>JAQISU010000090.1:3820000-4202500 GCA_029339505.1 Unio delphinus
ACCACATTTGTTTTACGTTGAAATGAAGCCCTTAACGATAAATTGTGATAGACCAAGAAATTTGTTTTAAATCCGAAGAATTAAAATTAAGACTATTATAAATGGAGACATTTAAAATAAAAATTGATATGGTTATCAAATTGTCATTTATAACACTTACCCATATGGCTATAGAAAGACAAGTGTATTGAAACTCCTTGACAAGATCCAAACGATCACTGTCGTTTAAGATAATATGTCTCCTATAAATAGAGAAATAAATGCTCGACCAGGGTTAACTTACCCGTGCCCATCGTGCTATATATGGATCTCGCCGCGAACGACCTATGGAAAGATGCATGTATTGCCTGTGTGTGTGCGTACTACTCTTAAGTAGTCGAAGAAACAAATTACCTAAATTGTTTTTAGGCCCTACCAAATTATTTTCTTGCTTTATTCCGGGAAAAATATACATTATTATTCATAATTTTGCATTTTTCACACACGTCTATTCAATTTTAATAACCAAGACAGGACACCAACAGCCTGGTATCTATAAAGATCCCCTCCTGGATTGTATACGTTATCCCATGGTCCTCTACCATAGTCTCTCCAAATATCGTTCCATGACCTGAAATAAACAATTATATGCAGGCAATCATATCAAATGATGCATTTGTTTTAAGGAAATTTAGTGGTTACATACGTTTCATGTTTGTATATGATTAACAAGGAGTTAAAATAAAGTATTTATTAACCTTTACCATATTCTTTGCAAAGGCAATTTAATATTAATGTTACTTGCATATTCTTAACTCTACTCTATTAGACTCTCAGGATCAATGTTTCTATTGCTGATATCAAATGACGTGTCTGTCTGGAATGTGGACAATCATGTTCACGGCATAAACAAACTTCTATTTCAGTTCACTCGACAACTCGATAACACGAGGGATCTAAGAAATAAAACAAACACCATTATCTTTTCTGGATGTCTTAGCATTACTGCACGAAATCATTAAAAAGTATGTTCGTCATATGTATACGGCATCATGAAACTTGTGGAAATAATAGTAAAGCAGTAGGAGACCGCGTGGTTTAAAGCACAGCCGCAGGTTCGATTCCATTGTCAGACAGGTTGAAACTTGGCTACTCTCTTAAGGTAGGTTCGTGGTTCTCGCTGGATGTATCCTGGTTCCTCCCCTACGACCCGCCATTAATACCGCCAATAGCCAAATCAGTGCAATTTAGATTAAAGCTGTACTTGTTAACTGCCATCATATCTATATTATTTTCTAGATTATTTTCCATATGAACATACTTTGCAATGAGATAAATGATGACATTCGTAACCAAGTAATTGTCGCACATAAAGAATTTGTATAACTCCTAAGTTATATTCCTTCAGTTACATCACCTATGGCGCAAGTGGTTAGAGCTTCCGTCTCGGATGCGGGAGACTGGGTTTAAACCCCGGCCTAGTCACTCTCAAGACTTAAAAATGGTAGTAGCAGCTGCCTTGCTTGGCAGACAGAACGACGAGGTTGTTGGCCTGGTCACTGAATGATGTGACTGGGTGGAACATGCCACATGTTTGAAGTGAATGTAGACTTCTAAACTGCCGACACTGTAGCGATATGACAATTGTTAAATCGCCGTTAACGCAAATAAACAAACCAATATTGTTAATATAAGGATTCGATACGTGCTCATTGAACGTGTTGCCACACGGCCTGGGACCAGTGGAAGCCATGCAACTGAAAACAGACAAAGAACAATGTTTTAATTATATTATTTGTATATGAAGTCTTTTCATGTGAAAGGTGATACGGTTGTCATAATGTTGCGTGCTGTGATTAACCTTTTCAGACATGAACTGAACTGTTTTGTGTTTTCTAGTACTGTTAAATATTACATTAATGACATTCATAGACAGCTTAACTTTTTCGAACTCCAGTACGAACTACGCTACATATTCCAACCTTGACTGCTGAGAACAAAACATGTAATCAAAGTTTTGAAATATCAGATTTAGTATTGCGTTAATCCGACTATTTTACAGCCGTTACATGACGTCCGTTGCCTTACATTCAATAATGATAAATCATTTCATTCTGGGAACGAAATACAGATCCTGCAACAAATCTGTAAAACATTCAACAGACATGCTTCAAGATAAAGATATCACGACAAAGTTCAGATTTTTTATTGTTACTGTTTTTCTATCACATATCCCATCCGTAAACATGTTGGAATGTCAATGAATTTTGTAGAAAGGTAGACGACTTATGTGCACCATTCCGTTCAATGAAGGTATGGATGCACATGACCTGACAATTTTCTGAATGGCTCACCAAGGACCTGGAAGTTATAACCATTCATATTAAACAAATGGGCCTGAAGGCTATTACTGCGTGCTATTATAAATTTAAAACCTACAAAGTCTGGAATTCAGCAACAACTGGTACTCGTACAGCAAATAATGAATACAACGTAATCATTACCTTAAACGATTCCAACTCATTAAGTTGTCTGTCACTAAAATTCTCAGAACAATGCAGAAATATAAACAAGTTCATAACTAGATTTGATTGTTCCCCAAATATATTATATTCATATTTAATTATCAAAACATTTGTAAAGAGATACGAGAACACAATAAATTTTGTAAGCTGACACTGAAATCTTAACTACCGTTTTTGGCATTCGTTGAATTAAGAGTATTTTTAAATTCTGGCAGAAAATGACGTGCAGCAATATCAAGTTTCCTTTTGGTACTATTTTCAGGTTAAACCTCTTTCATGAAACAACATGCTGTCTCAGAACACCCAATAACTTAATCATTTTCAGGATCATACGGTGTGACATGTACAAATAATACCACCAATGATTTCTTCACCGACAGCGTGGTTTAACATTTGCACGACTGGAAGACTACCTTTGACACATTTATATGCTCATTTCGAATAGGTCTTGTAAAAATATTTTCTCTACCAACTCTAGCAAAATGACCAGATGAAAACGCGGTTTGCCTTTTCTAATGATTGAGCTCTATCCTTTCACAGTGATGCGTCCTTATCATTCCAAACAATGAAGTCTGAGAATTCTTTATCACAAACAAATAGCCAACACTGAACGTAATAGGTAAGTGTCCTTTTCAGTTGTAAACAGTCATATATCTTTTGCAAACACGATTTTAAGTCTGCATAATCCACAGATTTCACACCGCTCACTCAGAATGAGCATTTCATCTCTGCAGCCTTCGCCACAATCACATTTTACAAAAGAATCTGGTGAATCACCCATGTATGGAAAGATAGAAAGGATTGATTAGAAATGTATTTAAAAAGAGTCATTTAAATGGGACATTTCAGTAATTATATATCCATATATCTCTGCAAAGCTCCCTTCTCACGGTCACGCTTTCCCTCACCATCATGTTGCACTGGTAGTGAATGTATTCACATGAAGATAGCATATAGTCTTAGTAAGCAAATGGAAAGGTTTCTCAGCTCTATTTTGACATGCATCTTTCAGTTTTGAAGCAGTTATACGATCTGACCGGAACATAAACCAGTCTTTGCAGATATCGACATTTACAGCGCCGGATTAAGCACCGTGAGGCCCATAGGCAGTCAAAACTTTTGGGGCTCCAGACCCATGGTCACGGTCTCATGGGGGCCCCTGATGGGGCCCATAAAAGTCGCGGGGCCCATTGGCAGTTGCCTACTCTGCCTAATGGGTAATCCGGGACTGGACATGCATCACAATTAATTTGACTGTTCTCTACATTTATTTCTCAGTACTGACCTTTCCACTGTGTGACAATCAATACAAATCATAGGTTAATCTAAAATATATCCAAAGATTACTTTCACGGTGAAGTTCTTGTAAAAGGTTCACCAACATTTTCTTGAGAAGCTGTACTGTAAACAGCAGCATGTAAACAGATTTCACTTCCGGATCATCATCAATGCCTTAATACTCAAATGTGCACTGTCGCCGAAATACACACAGACAACCACTTTCACATTCTCAAGAATAAACGATTACCTTTAAATATATATCAAAAGTACATCACTGAAACTCATCACCACCAAAATTAGATCAAAAAATGTTTTAAAAACAGACTTTAACTACATTGCTGGGTACTGAACTGAATATACTAATTGTGATGCGATTCCTTATACGACCAGACCGGAAAATGAAACCATTCTTTGCAGTTATACAACCGGAAATTAAACCACTCGCTGCAGTTATACGATCGGAATCTATACTACCCGTTGCAATTAGCTTGTGCTTTTGTATTCATTTCAATACGAATACAATCTTCTTTAGATAGACTTGATATTTAATGCAATCTGCCGAGTGTAATTAGTTCTTCCCCCCCCCCCCCCCCAAGTCGAAACAGTATTGATCCTTTTAAGTCAGTAAGTATAGCTGGGTATTTTTAATCTAAATATGAAGGGACATGATCATCACAATGGTTTCGTATTAAAGAAAAATCCCTGGCTTTTACTCGCGAGTGCGATCTCTTTAGAAAATGTACAGATTTCATCAGACGTGGTAAGAGGTGATGCAGACTAGTCTTAACCCTGTTTTGATATATAAAGCTCAATGTATACACGAAATGTCGTACAACAGTTTCGCTAGCCTTTACATTAGAAAAGTCAATTTCTTGTAAACGCTTTTCAATTTTATGCATATCAAATATAAGCGACCAATAAGCTGTATTCTCCGTCACAGTGGCAGAGTTTCTAATTTACGGTGGCCACTATTGCAAAATAGCAGGGAACTTGCATGATTACACACCTCCGATAAACCTGCCATACAATTTCAATGAGCATGATATAGAAATAAAAGTATGGTTCAAACAACCACATGATAAAGAAAAATACAAGTAGTTCACACAGACACGTGATACAAAGAACAATATGTATGGTTCACACAGCCACACGATACAGAGAAAAATACGTGTAGTTCACACAGTCACGTGATACAAAGAACAATATGTATGGTTCACACAGCCACAAATCCTTGTAAACACTAGTGTATACTGCCATTATCCAGGGTTCTGAATTCAGATCGCTATTCCACGACTTTCTCTAGAATACAGAATTCCTATTCAACAGTTCCCGCCATGTAAGACACGCACTGTCGGTTGAAATGGCTTCCCTGCCACACTGCAGGACATGGCCTCACCATCCTGATTCTTCCAGCCCATCAATCCATTCGGGAATAAATATATCAATTTAGTTGTAATAAATAAACCTAAATGCAGAGAAGAAATCCCAAAATATATGCTACCTCATTGTTTTACTTTGAAATTAAGTCCTTAACGATAAATTGTAATAGACCCACAAATTTCTAGTCACTGTTTTAAATCCGAAGAATGACACCTAAAGACTATTTAAAAGGAGAAATTTAAAATAAAAATGGATAAGGTTATAAAATTGTCATATATAACACTTACCCATATGGCTATAGAGAGATAAGTGTATTGAAACTCCTTGAAAGATCCAAGCGATCACTGTCGTTTAAGACAATATGTCTTCTATAAATATAGAGAAATAAATGTGCTCGACCAGGGTTAACTTACCCGTGCCCATCGTGCTAAATATGAATCTTGCCGCGAACGACCTACGGTGAGATGCATGTATTGCCCCTGCACAATATATGTATATTTACCGAAAATGTTATAATGTATTACCAACGTATTTTCTTGCTTTATTCCGTGACAAATATACAACATTAGTTTTCATAATTTTGCATTTTTCACGCACATCTAATCCATTTGAATAACCAAGACAGGACACCAACGGCCTGGTATATCTCTAACGATACCCTCCTGGATTGTATTCGTTATCCCAGGGTACTCGACGATAGTCTCTCCAAATATCGTTCCATGACCTGAAATAAACAATTTTATGCAGGCAATCAAACAAATTGATGCATTTGTTTTAAGGAAATTTAGTGGTTACACATGTTTCATGTTTGTATATGATAACCAAGGATTTAAAAATCAAGTATAGATTAACTTTTACCATATTCTTTGCAAATGCATTGTAATATTATTAATGTTACTTGCATATTCTTACTCTTTATTCGGTTAGACTCCCAGGATCAAAGTTTCTATCGCTGATATCAAATGACGTATCTGTCTGGAATGTGGACAATCGTGTTCGCGGCATAAAGATCAACTTATATTTCAGTTAACTCGATAACTCGATAACACCAGGGATCTAATCAATAAATAAAACATCAAACACTATTATATTTTAACATTAAACATTACTACGCCAAATAATTAAAAGTATTTTCGTCATTTTTATAACAGCATCTTGGAACTTATGGAAATGTTAATAGTAAAGCAGTAGGAGACCGCGTGGTTTTAAGCACCGTTTGATTCCTTTGTCAGACAGGTTGAAAATTTGCAATTGATATACGGGTAAGGAAAAGAGATTCCTGGTGAAACAAAGAGAGACGATAGCTAACGAAAACTTAATTTGTGTGTCGTTCAGAAATTGTTTTCACAGCTGTTAATTTAAGAAAACAATACTAAAATTAAAATAAATAGGTTGTAATTACATTAGTATACAAATAAATCCAGAAGCACCCGAATCGGTGATAACTTGTAAAGACTTTTCCGTTTATATAGGTATTACATGTTGTATTAGTTGTTGTGGCTGAAGGGCATATACCTTATGGGAGTAGAAAAATGTCACGTGAAACAGGTTTCCTCCTCCCATATGGCAGGGACATCATGTCAGTTTGTTTCGGGGGGTGGGGAAGCAATACTTGACGGGCTTGTTAATTTTCCTATATTAGCTACAGCACATTTACATCACATGCACAGTCGGGGTACCCCCCCCCCTCCTCTCCAAATGACGTCATTGCCGTGGGGTGCGAGTCGATTTGGTCTTGCGACTTTCGCCTCTGGTTGAGTCTGTTTTAATCATTGCAGGCTTTTGTGCTTACGAATAAACGTATTTTTTAGGGGAGATGTGTTGATTTCTCTATCGCAAATGTGAATTTCATAATCAAAACGGAATAAATTGTGTAAATAATTAAACGATTCATGTAAAGTGCATTTTGTTTGATTTTTTCAGACCAGTTAAAGGAGGAAATCCCTGCCCATCTTGTATACTTGCCTAAAGGCTTTAAGTTATGTATTGATGCTATTTCTATTTATTTGTTATTAATATTATCAGGTTTGGGGTTGTTTATTTATTCTAGCTCTTTATCAGAGTTCAGTTGGCAGTACGTTTTGTTCATCTTTCGTCTAGTTCTCGTATTTGGTCTTTACGATGTATTTTCTTCCAATGTTGTCATTTTATCGGCACCTTCGTCCTGAGTTTGGGTTTGTTGATGATGTTGATGTGTTTGTATCAAGACGATTTGTTTATGTTGTTGTTTATTTTGTTTAATATGTTGTCTTGGTTCCATTTTTTTCTTTTGGGTATTCTGCGTTGTCTGTTGTTTCTGTTTGTCGTGTTGCTTTTAATGTTTTGGTTCCTGTTGGATAATATGCGCTATCTATTTTCTCTGTTATCCTTTTCTTGCTGCTTTTGTCCCTGTTGTTTATTTTTGCTGTTGATTCTGTTGATCTTGATTTTGTCATTGTTTTGGTGTTCTACAAGTGTTGTTTCTTTTTCTCTTGCCGTTATTTCTGCTTTGTGTTTGGGACTATTGTCATTTCTGAGACATATATTTGTCTGGGATTTTGGGCATTTGTGAAAGGTAAGACCAGTATTTCTATATTTATTTCTGATTGAAATATTTCTCCCAATTCCTTTTCTTCCTCCCCTACCTTCCTCCATCGTCCTTCTCCTTCTCCACTTTCTTCCCCAGGACTAAACTTCTGTCGACTTCGACTGTCTTGGATAGTCTTCAACTCTTGCAGACTTGAAACCCAACTGTATCGGAAGTTCTGCCCACTAAAAGCTTTCTTTTAGAGCTTTGTCTTTCCTTAGAACCCAAATCTGAATTCATTTGCCAGATAACGAGTGGCTTCTTTCTCGGAGTAAACCGTAATACTAAATTGCAGTTACTTATAAAACCATGGATCAGGGGGGCATGCCTATCCCACAGACCGCGCTTTGTCAAATTATTTGGTTATGGTTCAATTTACCTGGAGTATGGAGTATATATTTCTTTATAATATTATTGACCAAAAGCTGAATTCTCTATGTTTCCTACGTAGTTTTGTTCTGGTTTTTTGAATGCTTTTTTTTCCCTGGTCAGCGCTCCCCCAATCACTTCTATAAAACAAATTGAAGCTCTAACTGTATATTTGGTATATTATTTTGAATATTGTTTCCTTTTTATCACAGCTATCCTGCCTGTATATGGTTCAAAATGTTATAATCTATATTTGGCAGGGATATGGGTCTCTATTATTTTTAGATCCGTCATCTTCGCTGCCAATGTTCCGATATGTTAAACCTGTCTACACCTTGACTGATCGAGCAGATATTTCTATGATTCGGGTCTGTGAATTTCATTCGTTGCGGGGGCAAACCTCCGCATCCAATCAAAAGTAAGTTGCTCAAATTTGAACACTGCTCCTGAATGATCGAGATAAGGGAATAACTTCAATGTACTCATTAAAAAAGCAATTTTTCACTGCCGGTCCGTGTTTTACAAATACCTTACACTCAATTACACATGTAATGGTGGCTCTGTGGTACGTACTCATACGTTCTATATTAAACGTACAAAAGTATCTTTTTGAAATTCCACCATATTTTTTACACGCTATTGGTTAGTTGACATTACATACTAAAAAAGACAACTCGTGAGATCCAATACATGTCGATAGGAAAAATAACTAATATATCTGTTAAATCTGCCAAGGTGTGTATAGGATTAATATATCGGAACCTTGGCTAGCGAAGATGTAGATCCGTCAGTTCCCCGTTTCCATTGTATACAATTGTTACGATCCCCTCTTTCGTTGTTGGTGGCTATTTCCATTTTCTTAGGGTTTTGATTGCATCTTGTTTCTTTTCTTGTAATAACATAAGCTAGTACTAATATGTGTGAAGCTTTACTTCACACGTATTAATACTAGCTTATGTCTTGGTTAATGTTTGAAGTGTACCCCATCAAACTAATTCTTCGTCCATTACATTTTGCGAGATATACATTATTGTTGTACTTTTATTCGTATACGGTTAGGATCTTTATACACGAAGTCATTTATTTTATTTCAGAATTTTTATCTTTCTTTCCTTTTTTCATTCATTGACGTTGTAGAGCTTTCTTGTTTCTTGTACTAGAATACAACACAACTCCCCAAACGTTCTGGCACGTATTTGTGCCCGTTGGTCTTGATCTCTGTTGTTTGTTTACAGGTATTTGGTCGAATATTGTTTCAATTGTTCATTGATATTGCCAGTGTTTACGAGTTTCATCAACCTTCTTTTCCCTGAGGGCTTGATCGTCCTCCCCATTCCCATTACTTAAGGATATAAAAATGTTGTTTTCATAAAATCATTGAGTATTTATTGTTATATTCTAATATTCCGTATCATTTAATAATTTATCATCCAGAGACATCCCTCCCCTTTCCCTTTTTTGCACCGCTCCGGTGGCCTTGTGGTTAGAGCGTTCGCCTCGAATGCGTGAGATCGCAAGTTCTAAACCCGGCCGGGTCATACGAAAAACTTAATAGTGGTACTAAGACCTGCCTCGCTAGGCGCTCAGCATTAAGAGGTTAGTATTAGGACTGGTCTCATTGCTAGACATCACTCTAAACTGGGGCCCAGAGTGGCCGAGTGGTCTAAAGCGCTCACCGTTACAGATCACTGCAAACTAACTTCTGTCAACGTGGGTTCGAGTCTCAAATTTGACAATGTGGGTACGTAGCTTCTCCTGGGTCGGTGGTTCCTTCTGGGGTTTTCCCGGGTTCTTCCTCCACTGCTGTTCAACGCTTGAATCTAATATCAAGTGGATACGCGACCATATTAATACAAACGGTTTACATTACGAGTTCCAGAGGTAATTGTACCCTTCACACGTTTTCAACCCTCCCGCTCGCAAGTTGTTGAGCATCCCTGCAGTAAGGGGTGTGCACCTTACATACCGTGGAAAGATTTTTTTAGCGAACCTGGGCTGCTGCCGGCAGACGTCCTTACAGTGCGACATTGCAGCAGTCGCTGTGGAAAAAGATTAAATCGCAAAAGTGGCCGACTTGCGCAATTCGTCAGACTGGAGATCGCACCAATGGAAGACGAGTCTTTGCCAAACGACCGCTATTAGTTTGTGTTTATTTACCATGCTGACCATATTTTTTACGAAGAAAATGCAGCGATGCGACCTATACCAGTAGATATGACCCCCCCCACCCCCAAGTTAAGTCCGGTTACAAGAAAAATTGTCTTGACGGTAACAGTCGTTGTAACTCTCACAACCTGCCTCCCGAGCAATTAAAGGATACACCACTTGATAGGGAATTTTAATATTGTCCCAAAAGTCTATGTGCGTGACAATCGGCCTTATTTACTAGTGCAGATCAAATCCACTATACCCGAGGATAGTCAATTACGTTTGACTATGGAGTTTGTATGGACCACTGTCACACGATGATGTTACAACGACCTTTTTGGTTGAGCGAGGCGTCAAATACAGGATTTTTTTACGTGTGGCAAAGGCATCACTGCTTCTAAGTGACAAAGACATATTGTTCTCATTATGTCGCCGTCAACTACATATTTACCAGATTTTTTTAAGCGATTTAATGACATTTTTAATTCCAAAATTGTTTTAATGGGTTGATAATATGGTCACATACGCAGAACTATTTTCATTCACAAAATAGCAAGGTTGATAAAGCAAACTAAAAAAACAACTATCACTTGGTCCAAAGTGTGTGTTTGTGTGTGTGATTTGGATTATTAACGTAGATTTAACACTTTTCATATCGTTAAGATGTGTGCAGTATGGCAGTTTATAGTGATGTCTATCACTAGGGCTATCATGTCCCTCCCAGTCACATTATCCTGACACCAGGCTGACTAGTCCTGACATTAACCTCTTAATGCTGAACGTCGATCGAGGGAGCTGTTAGTTATCGATATTAGTCTCTCTACAACAACAGCTACTCAATACACAACCTCAAACTAGGCATCGCAAGCCGGGTTCATGGTACACTGGTTGACGCCAATGACACATGGAGTAAGTTCTCTAACCCACCTTTTCCTACAACAGTGGAGACAGCCAGTCCCATGTACCTTAACCTTTTTATGTGCAACTCTTCCACAAAACATCCACGTAGGTGCTCGCCAACGCCTCTTTTCATAGGTTTGGACGAGCATCATGAACGATAATTGGATCTTTTCCATAGTGAGGGCACTACTCCAGTAGTAGTATCCAACGCAAGTTTCGGGAACAACCCTCTCTAGCAAGGATCCACCATGTTCTTTCGCATCCTATCTGGTGAAACTGAGGGGGGAGGTGGACACCCATTTGCAGAAAATGGCTATCAAGAGAGTCCTTACTTTTAGAATTATAATTTATCTTTTCTCTTTAAACTATTTTCTTCCAGACAAACCTTTCAAGATGGAGACCACCTCTTCAGTTAAGAGATTTTTTAAAATTTTTTAGCTTTGGATTACTGAAGTTCTACCAAATATACTCGCGACTGGTAAGACTAAATAGTTATTGTGTATAAAGTTTTCAAGTTTTGTGTATTTTTAGAGCCTATATTTTTTCCTGGCCTGGTCTTCAACATTTCAATTATAAAAAAGTATTTGACCCAAATTTTAAATGTGTTCAAATTTATACTAAATAACTAGGTCTCTGTGTGGCAATTAAAAATGCTCTGATAATATTAAGATCTTAAAGCTTAATTTATACGACTACCAAATATGAATGCCTGTGCTGAAGTTCAAAAGACATTTAAAAAATCTGAAGAATGTTAATACTATATATATATATATATATATATATATATATATATATATATATATATATATATATATATATATAGTACATCATTAAAATGTACATACAAGGACCACTTGTGACAAAACAAGCTCTTGTATCCCAAGATGAGAACTATTCTGAAAAATAAACAAGACCGCTTAAATGCGCCACACCATTGTCCTGTTGCTGCCCACTTTAGAGAAGTTGAAATTACAATATATATAATAATTATTTATTGATTTGCATCATGGGTACAAGCAAACATCTATTTAATCTACATCCTAATATTGTGCCCAAAAGTGTGTTCTTCCGTTTAAATATAGATAGATATTTTCAACCCTTTGTTCACAACTTAGAATTAGATAGAAGTTTTTGCAATGTGATAGACAAAAGAAGCTACTCGCCTTATTTTTGCACAGTTTTGTTTTCTCTTGTAAACTGCCTCTGGTAACATAGGAGTCTAGAACATTTCGTTGATTTTGTGTTAAGTATTTATATAAGATGTTTTGCCCCTGACAGAGTGTTGAGCTCAAAAATATGCAGTGGAGACAATCTCATTAAAACTTTATTTGAAACTGAATATGCAAGTCGTTTACAAATAAAATTATATCAAATCAAACTTTTCGTAGGAATGGTGACAAAAAGTGGCAACAAGAAGGGCATCAATCAAAGAACAATTCTAGTCGAAAATATTGAGGATTTCCTTATCTAAATAAAGAACAAACATGCTTGGGGGCTCCCAAGTGACTGAGTGGTCTAAAGCGTTCACCATTACAGATTACTGATATCTCACCCATGTCTGTGTGCGTTCGAGTCTCATGTTCGGCCAACATGGGTACGTGAGAAAGCTTGACAGTAGCTTCTTGTGGGTCAGTGTTTTTTTTCGGTGTTCTTCCTCCACCATTTTTACTTTCCGTCGTGTATAACCTATCTTGTACTGAACATTGGTGTTAAACCTTATAACAACAACAAATGCAGTTTTATTATACATTATTCTAAACATAATATGAAATTAAGAGTAAATAGAACAAATATGTTTTAGTTTATTTTTTAGTGACATGGACAATGGGTAGAGATGATCTAAGGGCAGAGGGGAGGGATTCTAAAGCAAATATAATTGGAGCATTCCTTTATTTGCTTCTGTACAGAGTAACAATTTGTAAAATATAAACTGCTGCATACAAATTTCGAAAATGTCTTTATATGCCTTGAAATAGTCACAAAGATCATAGGTCTAAATCAATCTACTCTGAATAAATGGATAAAAAACATACCATTCATCTTTAGTCTAACATTAATGTTTTGCTTTTTGGGAATTATGAGAAAAAAATAAAGAGGATGAATATCATGTTAATTAACAATGGAACAAATATTTTATAAAATTTTTTAACCAAATAGAAAATTAAGAGAAAGAATGAATTAGAGACAGTCAATGATTATGAAATAGCATCTTCCTCAATATCAGAACATATCTGACTAAGATAATAGCCTACTGAATGTTTTCAATTTTTAATTCTATCACCTTTTTTATTTGTTGACCTTGGAATGACAAAAAGATGCATAATGGGACGTCTAGCACCTCTGCCTTGAAGCAATTATTTAATTAAATCAAACACTGTACAAACATATCTATTAATTAACACTTGCATAGGTAAAATGTATTGGAAACTGAAATAAAGTTAAAAAAAAAAAACATTAATGAGACATGTATCTCGCAATAATCATCAACAATAACTTCATATAAAATTAAGCCAAAAAATAAGTGCATATTTTTTCCAACTTAAACAATTTAAATGACTACCTTGTTAGTATATACCCTGTAGCATATGTAACTGACAGAAAATCATTACTTTCGCTTTTCCCCTTTCACTTAAATTCAAATTTACAGACTAAAATTATGCTCTGCCAGCTCCTAAAATGAAGTCTCTTGATTGCAAAAACAAGTCTAGTGTTTTTCAACTCTCATGCTTTCATACATAGATTGTTTAAAATGACTTGAATGCATTATATTCTGTATTATATACTTAAATACATTTTATTACACTGGATGTATCCTGTAAATCTAATACCAGGCATATTTTCTGTTAGCAAAATCATAAAACTTAAATGATAATGTGTTACATAGCTTAATATATTTATATATCCCTGTTCTGTGATCCTTGTTGTTGGGCAAGTTATTCAGAGACCAATACAAGGTCAATTAATCACTTAGTTGTATCCATTATTAATGAAAAGTATGATACCTTTATTTTTCTGTGAATTTTATATGGCAACAAAGGTTTTTGATTTTCTAAAATCATAAAATCAACTATCATGCCCACTCATCTATGCAAAAACAACACGAAATGTGTTCCTGGAGCAGTAAATTAATTAATACAGATTAAAAACAAAGGTTATATCAGATCTTTGAAAACCATGCTAACTGAATATGAAATCAGTATTTGTATGAAATATTTAGTATATTTAATGATTTTAATGGCAATTTAAAATTGAAGTGCTTGATTTACTTGTACAGAGACTCGATATCATCCATCATCTTTTCTGATTTTCACCAAATTATGAAATATATTGATTTAAAAAATTATATGTGACATTAGCAGAACTGAAAAATGTTTTTCTACAATCCGAAAAATCAAAATGCTAAACAAGCACAATCAATTAGAGGAGTTGAGCAAAAATTGCTGTGCCTTGTGACTGATGAATTTTCCTGGTTTTTAAAACAACAAATTTATTTGAACTTTATTTGTAAATTTTAAGTATGACAATTGGCAAGAAAATGTTTGTGAAATAAAAAATAAAAAAAATGTAAAAAATCCATCCTTTTTGACAAATTTCTAATCAATGGTCAGATCTTTATCCTGAAATGACCGATAAGAACTTAAGTGAACATAAAGCAGTAATTTACTTTCAGCATATAACCTCATTCCAAAGATTGCCCTTCTGTTTCTCATTTTGGGTGAAACTTTGACAACAATAAATTGGACTAGTTCAAAGAATAGCACATCCCTGAGTATATTATAAAACATCTTTCAAATGTACTATACAAAATTTAAAAGAACTTCATGCTATAATCACAGGATGCAGAGCACGTATTTACAAATGACATAATAATAATAATAATAATAATAATAATAATAATAATAATAATAATGAGGACTTTGTATAGCGCCCAATCTTATGAAGCTCTAAGTGCTTTACACCATCAATAATAATATGACTACACTACAGAACAACAAATGACAAAAACAATGAAATTGGAAAACATAAAAACATGCTGAAAACATAAGATACAAAACATGATTAGGTCGCTGTTATATACAATGGACATTATATACAATATACAAGTGTAGACTGAATTGCACAGTTAATTAAATTCTGAGTATAAAAAAATGAGTTGCTTTATATTTATTTTCTATTTATATTCTCTCAGCAATATAAGATAGTTATGCATACAAAATTATTTTGATCTATGGGGGATCTTAACTGGGTCTGCCATGAAGGGTGTCATTATGCAGTAAAGGGGTGGGCGGTTGTCAAAATGTGCCATTGTTTACAAAAGTGTTAAACTTGTCATGGCTGTATATGAAACATTACTAATACTACTTCTACTATTATTGATAATACCTGCATTCATAATTGGCAAATGATTGATGACTTGCGGAGTTCGACTTTGATGATTTGCGGAGTTGGACATTGATTT
The DNA here is from genome assembly GCA_029339505.1 of Unio delphinus. Taxonomy (NCBI): domain Eukaryota; kingdom Metazoa; phylum Mollusca; class Bivalvia; order Unionida; family Unionidae; genus Unio; species Unio delphinus. The sequence goes on from JAQISU010000090.1 coordinate 3,835,608, forward strand.
CTGAAGTTCAACAGTTTTATGAAATGATATATTTAATATAGTTATTGGATAGAAAAGTTATGTTACAAAAATTAAAAATATACTGTACTACCAAAATGATTTGATAATACCATTAAGCAATTTAAATGTTACAGTGTGACTTATGTTTATCAAATCACTGATGTAATTTATATCAGAGAAAATTGGTTAACAATAAAACTACTGCAACTGCTGGTACCCAAAAAGTTGACACGTATCAATAAAAAACTTCAATCACAGACCTTGCTAAATACATACACATAGCAAAAGAGGACAAAACAATTTACAATAAACTAGGTTTTAAATTACAAACACGTTAACAGTTGTCACATTATTAATAAAACCTTGTAGATTTAGGAAACGTCATTAGCAAGTTATCTAAGATATTTGTATTGAATAAAAACGACTAAGCTTGTTGGAAAAACATTTTCAGCAAGTGGAATAGGATTTCTCTTTACTTGTTTCTGTACCGTTTAAAATTATAGAACTTTTTTCATACTCTATGATCAAAATATGATTTAAAAAATTACATAACTTTATCAACATGTACACCCACGAACTTTCTTAACGAAGTGTAGTACACTTTCAAATGGGAGTTTTGGCACACCAAAGTGAATGAAAATTAACACAGAGTACGAGTTTTTGGTGATGTTAGATGGATCAGGTAACGTCTCTGTTTTGCAGCATTTTAAAATTTAAGACAAAACTTGTACATCACACAATAGAAAGTGTTATCCAATGTTCCTATAGTAGGATGCTTGATAATATGAAGAAAATTTTAAAAGAGACAAATATTATTATACAGGTCTGAAATACCATACACAATGCCTTGTTTACAAACATCAGGCAATGTGATGAATTAGTATACCAAACACACAGTTAGGAATTTCACTATTTGTATATGCCGTATTTTCATGTATATAACCCACAGGAGTATAATCTGCACCTTGTATTAATGTCAGTAAATCCTGGCAGATCAAACATATTTTAGTGCTTTGTCCTAGCAATATCTAGTTGATTTCACGAGTTGTAATACCAACTAACCAATAGCATGTAACAGCAATTGTACATCAGATGAAAATTGTAGAGGCAATTGACTTCAAAAGGAAACTTTTAAGTTTAACATCAAAATTATGACTATATACCAGAAAAGCCATTAGAGGAATATTTTAGTGAAAGGTATTTGTACAAATACGGACTGGCAGTGGAAAACTGCTTACTTAAGAGTACATATAAGTTGTGTACTCCCCTTGTCATGCTCATGTAGGAAAAGCAGTCAAATTTAAATAACTTAATTTTGATTGGATGCAGTGAAATTCACAAAAATGATGCTAAGAAAAATCTCCTCAATGTTGATAGGTGTTATCATTTCTTAACCATGGCAGGTAAATATGGCTTTTCAAGAGCGTACAAATTCTTTTTTAGTGCTACATATATTTCTGAAAGGCAAATATTTACAAAACAGTTTTAATAAAAAATCAATGCATCTAAATGGCAGTTACATTTAGCCTGCATAAATTGCATTTTCTTTCCTAGAAATGATTTAAAAATTGTCATTTCTATTACAAGTCTATAGGTACTTCAAACCACCTGTTATTCTTACTTATGTATAAAATGATGAATGAACAATTAAAAAAAAGGCATCCTGAACAGTAGCTTGAATATATACATCAGAGCCTGTATTAATTCAAGAATGTCGCAGAGGCAACGAATTTCAAAAACATTCAAACAAAGCTGTACTTAAAGTGTTTTGCATAAATGCCCTATGTTGTAAGATTTTTAAGTAAAAGCAGCTTTGATGTTTCTTAAACCAAATAAATGGTATTTGGAAGGCTCCTGCTAGTCAACTAAGAGGTTGGATTCTTTGGTTGTGCTTAGATTAGAAGAATAAACATCTAAATTACCACGTAATAAAATATTTGACAACTGTATACATTATGTTCTGCCAACAAGTGGATTATAGCAGTGCCGACTTTTGTTGATAGTTTTCTTTTTGTGTTTGATCCCAACAGATGTATAAAGTTTGATGTTTAGAATGTTTTGACAATTTTCATGAAGAAGCCGCAAACAGGCACATGCTGATAAAGTGCAACCCACCATGTGACCTGCACCCTATAAATTACATCCATAGTATTGTTAAACCTTTTACATTTTTTAACCATGGGAATTCATATACTCAGAGTTTAAATTGAGAGCAGTGCAGTTTGCGAAAGAGAAAAGAAATGTGGCAGCAAAATGGCCAAATCTTTGAAAAAAATCTAAACATTGGATCGTTGCTTAGAGAGAATCAATCACTGCAAATTGTATTGTAATCAATTTGGAGTATGTATATTGGACAGCACCCCGTTTTTAAGCAATTCTTAGATTTATTTGTGTGAGTATTTGGTCTTCGGCGCCATGGAAATATTACTAGCCCGAAATAATTAGCCAACTAGTAGAAACAAACATCACAGAGCCAAGTGTTAGTGAATTTTAACCATGCTGGGGTCGTTAGTAGTGAATTTAGGTACAAGCCGAATGACTGTCCCTGGTGTAACATAGTCCATATTAAAATTCAGCGGTGTATAATAGTGTTGTGGTTAAAATGGCAGTATTTATGGTTGGAAATCAGTAAATTATATAATGGAATCAATAAGTTGGAACTTGGTAGATACCGTTTATGTGTCCATAGTGGAAAATAGGTGTACTTATATGAGCGTGATACACCGGAAATTCGGTGGATTTACTGGCCTATGGTCGCGCAGTTAAATATTTCCCAAGAAGTAAGGGAGTACTAGTGTAATTTCTATGGCATGACTGGCTGGCGGTATGGAAATCGGATGATAATGGAGAAAAACCATGCAAAGGTGCAGTTAATGGACTTTTGGGTAAGTTGTCTCATCTGGGTCGCCAATTGATTAGAGCAAAATTTATTAAGTAAAGCAGACACGTCTCTTTTTCCATTTTACAACTCAAGTTGTATGGAAGTCTGTGGAAATGTGGGGAAAACGTATGACTTCCAGCATGACTCGTGCCAGGGTTTTGACACCGCTCGGTCAAGTGAATAACCCTGTGCGTGTAACAGTATCAACAACACAAGGCAAAGGTACTGGTAGAAGAAATGAAAATTGCAATTTTGTTGAACAAATTTGGAGCACATATTCTGTAATTCAGAGCGAGTTTACAAGCAAACTGCATCCTTTGGATATCACTTAATCACCCATTTAAGTGTTTTGTAAAAAAAGAATGGGACAACTGGAAAAGCCAGTGAGCGGCTAGTATTTTTTAAATGTTGCCTTCTAACTAAATATTTTAATGTATCACTAATTTTCTCATTTTCTGTTCATTTTATGCTTTTTATTATATTTCATCATTTGCAAAGGTTTGATGGTGGTAAGTACCACTATCTTGCGTCTTACAAGTCCATGGGAAGTGAACTCTAGCACTGTGAAGGAGATTGGATTTGTATGTAATAAAAATACACTTAAGAAATTGTTTTAAAAATGTTTTAGAGGTTTTGCATACCATGCAAACTTTTAAATCCCCACAAAAACTCCCAAAACAACCCCAAAATTGATACAAGCCGTGGAATATATACATGAAAATATGGTTTATTTGTGTGTGCATGTGTGTGTATGTATATGTATATATATATATATATATATATATATATATATATATATATATATATATATATATATATATATATATATATATTGTTTTTCTTCTTTATATTGGCTTTCAAATACTTAAAATTGTTCTTGATTCATTGATGTTACAACAAGCCATTTATTCTGGCATTCCATTTTTAGGATGAAAAGAAATTCATAAATGCCACAGTAATTATTTTTATTACCGTATCTTTTCAAAAACAAAACCCAAATCCCAGCCAGACTTTGAATAAACAATTGCATCAAAAATGGAATGATATTACTCCTTTCATAAAATAGGCCCAGTGCCTGCATACTAATGTCAAGGTCATATTCACTAGTAACCATTTTATGTCACTGACAAACACGTGCATGTTATTCAAACTTCATGCAAGACGTAAACGAGTACCATCACAATACAAAACAAAAAGATATGAATTGAGACAACTATTTTCCTGTTAAAATGCAACATCAATAAAGCTTGATCTGAACATAGTTGCTAATTGTATGTAACAAATACTTTCTTTCACTATATAAAGTTACAGCTTTTACTAATTACTAATTAATTTACTAATTATTCAGATCAGTTGATATAAAATTATTAAATCCATTAGATACAAGCCATTTCGATCAAAAATCAAAAATAAAGTTGCTTTCAGAAATGTGGACCTATCGGGTAACAATTTTCCAGCATTACTTATTGACACGTACAATTTAGACTGGATATTAGTACGTTTTGGTTTTAAAGGGCCGAACAGGATAGGAAATTAATGCTGTCAAAATAAAAAACTTATTTGGTGTTACTGATACTAATGCAAATGTGTAGTGCATCAGTTATTTTGAATCACAGAAGTAAATATATATATATATATATATATATATATGCTCAAAAACAGCAGAGACAGAATGAAAATTAAAAGAGTAAAATATATTATACATATATACCAATCCACCTTGAATGTAATTCAACTTCCTTGGTGAAAAGTGTCCATGGTTTTATCAACACCGAAAAATTTTAACAGTGGCAATAAAACTTCAATGGGTGTTATGCTGAAAAGAAAGAACGAGATTTTGTACAAGTCATGAAAGGTCACATTAAGTGGTATCATATTATGGTTATCTGTGTGTATTTTTACACAAGTGGCATCATGTTATGCTTATTTGTGTATTATTACATTAAGTGGTATCATCATTATGCTGGTCTATGTTATAATCTAATCTATATTTTTACATTAAGTGGTATCATCATATTATGCTTACGTGTATTATTACATTAAGTGGTATCATCATATTATGCTTATCTATGTGTATTATTACATTAAGTGATATCATTATGCTTATGTGTATTATTACATAAAGTGGTATCATCATATTATGCTTATCTGTGTATTATTACATTAAGTGGTATCATTACATTATGCTCATCTATATGCATTATTTCCATATAGTTTTTGTAAGGGTTTTTTTTTAGTTCATAAAAATGCTAAAACCTATGTTTACAGTTTGTAATGAATAAGGAGTCATCTATCAGCTGCATATAGATTCATTCATAGTTTCAAGGTTAAGTCATGTTGTCAGTGTGATCAGACAAGGACAAGTCCTTGAGAATGGAGGTCATGATTTTATTAAATGGTTCTTGACCTATTTCCTGATTAGACAATATAAATCAGTTGTCTTGCTGAATGTATTAAAAGAGTATTTTGAAATATATTGATGATTACTTAAAAATCTGGAACTGCATTCTCATAATTGCATGTTAGCTTTATATATAATTGAAACAAAAGTTATACTTTTGATCTAGGAAGAGTTATGTTAGTGGAAGCCATTTATTTAAAATAATCCTTTGCTGTAATTATAACAATGATTTAAAGACTATCTGGATATATAACTAATTATAACAATGATTTAAAAAGACCATCTGGATATATAACTAATTATAACAATGATTTAAAGACTATCTGGATATATAACTGTAATTATAACAATGATTTAAAGACTATCTGGATATATAACTGCGATAATTACTGAATTATTCCAAGACATTTGGATTAATAAATAATTCATTTGACATCATTCAACAAGTTTGGAAATTTCAAGGTTGATCTTGGCAACCCACTCTTAACAGTATGGGACCCAGTTTGGGGTTATGATCTATTGGTAAGAACCATTGGCTTAACCCAATGACCCATCACAACAGCCAGAAGCCCCAAGTGGCTGAATGGTCTAAAGCGCTCTCCGTTACGGATCACTGACATCTCACCTGTCTGCAGTGGTTTGAGTTTCAGATTTGGCCAATGTGGATGTGAGAAAGGTTGCTAGTAGCTTCTCGTGGGCCGTGGTTCTTTCCGGAGGTTTTCCCAACTTCTACCTCCACCATTAATACTGGCCGCCATGTATAGCCTATTGTGTGCCAAAAAATGGTGTTAAACACTACAACATCACAGAAGCCAACCCATCTTGATCTAAAAGTAGGATTCAAACACACCTTTTAAACTGCCAATCTGGCATGCTTAACCATCAGGCATATTAACTCCTGCCTACACCTGACACCTATAACGACAGGAGAGGAGTATCAGGCCTATTCCACATCCTGATCAGATGGCGGGGATCTCAAAACAGTTTGACAATTTGCAATTTTCCTGGGGTAAAAATGTACTCCTGAGCCAATTGCACTTGTATGTATAAATTTGTCTATTCATTCCTATTTAGTGTATATGTGATTAATGGGTGGAGATCTGGTGGTTGTGGTAGAGTAATGGTATACTCATAAGCATGACAAACAGGTCCCAATTAAATATGCACTCACACTTGAATCGCTCATCACACAGACTCAAACATGAGAGTTATTTGAAATTTATGTCAAATAACAGGAAATCCAGGACCTGATCTACCTAGAAAAGATTTAAATTAATTTTGCAAAGTTTTAAATGTTTTTAATCTTAGTGAATGAATCTAAGTTTTCAAGTAAAATTCATTTCCTTGACAATACAGTAATCCCCCTCTTGAACGACCCCCCCTGACCAGCGGCCAACTGCTTCTTACGGCCAGAATTCCTTGGCACCAACGAGTTTGTATTCCAAAGTACCTCTCAAGAGCGACCAGCGGTCAGCATTTTAGTACAAAAAAATGAAAAATGTTCCCCTCATGAACAGCCACTTTTGTTTCTTCAAATGTATCCAGAACCAATAATTAATTCAAATCTTGACGCAAGGTCAGCAATTTTGATTATCTCTATCGTAGATACACATCTCCGAGTGTCAAGTCGCCGTTAAAAGTGTCAACTAAAGATTTATAGTATATCATTATCTATAAAAGTCGATGTTTACAGGAAATGGGCTCAATAATGTTATGATAGAGTTTGGGGTTTAACACCTATGTCGAGTTCTTCTCTTTGATGATTATAACCAGACGCAATTGTTATCATCATAACAGGGTCAGCATAAGCTAAAAATAGATTTTGTACATTGGCACAAACAGAGAACCTTAAAAAAAAAAAACAACCGGGTACCAGACAAAGACCGGAAAAATAATGTGACCACACATTATGGCTTCCTTTACGAAGACTGTATTTCGTACACTCTACACAAGTTTTGTCTGCATAATTAAATCGCATACAGTCAGCAATAACCGAATAAATCATTACCAAACATTAAAATGTTATCATGTTAACAGACAAATTATTTAAGAAGTCTGTTAATCTACTCGACGACATCGGGCGGGGGGGGGGGGGGGGGATGCCGAACAAATTTATGTAGAAAAGACTCGAAAAAACAAATTTATGTTCAAATAATTTGAATAAACAAAGTCATAGCCGATAAGGTTATTCAGCAGCAGTGGGAAAATGGAGCAAATGGAAACATAATTATGTATGTACCAAGATGTAAATGATGTTTTTGAATCCATTTGTAATGTGCATGAAACAATACCCGCTCGCATATCTCATTTATGCCAAGAAAGAAAAAATAGTAACGTATATTCAGTTGAAATAAATTTGTTATTATAACAAAAAGAACCTTTTAATGATTAATGTTTCATTTAGACGAAGATATTTAATGTTTTGAAGTATGTAGCTTTCTTACTACATAAATTACATATACATGTACTTCTCATAATAAATTTAGCCCCCCTCTGGAACGGCCACCCATCTTATAATGCCACTTTCCTGGTGCAGCAGGGGTGGCCGTATACGAGAGGGACTACTGTATTTACAAATCATAATACCTTAGGAGTATGACCACTAACTCGCAAATCCATTCTTCCCAAGTTAACTTTTTCCTTTAAAAAAGCCATATATTGTCTGCCTAGCTCCTCTTGCACATAAAGAGTGATGTTAAGTTCAATACACTTAGTTACTACTGGAGTGAAATGCATTAAGAAATGGATTTATAAGTCTAATTAAACATTTTTATGGTGTGTATTCATAAAAATGCATTTTGTTTCTGACTATAATAATATGACATGTTTGTACAATTCAGATGGCTGCTAACCTCTAATTCTCAGTCTGTGACTGCAAAATGACAGATTAGAGGACATTACTGAGTAAACATTCTAGCAACCAGAGAAGGTTACAACAAAATTAAACAAATATGTGTCTTGTTTAATTAATTTTTTCAATCAATATAGAAATATGTTAGAAAGAAACGAGTTTCAAAAACTGATGTAATGCACTTCAATTGTGTCAGAAACTCCTCCAACTCCCTCTGTAGTTATGGAAAATATCACTTAGTACAGGACTTTGATGTAGTCTCTAAAACGGTGTACTTTCTATGAACGGAAATGGTAACGTAATAATGGATAGGATTTAACACAATACATCAATGGAGACGTCACTTTAATCTGATTACCAACTATGTGGGCAGACACCTTTTTTATTTGGCCAAATGTTAGCTTGGGAGAGCTGGATTTTGCAAAGTTACTGTCATTCTCATAGGTATGTTGATTGGGCAATATATCAGGATAAGAAAAATAGAAGTTATACCTTCTAAGAAATAGCAACATATACATTATTCTTGGGACCAGTATCTGCTTTTCATTTCTAAGAACTGCATGAACACTTTTCTCAGCTACATAATCCTCTGAGAGTGAAGGAAATAACCATGGAAACCTGAAATAAGATCAAAAAGAAAAACAAGAATATTCATTTTCTTCTGATTATGAAAATACTATCTCAATCTTTAGATAAAACAATCAAAGTACAACCAATTTTTTGTTGTATTTGTGTAATTTGAATTTTTAACATATTTAACAATTTTTCAGTCATATCGCAAAAATATCTGCAGTGTGACAGTTTATAGTGATGTCTAGCACTGGGGCATCATGCCACAGACAGGTAGTATGATGATGTCCCACCCAGTCACAATATCCTAACACCAGGCTGACCAGTCCTAACACTAACCTCTTAATGCAGAGCACCAAGTGAGGCAGCTGTTAGTACTATTTTTTGTAAGTCTTTGGTATGACCCGGATAGGGATCTAACCCATGACCTCACCTCATCTGAGGCGGATGCTGTAACCACTAGGCCACCTGAGTGGTTTGATTTGTATTTGTATAACACCCATGTCTCTGCATTACAACCGCCAAAAGTCACATTGTCCAAAAATGAACAAATGAAAGAAAATGAGGCAAAGTTCTAATATTGCATTAAAATTTATTAAAGTCACCTTAGTATGAAAAATACTTTCTTTTGCCCATTTCAAATGATTTTTTACTTAACTGTGCTGACAAGGTTTACATAAAAAAAGTCCATACAAGTCAAAAGTGTACAAAACATTGAAAAACTGATATAGCTGCCTCAAAATTAATTATTCTTGTCATTTACCTATAAATACAAATCTATAATTTCATTTGTGAGTACCCTGAGTAATTTTTGCTTTTTAAAATATAAAAAGTTCTTTAAAAAAAACTGCTGTGACAGCCTATAAATAAATATTTATGTCAGGAATGGGGCAAAAGTGTTTTTAATGACGTATCATTACTGCCTTCATTGCCATATGGGACATTAAGTCCCCTCATCCATGCTTTGAGTCCCAACCTCCAATAATGTGCAACATTTCAGAAATCTAGAACAAATTACCTTCAACCAATCGGACTAAAACAACAGCTGATGCAGGACACTCTTCCTCTTTCTCTTGGACCAAGATTACACTTCGGTAAATAAAGCATGGTGAGAGGGAGGAATCTTGTGACAGTGACACAAGTATCAAATTATTAAAATTAGTTTTAAATGACAGCCCAATAGAACTTAATAGCAGACACCGAACATTGTTTTCAAACAGGAAGAGAAAGTAAGCTACTGCATTTAGCAAAGCACAGATAGGAATAATGCATTTCCAAAAACATAAACACCAAATAATTCTCCACTTTGCACCCTAGACCTAAGACACAGACTGTCTCCTGACCTGGCTGACACAGTTGGAACCCTGTTAAAAAAAACCTGATCTGGTAGATTGATCATTTGAGATGAAACAAGTATGAAGGTGGAGAATATATGGTCTGTTTAGAGAAGGGACCTGGCTCTGTACTATAGAACATTTATCTATAATAATGCACACAAGCCAACAGATCTGACCCTGTACTATAGAACATTTATCTATAATAATGCACACATACCATCAGATCTGACCCTGTAATATAGAACATTTATCTATAATAATGCACACATACCATCAGATCTGACCCTGTAATATAGAACATTGATCGATAATAATGCACACAAGCCATCAGATCTGATCCTGTAATATAGAACATTTATCTATAATAATGCACACAAGCCAACAGATCTGACCCTGTACTACTGAAACCGGATATTTATAATTATATCCACATGCCAACAGAACTGGCTCTGTAATATAGAACATTTATCTATAATAATGCACACAAGCCATCAGATCTGACCCTGTACTACTGAAACCGGATATTTATAATTATATCCACATGCCAACAGAACTGGCTCTGTAATACAGAACATTTATCTATAATAATGCACACATACCATCAGATCTGACCCTGTACTATTGGAAACACTTGTGATGTCTATAATGATATACATATGCCAGATCTCGGAAATCTTAATTATGCGTATTTGGATGCAAAGTTTTGATCTGGGTCGCAGAAAATCACCCATGCAGGAGTCCTCTGTATTCACATTTTTTTTTTTAGGGTGTGTGTGCTTTTTTGTCCTTTTTATTTTTGCAAACAGGAATGTTTCCAGCACAATAAATATGTTCTAATCACTATGAAAAAAAAGGCAATGCTTTTATTTGAGTTTGTTGCTATCTTTGAACAAAGGTAGTCGGCTTGCTTTGATGATGGTGCATTTGTTATTGAAGGAGCCACTAAAGGCTCCAGAGGAACGACCAAACAAATACCCATTTGTTATTGCTGAGGCAACATCAGATATTTGTAGAACATTGAGGCAGATTTGTTTTATTTGTTTAGTACCGTATTTTCGCGTATACAAGATGCGTCTTATACAACATTTTACACACCACGCAAAAAGTGATGCGTCTTATATATGGGTGCGTCTTATGTAAAATATTTTTACACAAATCGTCAAAACCCGCGTCTTATATACGGGTATATGCGCGAAAATACGGTATTTTTTTTAACACGAACGACCAGTACAGTGTGTGATACTGAATGACGATTTTTGCGGTCGATATTCACGTTTCACGATTTTCATTCCTCTTCATCCAACCTCCAATCACATACATTTTTCTCGCTGCAGCTAAATTCTCTTCCAGCAGCTCTGTTGCCACGCTCCTTGGCAAACTTGATGACGTTTAATTTAAAGTCGGCTGTATATGACTTTCGCTTCGGCATCGTGACAATTTTATAAATTTTAAAAATGCAAATTGATCTCTCACTTATATATACCGGTAACAAGATACTATTCCCACGTTTATATATGCTAACCACATACATCAGGCATTTATTTTTCTATGTACGGTACTAATCACACTCGCTGAAGACTTGGCCTCCTAGCAGATCAATGAAGCCGCCTTTACATCTGGCGTTTATTGTTCTAGAATCTAGAAACCAGGTACCGGTACTCAACCCATCCGCTATTGGCCCGGCGGCAGATAAGAATAAACAATAATCGTTGCGGTCCTGCCTCAGACAATTCTTTGATCTAAACTAAAAATGTTACAGAATCAATTGATTTATGTACATGTACTTGAACAGTTGTAACAGAGTATTGTTTGTTTCACTTTCTTCGCGTAAATGTATATCTGAGGCATCTAATAATGATAAAGAAAAGAATCCCGAAATAAAATGTTCACCAATTACCGGTATGTGTAGAAAGCCTAATGCTCAACCTACTAATAAAAGGGCAGCTGTTTTGTTAACTGAGAATATATTCACATTCGTTTTATTGCCCTTCTTTGTCTTTTGTATCGGCGAGAAAATATAATGATTTACCGGTATATATTTGTTCAGTTGTCATTACAATATATACTTCTATTCATTAACCGCTGGACATCGTCGTTAATGCGAACTACTGATTACATCAGTCGGTGTAACAAATAAACGCGCGTATTTGAAAATGAGTTCAGAAGCCATTTGAGTTTATTTATCTACCGGTAGTAAAAATAATATCTCAACGCGAAGACCACAGACCAGTTGGCAATTAAATACACGCTTTGTTTTCTCTCTCTCTCTCTCTCTCTCTCTCATAATAACAACATATTTTTAAAACGTTGAGCAGAATGAGACCGATTTTGTAAATTAGTACATTGAAAAAAATAATTATTTTTTCGTGTACGAATAATAACATGAAATACGGTACATCCGACGGGTGATGAAACATTGGACAAATTTTCATTTATGATAAAGGAAAGGAAACCACTGGATATAAATTGCTCAGTGCGGCAGATGGCAGGCCGCGTGCGTCTTATGTAATTTTGTTTTACACAAATCGAGAAAACCCGTGTCTTATATATGGGTGCGTCTTATGTAAAATATTTTTACAAAAAGCGTCAAAACCCGCGTCTTATATACGGGTGCGTCATATATGCGCGAAAATATGGTATATATCAGTGCTTCAAAGGTAATCAGTTTCCTTTGAAGTGTCAGCAAAACATTTTTTCTTCCATCTGTTATTTTTTGTTAAATTAGCGTCATCTGGTTGACTTGACTCATTTCACTTTCCTGTCTTCAGAGATGTTGGATTTTAACTAGTCAGTTGCATGGTTATTTTGATTTTAATACAGCATACAGTAATAAGGCCAGGTATCAGCATAAGCGGATTATGATATAACAGTGCATTGTTATATCCAAGTTCACTGCTTCCTGTCTTGGTGCTTTTGATTTTCTCTACTCCAAACGCAAGACTATATAGTTTTTATCAGCCAAAAGTGGTGTTGCCACAAATATCGCCTGATGGTATATTTTGTCACCAAAAAGGAAAACAGAATCACAATTTGCTACATTGGTGAAGCCTTGTGAACCTGTAATTGATTTCATTTCCAACTGTAGCTTTATAAATATTGCATGCGAACTTAAAACCAAGACACATCGAGACTTTGACAAAATGCCATTTGCTAATTTGGAAAAGTATTTTGGGGTTAAACGAAGAAATGATGAGGATTTAAAGGAGATTCAGAAATGTGCTAAAGTTGCTAGAACTGATAGTTCAGATGTGACACTATCCAAGTGTAAGAAAGTATATGATGCCTGGCTTAGCGTGTGGAGTCAAAACTTTCCTTGGATTGACAAAAATTGATTATGATGGACAAACAAGAGCGATATGTCAGTGGTGTAACGAATATGGAAAATTAAACTCAATGGCAACAACTGGTTCTTCAAATTTGCAAAGTTCCACATTTTCTAGGCACGAGACATCTAGAGACCACCTACTTGCAGCTGAGGCTCATCATGCAAAACAATGCAAAGCAACTGTACAACATGTAATATTTTGTTCTCTATCTGTCTAGCTTTCCTTACTATTACAAGTATTAAAACTACTGTTTTTTTAAGGGTATATGTGTGCATTTGATTTTTAAACCGCACCATGACCAATGCCCTCCGACTGCATTGGAATGTAAGTAACGATTGCTGGAACTTGTAATAATATGTCAAGTCAATCATTAATTCCTTTTGGAAGCACTACTTTTTTTCATTACAATTAATTTTTCAAAAAACTTAAAATTATGCAAATTTTATATAATAAGTAATTAATGTGATAGGCAAAATTATTTTTCAAAATATTCATATTCTTGGGAACATGTTGTAATAAGCATACTATATTTTTTTAAATATTGGTTCCAATAAAATAATTATTCATTTTTAAAAAAATTTAATTAATCTATTATTATTAATGAAAAGTATTGGTAAAGTACCTTTTTGCAAAATTACCATCTTTATTGACATTATCTTTGTAATTTATACAAAACAATTGATAGTTTAACATTTGTTTCAACAGTTTTAAAATCTTAGTGAGACCTCTGAGTTGATGTGCCCTGTTTTTTTGTTTGTTTTTTATGGTTTAACGCCATTTATAAGCACACGATACTATTGAAACTATACTATACAAACCTTACTTGGCAGCCAGCAAACATTTGGCTGGCTATCATGTATGGATGAACAACTGTGATATGGATGCCAGAGTAATTCGCTACCTCATGCCTCAGCCCTTCCATTAACGAAGTTAATGCATGTTTCGATGCAGTGTATGATGCTGCTGATTTTAGTCCCAGCAGCCCCAACATTGAACTCATACACAAAATATGGCCCCTATTACTCGACATCATTGATGGCAGCACAGCCTTGACCATCTGTTGAATAAAAATACGACATTGTAAAGATTAACAGTGAACCAGAACTCAAGCAGCTTGAGTGTATTATCTGGCAAATGTGTCAACAGTATTAATTATGCGATATCGCAAATGCAAATGCTAGAAATGTATCATCCTTTAAAATGTCTTTGTCTTGCTAGAAATGTATCATCCATTTAAGTGTTATTCAGTCTTCATATTTAACGGTGAGCTTACATAAGGCTTGATGGATACGAGGCATAATTCATCTTGTCAGAACTGAAAATAAGCTGTTCTTTTGACTGTCTTTCAGTTCAGATACTATAAAAATCATTTATTTTGTCTCAATAATAATAAAACTAAAATAATGGTTGAAATCAATTATCATACCCAAATATGTGCCATTGTATTGACACCAAAGGTGTTTTCAATTTCAGCATCCGCTTCTTCAAGCAACAGCTTGCCATACACCACTCCAGCATTATTGACTAGAATGGTGATATTACCTATACTCTGTACCACATGTTGAAACTGAAAAAGACAAAGGGTTCATTAAAGACATGTATGGTTCATTAGAAACACAGGGTTCAATCGAGACACACTGGGTTCACTAGCAGATAGTCACTGTAGAGTTTCAATCATTTTACGTTTTTACTAATACTTGTACTTGCTCACTTAATACACATTTCACTTACTGTAGTCACTGATCATCTGTCATGCTTTGTATTTAGTAGGATTCTTATGATATTTATCAGTGTAAGAACAATGATGTTGGCACACTGGCAGTATCACTGTTGCAACTACTTTTTTCTCCCTATATTGAAAATGTATCCTGCCCTTATGCAGGTTATTCATTCCATTATTTCCATCTTTAAGCCCATTTCAATTTTCCTTCTCTCTCCCTCCATATGTACAGATCTTAAAATGTATCAAATTGTAAACCCTTTTTTGTACATTTGTGCAATCAATGAGGTGTCGTCCTGAGAGGAAACTTAAAAGTATTGCTTTTGTAATAACCAGCTTCCTATATAACTTGTGGAACCTATCATGGATTTTTGAATAAACTAATGTTTCCTAGTAAAATATTTCTATGAGAAATTACTTACCCAACCATAATACTATACTTAGAACTACTACCTAGCAAATCCCACCCTCTCAGATGCTACATAAATGTTGTCTGCCATCCTATATGGTGTTTGGGCAGAGTGATCTCCCTTTAAGTACAAGACTGTGGCAAAGTCTAAGAATATGTCAGTTACTACTGGAGAGGATATTGGACAAGTATTTTTGAAACATTTTTCCTGGAAAAATTGGTTTCTTCTTCAAATACATTACCCAATTATAATACCATAGGAGAATAAGTAAGAGGTGGAAGAAGGTACATCCTTATTACCCTTTAGTTACCATCTTCTGTCCCCTAAGGTATCTGAGGCAGCTTTTAAGGAACCAGACTTGTTGGGTACATTGTCAAATTAGACAAATTTACACACACCACGCAAATCCAGTGTTAGTGGTGAAGCAGCATCTTAAGAAACTGCTGATTGATTTGGAAGAGTGACCTATTGAGCTGGTGATATATATCCTACAAGATTGAACTGGGCACTCTTGGATGACAGATCTTTGAGATAACTGCTAGAGAATGTGGACTCCATCCCGAAGCATGAATGAAGTCGATTAGCGAACATTTCCATTTTGGTTGGTGGAAACCGTACCTACTGAGCCGAAGTGTGTAACAAGTTCAATGAGCTAGGGTTATTTCCCTATATGCTGAGTGAATAAAACCCATGATGTGATAATCTGTTCTGATAGATCCTCCTGTCCTTTTATAAAAATCACAAAGACGCATGATCTACCTCTACTCAGTGGCTGTTCTTATTTTAAAGTATGGACTGGGTCTCTTAGATGACCTTTAGTTGATGCGTCCAGATGAGACAGAGCTCATTACAAAACTTAAGTTTGCCATGAAAGGGAGACTGCTCATTGCAATGAAAGAGGACGTAATAGTTAGTGTTGTTACGATTATCGATTATGAATTTCTGACCAATTCCCATCACTAGTAATAGTGTACAAGACTTCTTGTCTCTTGACCCAGACGCTATAAATGTAATGGATAGAAACTCGCCAATATGTACTCAATTGTAATGCAATCACGCATGTATATAAGTTATTTCAGCACAAGAGATGTGCACAGATAAAATAATTATAGCCCAACCTGAATGTGAAGTCACTTAAGCTCCATACTGAAATACCGATTATGTGACTATGACAAAGTGTTAGCAACTTGTAAAGGCAGAACTTTGTCATGATAATGAGAAAAATTTGTAAAGGCAGAACTTTGTCATGATAGAAAGAGAAAAAGTTGTCAAGGCAGAACTTTGTCATGATAGAAAGAGAAAAAGTTGTAAAAGCAGAACTTTGTCATGATAGAAAGAGAAAAAATATAGACGGAGCATACTTGTGTGCTCCTCCATCTTCCACCCAGCTTCTGGCTTTTGCGAAGTCTCTCATGACAAGAGCATGCTTCTTGGCAAAAATGGAAATAGTAACAGACATTCTTTGACCATACCAACATGGCTTATCCATAAACGGAAACCACTGCCCAACCACCACATAGGTCGGCAGACAACTTTTATCTCCTTTTAGCTAAAGGTGGTATCTGGGAGGGCTGGATTTGCAAGGTAATACTAGATTTTGCTAAGGTATTATAATGGGTAACACATTTGAAGAAGAAATATAGTTTAAAAATCTTTTATCTGTATCAAAGAATTTTATCAGAGCACTTTTGTATCTCCAGAGAAAATAATCACTTGAATTTATTAATTTTGAAAATAAAATTCAGCCCAAAATAGTCAAAACAATACAACTTGTGCAAAATGTTAAAGCACAACTGGTAAAATTCTCAGTCACAAGATTATATAGCTCTTTGCCTGACCTCAGGTTACAATTTGCATTTTCTAAAAATCATTACCTAATGGAAAATAACATTCTAGAATGATCTAATGAGCCTTGTTTACTTAAAACACAATAACCGATACAATTCACTTAGGAATCCGAAAAACCCAAATCAACATATTCCTGGTTTACAAAAAATAATAATCCTGATAATAAGCTCATACACAGAATAATGAAGCTATTACTAGTTGTTTAAAGAAATAAACTCAATACTGTACAATGATAAATCAAGCATTACAATGGAAAAAAAATAATTGAAAACAAACAATAAAATTAAATATACATAACTTTTTTAAAGTAATATTTTTAACTTGCATCACAATTTGTCTTTGAAAATTATGGATAAATCTGGTGCTGATTTAAAACAAAATATGGTTACAGCATCTGCTACTGAGCCAAACAGCAAGCTTTCCAGTTACAAAATCGCATATATGAATGTAGAAATAAACAAAATACAGAACAAAAATCTTTACAAGTAAGCTTATACTTATTAAGTTGTTTAATGATGTTACACTTTGAAGTCTATCAGATTCAACTGTTCTTTGACATGTGTACATTAGACTTACTCCAACCCAAAGCAGTATCAATCTATGCATGTGAAAACAACCATCTTGAACCCAATATAATGTTCACACCCTAATACAAAGTGCCTTGTTCGACAACCATCAAGCATCTTGTTTTCATGTTTAAGACACACCATCTCCATAGGAGATGTTGACAAAAAATAAGATTGTGGCACCGACCAAGCATTACTCGTTAATGCTTTTATTTTTCTGAAATCAACTCTATAGTCACTGGGGCATGCATGCTCAAGAGCAAGTAAGAAACAAGTGAGAATATTCTTGTTATGTCCATTTCTTATTCAAACAAAAGAAATAAAGAAATTTCTGACTGATATGTCAACTTACATTTACATTTACTTCTTCCCTGTTGCTAACATCACAGACTTGAAATGAGCAAGAGACACCAAGAGACTGTACATCTGCAGCAGTTTGTTGTAAGGGACCTTTGCTTCGACCCCATAATATAATCTGAAAGTGAACAAATGAAAAGTTGACAATTTTCTACTTGTAAGATCACGAATACAACAATTCAGAATAATTTATTTATGCCACAAAACCAAATCCATTGGATATGGTCATAGATAACCTCAAGATCTAAGAATATAGTATATTTTAATAAGATTATAATTTATAATTTGTTTATTTCCCGTTGGCTCTTTGTAGGTCCAAATTAGTAAACTTTTCTGGCATAAGCAGGTATAACAGTATTTTAGTTTCATAGAAAAAAAAACTTATCATAATCTGCTTTTGTGCAAGCATTAGGAAGAATATGAAAAAGGATAATCTGCATTATTTGCACAATGATGTGAAAAAAGTAATGTACTAACTCAGGAGTACAACTAAGAAACAAATTTATCATGATGAGTAGATACAAATACAACAAATCCATTTAAATTTGATTTAAATGCAAGAATTAAATATTCCCTGTTCAAACAAAACTTTGATTTGTTTGCACATAAGTGATGCAGTGCATCTCCCATGATAATACACTTATTAATAAAATAATAAACTTATTATTAGACGAAGATATCCTTAACAGATATAGTATATAACAGTTTAGAAAAAATGAGTGGTGTTGGTAGTTTATCATCAAGCATAGGTTTAAAATACAGAAAGGCCACTTTCAACCATCATATAAAGTAAAATTGATCTTCATTTGCTATTGTTTGTCTTATGTTTTGATCATTACATGCAAAAGATAATGTTAGCTTAAAAAAAAATCATAAGTAAAATGAAGCACAGAAATCCTTGGATCCACTATTAACATACAAAAGTTAAATTTAAAGGAATATGCATACCGCATATCAGCCATACAATTCAAAATGTTTCTTACAGGGACCGTTTAGAATGGTAGAATTTGTAATTTCAGTAAGCTACCCAAGATCATCCACTCCCTTTGATTACCCAGCAATTCAATTTTAGAAATAAGGGATGAAAAATGGACATTAATCCTTTACAACAAAGACGAAGCATTCACTACAGTTGAACAGTTATACTGATGTACAGTAGTCTTATTTAAGGATGGGTTTGGAAATATTTTCCAACAATGGGGATAAAAATTATACAAGAACATTAACTCCTGTATGCAACTAATTGGAGCAAAGACAGGCAAATTTACTATCAAATACTCAGTTAGGTCCCTTTCAATGATTCTATATGCAATAGCCAAAGAAGTACTCAGTACAAAAATAAAAATAATATAAATGGAATTAAAATCCCCAACCTGTTAAAGGAACTAAAGATGATGCAGTGTGCAAAAGACTGTACTAATGGGAGGTCGTGGGTTCAATCCCTGGCCAAGTTATACCAAAGACTTACAAAAATGGTACTAACAGCTGCCTCACTTGGCGCTCAGCATTTGTGAAGTGAAAGGACTAGTTGGCCTAGTGTCAGGATAAAATGCCCGGAATAAACAAATACAAAACTTTTATCAGTTTTACATGTATTTCTTTGCAATTATTTATTATTCTTTAAAACAGTATGTATTAAAATCTATATCATGTACAAATATATTCTGAACTACAATATAGTTCACTTTCGTCTATGTTGCGTTTCGCAAAATTTTCTGATGCTTGGCTTCGCTGATGTAGCAAACTGCGATTCTGTTTTCCGTTTTGGTGACAAAATATACCATCTGGTGATATTTGTGGCGACACCAATTTTGGCTGATAAAAACCGTATATACAGTCTTGCGTTTGGAGTAGAGAAAATCAAAGGCACCATGACAGGAAACAATGTACTGGAATATATTGTTAAAATAACAAGTCCTTGTCTCATACTGACAAACCACCCTAACAGTGCACTGTTATATCATAATCCGCTAATGATGATATCTGGCCTTATTACTTTATGCAACTGACTAGTTAAAATCCGAATCCGCAGAAGGAGGAAACGTAAAATGAGTACAGTCAAGCAGATGACACTAATTTAAAAACAAATACCAGATGGAAGAAGAAAAAATACGTTTGCTGACACTTCAAAGAGAACTGATTACCTTTGAAGCACTGATATATACTAAACAAATCTGTTTCAATGTTCTACAATTATCTGAAGTTACCGCAGCAATAACAAACAGGTATTTGTTTGACCCTTCAACTGGAGCCTTTAGCGGTGCCATCATCAAAGTAATCAGACTACCTTTGCTCAAAAAAGTCAGCAAAAAACACCTCAAATAAAAGCATTGCCTCATTTTTCACAGTGATTAGAACATATTTATTGTGTCGCAAAACTTTCCTGTCTGCAAAAGAAGAAAAAAAAAAAAAAAAATGTGCGTATGGATGACTCGTGCATGTGCGATTTTCTGCATCCCGGACCAAAAGTTTGCGTCCAAATACGCGTAATTAAGCGTTTCCGAGATCTATATATCTATATATCACAAAAATTGTGCATTCTAAATAAAATACTTATATACATTTAACATTTATGCTTTAAAAAAAAATGCATCTGCACAACAATATTTTCAATTTAAGCAGTCCAGTCAGATTATCTATATTGATTTATAAAATAATAATAATACTTAACAGATAATATTCATTATATAATTTTTTCTCTATATTAAAATCAGTTTACATAATGTTTCATTATTAGGTCTTCAGGCTCTACTAGAGAACCATCTGTAGCAGACATAGAAAGTGGAATATGGAAGGCAGTCTGCATAGTTTTTGATAATCCACATATTAAGTGGATGTGCCTTCCACTGGGGCCAGGTGTTAACTTCGGGTATTGTTCTATTTTTATATCCCTCTGCTACAGACTTTTTTGCATTTAGCTGATTAGTAACAAGTCTTCATTTATATATTTTGTATCAGTTCTTTGCTATTTGAACAGAGAGACAAGGTGGTTCATGGTTTTGATTTGTACAATTTTCCTTACTATATTAATAATCTCATCTGCATCAACATGAAGGCTAATATGCATATATTGTTTATTTGGAGATGGCATACACCAGAGGGATGCTCTTTTCAAGTTTTGATGAAAGATGTTTGCTTTGCCGAAATTATTCCCGCAGCTTTTGAAAAAATTAAAAGGTCAGAACTGCCACATAAGATGAACTGATGACATCAGTGACAGATGGATATCCAGTACAATTTGATCAATATCCATGTGGAGTGTCTTTGGAAAAACAGTACGATCAAACAATGACGTGGAGTGCTGGCACAGTGAATTGAATAGCAAAGTGTATAAAAGCAACCTTCAGTTTGATCTTATGCTTACTTGACCATATAAACAAGCCCAAATTATACCATCTCAAGTAAAGATGGCCTCAGAAGGAAAACTGACAAGATACCAAACTAAGCAGATGTGGACCATGCATGGAAAACGTTTTACGATTTGGAGGAAGTACACAAATAAGGATATCAGTGTCAACATTCTTCTAAGAATGTGCAGAAGCATCTATGAACCACAAAGTTGAAAACGAGTTTCATTTCATAATCGTTTATCAAACTATTCTTTATACTGGTCAATGATAACAAACATCAATACTTTCATATCAGGTATATGTGTGTGTGTTTGTGAGGAGAGAGAGAGAGAGAGAGAGAGAGAGAGAGAGAGAGAGAGAGAGAGAGAGAGAGAGAAAAATGCTGAGTATTTTGTCAGTGTTTAGTTGCTGCAATATCAAGCTCTTACCAGTTAAGTTATTGCTTGCTTTTATTTTTATTTTGAGTCATTTTTTTATTTATGTTTTATTGTGTGCATGTATAAACTGAAAGCTTGACAGTACCAGTCAATGATGTCAATCATAGTTGCTCCATTACTCCATACAAATTAGACTTTAAAAATCTGATGGCTAGTCTTAAATATGGTACAATTTATCTTTGTTCCCTTGTGTCCGTCTCTCATATGAGAAACAAAATAATTGCTAGAAAGGGATAAAGTGAAACAATTTATTGTACATAATTGATATCCATTCTCACTTTAAAAAAACAAAAGTACTATGGAAGGAAAAGGTGAACTCCCTTTATTTGACATATTACACTTATTATATCCCAAAATAAAGAAAAATATAAGTTACCTAAAGCTATGATTTTGAACTATACGATAAACATTAATTAAGAATTGTCAAAAATAATTTTTCTTTGTTTACTTACGCACATATAAGTTATAAATTACTGATCATTTCCTTTTTAACAAATACTTGTTAAAACTATCGTCAGTTGTATTATAAAGTTGGGTCGAATAGGCTTTCGAGTTGTCCGAATCGTCTTTTTCTCGGTCCAAATTGGGCAGAGTCGTTATATTTTCGGTCCATGTTGGGCAGAGTCGTCATATTTTCGGTCCAAGTTGGGCCGATTTGTCAAATAACCGATATTTGAATGAGGACCTTACATGAAAACGAGTGATATTTATACCTTAAAAATAAACGGGTGATATTGGTACAACGAGGACCTTTAAAAAAATAAAATAAAATAAAAAAAAATAAAAAATAGGTGTTATTTGGTGGACGCCCATTATGATGATATCGTGCAAACTTACATGTTTCGGTTGAAACTTTGCAAAATGCAACGCAAGCTTCCTGCCTAACCCTCGGCCCCCGCCAGTTATCAGAATAACATCATCGTTGATAATTTTGAGTTCAGCTGGAAATACAAAGGTAAAAATCGAATTAAAACTTCCAACCACACATTGCATTATGAAATAAAGTAAAGACCGTAAAAAGGTAAAGGTATTGGACAGATCCATCATAGTTGGTTTGCAAGAAAAATTCGCCAAGTATACGTCTTTATCAAAACAAATCACTTGTAATGAGGAATTATGGGATTGCGAACTTCAAGCAGGATATACTTTCCTCCAAAATTGAAAATCTGTATACCTGGTCTGGATCGTTCAGCGGCACAGTGCCTCCTCGACCACACCAGTCAAGAGACTAATGATGATAACTAGTCTGGTTCCCCAATTAGTATACTTCTTGCGTTGACCAGCTTAGTATGCCTACCACTATCCGGTATGTCAGCGAATATTATATTATCTTCTTAAAAACAATCTTCATGAGACTAAGTGAATAAAGGGAAACAACTGCGGAAACTGGACAACCCAATTGATCAATGGTAAAACACATCGCTAATAGACAACAATTGGTTATGCCACAGCATATAAAACGAAATTATTAGAAAACAAAAACACTAAGTATTTAAATAAATCACACCTTTGGAATTGTAATCTAAATTAAATTTTTATTTTATTATTATTTTATTATTTTATTTTATAAATGGGGAAAAATATTCAAAAGGACTATATGGAATAAGGGCCATTTTCTGCCCCCCTTTTTATGGTGAAAAAAAATTCTCGTAAATATCACAACTCTGTGTCTCATTATATTATTAGATGTATAAATCACCTTATTATGCATTAAATATGCATATAAATTTCTTTTTCATATCTAAATACGACCTTTGAACATGGTCTGGTATGGGAAATTTACGAGAAATTACTACATTTGAGCAACTTTAACCTAGAAATAAAATATAAGCGCAGGCTTGATCAGACAAGGTATTTACACTGCTTGGTTCATTTTTATTCAAAATGTTAATTTATAAAATTTATTTACGTGTTCACGTTTGCGCTAATCATTAAAAATTAAAAAGTTGGTGAATTTGGCTGGCTAAGTATCTTCGTCGTTGTTGAAACTGTTGCACCGTAGCTGCCGAAGTATCGCTACGCGTGAACAATTAGACCCGCCTTTCTAAAGTGTGCTATATTATTTCATTCATTATTATATTTTTAAAAAATCGGGGAATAATAACTATTCCGATAATTTAAAAACAATATTATCCATTTTTTTCTCTCTTTCTTCATCTTTTTATAAATTGCCTAGAGAACGGAATTTTTTGAAAGAGGCGCTGAAGGGGAATTGGAAACTATATGTAAACAATGAATACGCGGAAAAAACATTCAATGAAATTATATTTTGACGTTGCCAATATTTGGAAAGACAAAAGGATACTTTAAAAAATAGGGTAAGTATATACATATATTATTTATTTTATACAATAATAACACTGTTTTTTCTTCTGTTTAATCACGATACCGAATGATAACGTTATGTTTTTAACTGTTAATTCACTATTACAATGTAGTTACATAAATGTAATCTAAATCAATCAGTAAATTTTCAGCTGGAACTAAAAACCGGCGTATTTTTTCATTAAATTTTGCTGAGTCCTTCTTCATATAGTAGCAATAGTAATTTTGTAAAATTAAACAACAACTAATAGTCTGCAATTATATAGATCAGAAGGGGGAAACAAATTGTTATCTGCATGATATATAGCCGCAAAAACGTAAGTTTCAATAGCTCAAACGATTTAGTGCTTGTTGCATCAAATTGTTGAACCGAGTTCAAATCTCCATATTTTCTTAATTTTTTTTTTAAAAGAATTAATATTCACAATATCAATAACTGAATTACAGCTTGAAATAAAATTTTTAACAGCTCATTTTTCAAAACCACCATAAAAAATGCACAACTTACTACTCGGGTATGATAAAACAAAATCAAAACTATAATGCAATAACATTTACAGGCGAAAATATTTTATTCAAAGTAAAACTGGCTTGAATATCAATATTACTACTACTATTAATAATAAATAATACAAGCAGAAGTAAAATAGTACTAAAACATAACCAACATAATTTTTTGTGTGTAAGGGAGATAAACAAAAGGGGGTACCTATTAACCATAAGTTAACATATATTCATACCAAAGTGAATTAGAAGTACAAAATGTTGGCTTCTGTTATACATCATAACTTAATACACAATAAAATTATTATATAAATAAATTAATTATGACAATTAATACATAATATTCTACATACAATCTGTTTCAGGCTGCATCCCTACAAGAACTGAGTGGGTTGAAGTTGCAGGCTTCGAGTACCAATATATAATAAATATGACTGCCTGAGTGAATTGCTGCAATATAATGAATAATAACCATAAATGAGTTATATAACATTTTATGTCAGATGTGACAGTTTGTTAAATGGTATAAAATCATAATGTTCAATTAATTTATTTCTAACAAAATCTGAAATGCCTAAAGCATATCAATGTTCCTGGTGCTACAAAAGGGTAAAACCATCAGCTAGAACAAAAATACTTACAGGCACTCTTGAAAAGCATACAGAGGAATTATTGCAAAGGCCGGTAACACAAGATGATGTTGTTTGCTCTAGTTGCCGTAGTAAATATTACAGAAATCTGTCAGTAACACAGTCACCAAGTCCACAGCATGATCCAGATTTTCAGTTACCATCTACTTCAACTGCCAACTTGAAAAGCCCACAATCAATTCAACTTCAAATTCCATCAACACCAAGATCTCACAGACGTTGTGTTGTTTGTAAAAGACCACATGGGCATCGAAATCATCTTGTTAATGTCCCAATCTGTGGCATTACCCAGTCTTTTGTAGAGTGTGGTATATTTATAAACTCTAATAGTAGATGCTGCAAGAATCCTTACAATCTATCAGTGCAACAAAAGAGTTTGAAGACTTTTCAAGAACAGATATTACCTCACTTTTACAAAATGTGCGCGAGTTAATTAAAACAAAATCATATTTTAACTTTAATGTTCCTTCTTGCCTGTCTGATGATGACTATTTTCATCTTACTGGCTTGAAAAGGGATCAATTCCTGGAAGTGTCTTCTTTCTTGAATACACTGCGTAATACACATGGTAGGTCTCCACTGACATGCCTGGGTGTTTTTCTAACAAAGATGCGGGTAGGCCTTCCAAACACCATTTTATCCACATTTTTCCATCTAACAACATCACAAGTGCAACGAATAATTAAAACAATGCGAGAGTCCCTTATGGTTAACTTTGTTGGGCAACACCTCGGTTTTCATCACATCACACATGATGTATTCTCATCTGTCCACACTACCCCAACTGCAAGGGAAATATGTAATCCTGGAGGCAACAATGCAGTCCTTGTCCTCGATGGTACATATATATATATATACAAAAGAGCATGGACTATAACTTCCAACGCCGTTCCTACAGTTTACATAAAAATCGACCATTAGTTAAGCCAATGATGGCTGTGGGAACTGATGGTTGTATTTTAACTGTTTTAGGCCCATATTTAGCTGATCATTATAACAACGATGCAAGCATAACTAAACATATTGTAACAACAAATGCTGAAGACATTACAAATTGGTTACAGGAGGGTGATGTTTTTGTTGTAGACAGGGGGTTCCGTGACTCTGTAGATTTCCTACAGGAACATGGATTTAAAGTTGAAATGCCCGTCTTTTTACATAAAGGACAGAAGCAGCATTCAACAGAAGATGCCAACACTTCAAGACTGGTCACAAAAGTGCGATGGGTAGTAGAGAGTGTAAATGCACGAGTGAAACAGTGGAAGTTTTTTGACAAAGTAGTGCCAAATACCCTTGTTCCGCATATTGGTGACTTCCTTAGAATCATCTGTGGAATAATGAATAAATTTCGCCCACCACTGGCCAACATGGATCCATCAACAGCTGTAACTGCTAGAAGGATGGTTGAAAAAGCAAAGGAACCGAACAGGGTACAAATCCTAGTTCAAGAAAATAATTTGATTAATAAACGTAAAATCTATTTTAAGATGGATGCATCCACTGATGAACTGACTGATTTCCCCAGGCTCTCAGTTGATTACCTGCGTTACATCACAATGGGGATTTATCAAGTCAAACAGGCTCCAAACTATACACATGAACATCTCACAGATGAGGGTGTTTATGATGTTATGTTATGCATGGATTTTCCAGGCCTGTTACATGTAAAAATCCAGTCTCGCCACTCCAGAAATAAAACACATTCACTGTGGATCCAATACAAGCCTAATGATGACACGGATCCCATCAAAGGATGGTACTGTACCTGCAAGGTTGGTGCTCGGGTTGTAGGGTGTTGTGCCCACGTGTCAAGTGTCATATGGTTTCTGGGCTGCAAAAGATGGGAAAATGATGACTTGACAAAGAGAAAATCATTAACTTCTCATCTTAAGGATGCATCATTTATTCCAGAATGTGCAAATAATGGGGAATCAATTGAGGAGTGATTGCTATTATGGCGTGAACACACTACCCTCATCCGTAATCATCTGTATGTGTATATATATATATATATATATATATATATATATATATATATTATTTTATTGAACTATGATTTGCACCCTATTCCGTTACTTTACTTCAGCATTTGTTGTTACATATATATATACCAAGCTAGTCATATATATATATATATATATATATATATATATATATATATATAACTAGCTTGGTTTTCAGTAATTTTTTATATTTGATGACTGTGCAGTCATGGCACTGGTTCTTCTGTCCATAGAAAATGGAAAAGGTGTAGCCAAGTACATCATAATTTCTTGTGACATGTATGTTGCCCATATAATAATATAATAATCAATGGAAATAGTGTTACTGAAAAATTCTGGCCACCTACCTTGGGTTCTCTATTCGGGGTCAAAGGTTAAAAGGGCAAGCACATAAACGGTTAATCATCTCAACATTTTCATAGCAGGTGTATTAACACCCATACTAAATGTTGTGGTAATGAATGATGCGGATGTTACAAGAATCGGGATTTGCGATTAATTGTGTTTAAATACTAATGTTAGGTAATAATTATTTAATCAGTGCATTTTATTTTAACCTGCATCATTACCTCCAGTTAATTACATAGCTTTAAGGTGAGATATTGTTATTGTTGATGCGTAGGAATACGGGCATGCATGTTGGCCTAAAAATAGTGCACATGTATAGGATAACTTATTTAAAATATATGTGCACAAAATTTGATTTCGAAACCTCAAGTTATAATAGTTATTTTATTAATGTAACTATCTTTACTTTAATGGTTTATATGAACATATATTCAATTAACGTTATTTTATTCGTTCCAATATGTCTATAATTATGTGAATTTCTTCAATACCCCCAAAGAGAGCCCCAATTTTATGTTCATGCAAATGACTTGAATAGACGAGAGAGAGAGAGAGAGAGAGAGAGAGAGAGAGAGAGAGAGAGAGAGAGAGAGAGTCATATATTTGAATCAATGAAAAAGTTCATAAAT
Organism: Unio delphinus; assembly: GCA_029339505.1. Taxonomy (NCBI): domain Eukaryota; kingdom Metazoa; phylum Mollusca; class Bivalvia; order Unionida; family Unionidae; genus Unio; species Unio delphinus. Next base: position 3,864,121 of record JAQISU010000090.1, read on the forward strand.
ACTTACCATGACTTTTCATTAACCTTTACGTTACGTTCATGATGGTTGCAAACGGGATTTCCTCCCAAGTTTGAATGAAGTTGCATTCATCCCGCAACGTCCGATTTTTGTACACTGTAAATCACCGTCATAGTAGGCTAAGTGCTGGTTAATGGCATTCGCAAAGTGAATAATAAAATAAGTGTTACATTTTGGTCATTATAGACAAAAGTTCTTTATAAATGTACACATCCCTTCGAGCAGCAGAGGAGGTGAACAGACTTTCTCTAATTGGGGTATATTTTAAGCAAAAATATTCTAAGTCTCCATTTGCCAAACTGAGACTTAATAATTTTAGAGCTCTGTTTGTCAAACGGAGCCTTCCTCAAGGGTAAAAAAAAAAGATGCCATTTAGTTGACGTTCACCTCCTCGGCTGCTATGAAAATCTTCGATTTTTACTAACTAAATATTTGATCAAGTCCTTAAGATTTCACAAACAAACTAATTTGTAAAACCTCACCTCGTAAATCAATCAGATTATTAGATTGGTCAGTGAGTTTGAAATTAATTCTCGTTAACAAATTATTATGACATCGCATATAGACTAGATTAGTTGGGTCTTCAATAATTAGAAATCCTGGAGGAGCCGTTGGTGCAAATGAGTATAAAATATATCCTTGCTGAGCTTGATTTGATTGTTCGAGATTTATTTGATAATTTCCTTCGATAACATCACATACTAAATTGAGCGCAATCACCGTTGAAATATTCACATTGTTCGGAGCAATATGTCTACCGCCGCCTTCTGGATCATTATTATATTTCAGAATATTTTCTGTAGGATTCTTCGATTTTTTCCAATTATCGTGAATTCTTTTGAACCCAATATCAATAGCATCGTCAAGTTGTTTCTTTAGTTTATCCGGATTATATCCAGGGATTTTAAAATCTTTAATCTCCGTTTTATTAATCTTATATAGATCCGCAAACTTATCATGTAAGATTTCTTCATTTAATACTTCTTGAATAATTTTCGAGTGAAATATTTTCATATCGTCGATGATTTTATTACCCGTTTCTACGACGTTGATAAATTCATCCTTGGTGAGAGAGCCGGATTTAATAGATATTAGCAGTCGTGAAAAATCATTATTCATTACTGTGAAATTTCCGTTGATGAGAGGGAGGTAGATTGAATGAAAAACTTTTTTATTTATGAACTTATCGGGGGTATAATCTTGATAATTTTTGGTTTCATTAACGGGTTTTATTTTGTCGGTGATATAATCGGATTTCTTAGGTTCGGGTGGAAAATCCTTCGAATTTTCTCGCGAGTTATCCGGTGGTAATTCAGGCCATCCTAACACTGATCTTATAGAACTCTGATAAATATCTACAACGTATCCTTCTGTATTTATCTCGATAGCAGATGATAGTGTTGGTTCATGAACTGTTATAGCGATTTTTGATTCTTTTCCGGTGAGAGATTTTATTCTGCGTTGAAATTCAGCATTGATCTGTTCGATTTGATATGACCCAGTTGGTATAGAAACAACCTGCCAATCTGGTGTTCCGTCTTCACGATTCTTGTTTGCAAATACCAAGGAATTATTCGGTTGTTGACCACCAAATGCTACCGATCTAATATTAGGCCAGCTATGATACACTCGTAGTTTTGCTAGTGCGATCTCGCTCACGGGAACAGGAATTGGAAAATTAACACTAAATTCGGGACGTGTTGAGGTTATTGATATCGTGCTTGTTTTCACTGGTGTTGTATTTGTTACTATTTGTTGAAGTAGTTCTTGCGACAACATTATTATTATTATTCTGCTCTAATTTCAGCATTGTTGATTTATACAATTGAGCCATCGTTGAAAATTCGCTATCTGATATTGTTGTGTCATCCAACGACGATGATATCAACGAGGATAATTGCGAGTAACCGGCAGATGCAATATGATATTTAATTAAATAATCATGTAGTTTACTCTGGCTACACGATGATAGTTTTTTTGTGATCCCAGTTAATATACCAGCAATTGTAGCCACTGCGGAAATAGCGATTGGAACTACGACCGGAGCAATCATTGTAACCGAAGATAGTATTATTCCAGCAGCAGTGATTACTCCTGACACCGAGTACACGGTGATATCAACTGTGGTTATTCTTCGTTTGTATTTTTTGATTTTTATTTGATACTCCTCACAGAGAGAACTGAGTTTAGTTTGAAATTCTCTGACTTGATCATAGCGATACTGATTCGATGATGGAGTCATTTTATTTTAAAAGCGCTAGCATTTTCAATTACAAATTACTTTGTAATTTTGAATCGTGAAAGAATTTTTAAATCAATTTAATTGTTTACTTAAATCCACTACGAATTCTACGTACCACGTTACTGAAACCTTGGCTAGATTTTTATCTGTAGTCGTTATCGTGAATTGTTCAGTTGTATCCTTGTCGATGATCGTTGATATCGTATTATTGACTCCAGATGAACTACTTGATGATATTTCAAACTGAGTCGGTGATACTATTATTAATCGATAAATACCCTTGACTGCTGCGGTTACGGTTAAAATATTGTTTGTGGGAGTCCACATAAATGATCCGTATTGAATCGTGTATACTACGTTGTTGACGATAGATTTATCATGAGGAATTTTTACTTTTTCAACAACGTTTATCATTCTCATTGCATCATCCCTTATTGCGTTGTTGAATGTTTTAAGTTCATCGATGGATTTTTTAATATCGGGAAGTGTTATTTCAATTTTATCAAATGGGCTCCCAATAAACTTGTCCATGAGGTTTTTACGAAACGTCATAAATAGTTTCGTGTGTTTTTCATATTCGGATTGAAGAGTTGCTAGTTCCAATATAGAATCTTTTATTGTGGTGAGTTTTGGTGTGGTCACTGGTGGATTTCCAAAAAATTCTAGTATGGGTTTGTCAATTTTGTCAACTATATTTCTTTGTAATGCAGTAAACTGATCAAATGCAACTATATGATCATCATATTTATCATTAAGCGATTTCAATGAATTTACTGTGTTATCATATGTTGCTAATTTATCCGTAATTGTTGAAACAAGTACACCTGGTTTGAGTTTACCCTCATCAGAAAATAACGCGATAGTATCCTCTGCTGCGTCTCGTTGTTTAACCAAAATATCATTAAGAGAGATATTACTACTTTTCAACTTACCCTGACGATCTTGAAATACAACTATTTCACCAGGATCAATATTTGCTAGGTTTAATATTTCGGATATTTCATCTTCGATTAGTTTTTTAATATCCTTGTTATCAACAGTTTCAACTCCACTATCAGGTTTTTTCAGCGATGATAAAGGTCGTCCCCAAATATCAATCATTATTATAGAAATATTTTCATCGTTTAAATCCGATGGATTTTTTAAAGAGATTTGCCGCTAGTATACTCATTTACTACTATATGAGGTGGTTTCGAAAATCTTTTGGATATAGCATCAAGTACGTTTAATACTTCATTACCACATATTGGTGGATCAAGCATTGTTTGTGTTGGTAACGTAGAATACCAAGTCTTCATTGGAAGGGTTTTAATATAACGCATAAATTCTTTCGGCGGCGCTAATCCATATGAGTCAAAATAAATAATCCCACGTGGATCAATCGCGTATGCAACCCAGTGAGTTCCAGGTCCGGAGCTGTTATCTAAATTAATAATACCGGTTTCAACATCATTTGGTTGTGCCGGTAACTGATCTCTCATAAAAACCCCTCTGAAATTTTTTATTTTTAATTTTTTAGCGGTATCAATTAAATCAAAATTGGACATAGGAACTATATCGTTCCTGGAATTCGAAGACTCTTTCCGCTGTACCATGAACTCGGGGTTCCTGGTAGTCTTAGACCCTTTCCTTTTTTTTTATACCCTTTTCCAGTTGCCTTTTTCAATGCCATTCCTGCTGCGGTACCAATAGCTCCTAATGCTGCTGCCTTCGCTACCGCTGGGGCTGCTGCGGCAATCAACCCTGGAATCAACCCTAACAACGGGAATATACCACCAGTCTTTTCCATGTTTTTAATCGCGCTTGTAGAAAGAGTAACCTGAACTCCTTTTTTTTCTTTCAGCGCTTTATTAAAATGATTAGTTTGAGTTTTCGTCAGCGATAGTTTATTTACCCCGCCATTCATTTGATTAGGTTTCAGCGTTATTGTGGTTCCACATTGCTTAGCTGATTTGGATTGTAATTTTTTTAGCTGACCAGGTGTCAACGTAACATTGATATTACTATACGACATTATACAAAATAGATTGATTCTAAATTAGAAATTCAAATTGCACAGCAATTTTTAAGCATTTCTAAATTCAAAATTACTCTGTAATTTTTACTTATAGATTTTCCACTGGTGCATCTACCAGTCTCATTCGTCCACCAACACCTTCAAGTATCATTGATTTATCACTGAGAATGACAGCAACCGCTCTATAATTATCAATACCACCAGCACCAGCAGGACGGGTTACACGAGCTCGGAAGTGTATATCAACTACGGACTGTTTCATCAAGTCAAGATGTTCCAACGAAAAGTAATAAATCGGATACAGACTTTTAAAATCCAATTGTGATATTTGTAGACCAGTATCTACATTTTGATCACGTCCCATAAATGATAGCAATCGATGATAAACTCGTGCAATATGGTTTTGACCGTAATTAAGTTGTATATCCTCTGATGGTTCTTGTTGTCCGTTTATTTTCAGCGAGACTTCATTACATCCGATTTGATCAAATATCATATGAGAACGTGTTTGATTATCCAATCGCGCTTTATTCTGTAGAGCAACAAATATATGCCGTGGAGCTGAAACACCCTGTCGTGCTGCCAAATGCCATGTAAGTGTACCATCAATATTAGAATCCATGGTATCTGTGGACGTTGTCAACCAGCTTAATAATCTCTTTCCCCCTTGATCCATAAATGATAGCAACCGCGGTTCTACTGACAATGATGGAGTCAACACTGGCATCCACAGTGATAGTTTTGTTAAAATTACTTTACCAGCGGCAATGCCAGCAGCGCGCCAGATTGCATTATTATCATCACCCTTTCTCACTAGTGCTACAGTATGCTTTACTCCATAAATAACTTTTCTGACGTTTCTACAAAATCCAAATATATGATGGAGCGGAATCGCACATGAAAAATGTCGACGATCTCCTTTTAATGTTGCCAATCGTGTTGCAAATCCTAGGTTGTAATTGGGATTAGCGTCTACAACTAAATCTTCAATACCAACAGTAACAGCAGCAGCACCAACACCAGTAGTAACCTCAAAATCAGCAGGATTAGGAACAACACGATTTCGTGGTCTTCTTCTTATATACTGAATACCACTAGCATTATCAGTAATATCTTTCGAGAACATCATAGATGGACCTGCTGATCTAGTATAATCATCTGAGTATCTTGCTAGTCCAATTATTGTTGTTGCAACATCAACTTCACGTTCAATAGATTCGATTTCTTTTCCATCAATGAGATATCTTGCGCTTTCAAATAAAGCCATGATACCATTATTGACAAAACCAACTTGGATATTATCTGCATATGGCGCTGGTATCGCAGGAATATCAACAGTTGTTACGAGTTCACCTTCGACTTCAATAAAAGCTTCAGCGGGTAAAAAGTATTTACTGGTATCATGAACCTGAAGTTCAATTCTTCCACGAAGATCAGGTTGTACTGCGTGATAAGCAAAAAATTGATAATCACGTACAGAAGTATCTTTAAGCACTGGGGCTTCCATGTCAAATGCAACATCAGGGTTTTGTTTGAACATTTTTATTATATATCGGATGGTCTAAATCAAAAATTCTGAAAGAATTCTGAAGGAATTTTGAATTGAAAACCCCAGGAATTCATTTAGAGAAAATCGATTTTCATGAAATTATGTCGACGGATTAGCCAAAAAACAATACAAAATCAATAAAAAAAACATCGAAAATTCGATGACAACAACATATTTTAGCCTCACAGGATAAAAAATCTGATGAAAATCGATTTTCTCTAAATGAATTCCTGGGGTTTTCATCCTCGATTTTCATGAAATTTTGTCGACGGATTGCATAAAAACACTAGAAAAATGAGTAAAAAAAGTAAAAAATCTAACAAAATTAGCAAAAATAAATATTTTATAATATAAAAAAATTATTTAGTTGGGTGTATTTCAATAATGATGATGAAAATATCTGATAATGAAGATAACGTAATTAGAATCACAAGTGATTCTGATACAAGTGATTCTGACACAAATATTTCTAATGCTAGCATTTCTACAATAACCATAACAACTGAGCATCCTATTCAAATAAATAGAATCACAAGTGATTCTGACACAAATATTTCTAATGCTAGCATTAGAAACACTAGTGTTTCTACAATAACTATCATAATTGGAAATCCTGTTCAAATAAATATTTCTAACGTTTCTGTCGAATCTTCTTAAAACCACTTCCCGGAAGCCCACTTCCGGCTATCATATTTGCTGTTATATTATCCTGGGCGTTAGTCATTAACGACTGTAGTTTTTTATCCACGGCGTTATTTATTATTTTACTAACCTGTGTAGGCATTACTGTAGTAGATGGTAGTGAAGTCATTCTAGAAATGCTAGCATTTCCAGGTTTTGAAGAATTTCGTCGTCGAACTAGCGCTGTTAGTTTATCCCGAGCGGCTGAAAATGCCTTACTAGCAAGATCACCAACAGTGTTAATACCCTTATCTCGGATAACATCAATTGCTTTCATTGCTGCCTGTTTTGCAAATGGAGCCACTTTTGGAGCCATTCTTGAAAATAATCCCATTATAGTATTACCGAGACCATCTCCATAGTATACTCGGTATTTTGGTAATCGTGAGTTTACCACGTAGACGTTAGTTGGTTTATCATGGTTGTAGTGTATGATCATTCTTCTATATACAAAAACACTAGTGTTTTTCCAAATGCTAGTGTTTCCAAATACTAAAGCATTTCCAAATTGATATTTATCTAATCACAGGAAATTTTCGATTTCCCACCTACGGATTTCCAGTGACATTAGTCACTGTGGTAACCGTAAAAATCCGCAGGATTTTCGGCTAACTCTTCAATGAAATCTCTATATGTTGCAATATCCATGATACCACCTTGAAATAACCGCCTACAGATATCAGCAGCTTCATTGATTATTTCTGGTGAGTTATTTCCGGCTCGTTTTCCTCCTACAAGTATTTCTAATCGTGCTATATCGCCGAGAATATTGCCAGGGCAAGAAATACTTGTATTTCCACTCGAAGAGTTTCCAACTAAACGACTGCCTGTTTTTTTAGTTGTACCAGTTGCACCTTGTGTTTTTATTTCTGAACCGGGTTTTGATTGTTTTGGTAATCTAAGAAATTCAGGGTCTGATTTAGCTTTTTTTACTCCTTCCTTAATTCCATTCTGAAAGTATATATACGACTGTTCTTCCTTCCTCCTCTCAGTAAGACTCCTAATATTCTTCTTCGTTTTATACAACCAATCATACCACTCATCTTTTGATACTTTACTATCCTTATACTCCTCTTTGACAATTTCATCTCTTATATTATAACTATTGACAGCAAACTCACCAAAGGCGGTATAATCGCTGGGTTTTTCAAATTGAAATTCTTGTATTTTTGATACAATATTAGGTTTGAGTTTGTCTATAAAGGCAACACGACTCTTCGTGGAAACTGCGCCTTCTTGTTCTTCTTCTTCTTCTTCTTCTTCTTCTTGTTCTTGCTGTCGTTGTAGTTCTTCTCGTTCTTGCTGTCGTTGTAGTTCCATCTCCCCTGCGATTTCACCTGGAAGTATTTGTACAGCTTGTTTCGTTTGTTTAGTTCGTTTTGCTATTTTCTCCAACACAGGGAGAAGAGGCTTCTCTGTTCTAGGACCTTCTTTAGGGACATCTCCGTATATCGCCCGTTCAGTTGCTGTTTTCACATCTGTAGTTGCCTTGACAACCGGTTTGAAGAGTTGTTCTGTATCCTCTGTGAAGTCGGTGGCTATTGATTGCCGTTGTTGAAGTTTTTCACGGATTCTATCACGAAGGGGTAATATTTTCTTAAGAGCTTCAAGTCTTTCTTTAGTGTTCCGTGTAGTTAATGATTGTCCTATCATTATTAAAAGAGTATCACTAATTGTCAAATTAAAAAATCCTTTTGATTTTCAAATGCAAAGCATTTCATTGCAAATCATTTCGAAAGAAATCACTAACCTAAAAATGCAAAGCATTTTAATACTTCCTTGTTGTTACACACATAATTTTACTTCCTCATACCGTATCGGTTATACAAACAAAGGAGGCTCTCTACGCGTGGGCTCATCACCTTCAGAGTTTTCCATTAATGTTTTTAACTGTCTCACTTTACAATTAATAAGTCTCTTTTGTTCATATTCTAATCCTAATTGCTTTCGAACACGTTCAACGATGCTACATAATGGTACGAAGACATTAACATCTTCAGTATTTACTAAGCTCTCACGTATAAGCTTTTGGATATTCTTAATTAAAAAATATTTTTTAGATAGGACATATTTTCCGGTCTGTTCTGCAAATTGTATATCCTCGAAATTGGTCATAATTTGATCACAATCCAAACCTGAACATAATTTTACATTTTCATCCTTCAACTTGTTGATTTCAATAATAATCAATTTGAGATTTTCAATATTCATATATATATATATATATATATAAATATATTTGTTTAAATAAAGTATTTCAAATACAAAGTATTTTCAAAATGAATTCTGGATACACTAAGGTGTTGATCATCTTAGTATACCCAGAAGCTTAATGCGATTATAGGTGATTATGATTATATATAATGAATGACGACGGCACATTCACCGTTTTGAACCCCCTTGGTGTTTTATACATCAAGCAGCGCGCTCAACGGTTACAACCGACAAACACATAACAATAGATTATAGGTGAACAATGAATGAATTGATTTCAATGACAATGACGACGGTACAACAATAGATTATAGGTGAACAATGACAATGGTATATACAATGAATTGATTTCAATGACAATGACGACGGTACAACAATAGATTATAGGTGACACAATGAATGAATTGATTTAAATGACAATGGATGACGCGGGCTATTCTACATTCAAGTGTAAACAAAACCACAAAATCAAAACTTTGGTTTTGAATGTCAATAATAACGTTCATACCACGTGTGACGGTGTGGTTTTGTTTACACTTGAATTTCGGCTAAATGCCCAATTATAATAAGAACGAATTTGTATATATACACTCATTACGACGAGGTGATATAAAATAGGTGTAGTGATTGTAATTATTTGTTTGTTTATTAGCGATCACTGACAACGTTGAAAACACATATAATACTTGAAACAGACATTAAAAAAAATGTTTAAATACGACGTGTTTATAAAACAGTTCTGTTAATACTTGAAAAAAGACAAAATTGATTGTGTTTTGTTCGGATTTATTTAATTATAACAGCCAATGAAAAATCGAAGATTTTCCAACACTAGTATTTCCGTGTTTAAGATCCGTAACTCTGTCATTGATGATTTGTCACACGCGTTATACCTAACGGAGTTATCTCCCTACATAAGAAAACTGAATTTTGTTTTTAAAACGCTTTGAAAAAGCGGTCTTATAAATTCCCTCTGCTACTTTTTGTACCGAGGAGGTGTGAATATCGAAATACTTACCAGCTTCTGACATTGATTGAAATACCATCTCCCCCTTGTCAGTATTAAACGATCTTACTGGTCTCTTCCCAATTGATTTACAAGTACCAGTATTTCCAAATGCAGTATTCTCACTTTGTGTAACAGCTCGTAAATTATTCAAAGAATTATGTGTCCTAATACCATCAATATGATCAATAACAAGGCCATCCTTGATTAATCCATTATACACTTCATAAACGAAACGGTGATTGAGATACATTTTCCCTCCAGCTTTAAATATCAAATAACCCATACCATTATCCCGCCCAACAGATTTCTTATTTTTACTGTGTCTAACAACACCATCACTAGAAGCTTCGTAATTTTTAATAACAGGATGTCTTTGAAATTCTTGGCTCATTTATATATAATATATCTATTTGTCTAATTCGTTAATTGGCTGAATTATAACATTGGAAAATCTGCCTAAGTAATCTTGAGCAGTTTTTATGATTTTGCCATTGACGTCGTCAGGATTTTTGATTCTTCGCTTGTCATAATAACGTTTTAACTCTCTATAACGCTTACCCCCGCAATTAATGCATAACTGCGACTTGCCTCTTACACCTACCCCACAATGCAAGCATGGTAGAGGTCCCTCCGAACCGTTTCTCACACTCTGCATATGATACCCACAGAATTCATTTCTGCATGATTTGTTACACGGAGTCTTTGATCCAATCATAAGCCATTTGCAATGATTCATTATATAAAATTTTCTTATTTAAATACTTGTTTTAATTATAATATGAAGGAGTTCAAGAGATTATCGAAAATTAAGCCTTGGAAAAATGTTAGATTTAATCTCGATAGAATCTCTGATATACCTAAAAGTCTAGTAGATGATAAACCACTATTGAGTAAAATCAGCGACTGTTTTAATGAGTTTAAGCGTGATGGAGCATCTCATACGTGGTCGACATTTCGAATTATTGATGAAGATGTCAATATACCCGTAATTGATGCTACTATGAATGATATAAGAGCAGCTGTGATACTTTCACACCTTGGCCAGAAATCTCTACGGAGGTATTTTTTTAGAATAAAATTCATTATCGAAGAGGAAGGTGAATGGATTATCAGAGATAAATTTGACCCAATCCTTAAGGATAAAAAAAACTGTTATTGTGAGTAGAGATTCCAAACCAGGAATTCTAACTGGAATTGACAAACCATACTATGAGAAATCTTACCCTGTAACAGCAGTTGTGTATGGGTTATATCCAATAAATAATAATCCAAGTATTGCAAAACTAGCTCCGATGTTTTCATCATCAGTGGCTTTGCCACTTAATTGTGTAGCAACACGGTTAATAGAACACTTCACAAATGCATCCCGGGGAAACAAATTAACTGATCTACGAAGAAAAAAAATAACCGAATGGGAATTGACAGTGAAACAGCGCGGGGCAACGATTTCCGATATAGCTAAATTAGAAGCATTATTAAAATTTCCAATATCGGTAGCGACAATAACCGGAGAAGTATTATACGAACCGAAATATCAATCGCGAGGAGCTCCAATTGAAATTATTGATCATAACAAACACGCGTGGACACCCGCGGTAAATATATTTCCACGAGAAAGAACTGTTCGATATATCCCTAAAGAATTTTCTAGGGATGATTTCTATGAAGAGAAATTATTTGATGCTATTCACGCGTTAACCAAAGACGACCCTGTGTCAGTATGGTTACTCAGGAGTAATGAGGATCCGGAAATAGGATTTGATCAGTTTGTAAAACCAAATGGTGAATTATATCGAACTGAAGAATTAGATACTAGAATGAGAAAAATCGCTAATGAGTATTTAGAAGGAAACACTAGCATTTCTACAGAAAAACTACTTACGGATAGTTTTACTATTCCATCAGTGGTAGCTCACTTCGCAAGAGAAAAGAATTCATGGCGCCCAACACGAAGTGATTTTCTGGAGGACGTGAAGTTGAGTTGCGTCGAATTTGGTCATGGAGGATTGTGGAATATGAAATACTCACGTGATGGTATGATTTCAATTGATATATCCGCGTGTTATCCTGGAAGTTTTCTCGGATATGGAGAATGCTCTGAATATTTTAAACGATTTGGACACCCCACACATGAAATGACTCGTGTTGCGATTAATGGTCCATTGCCTGATTTTGATTTAACCGGGTTCGCTCGTGTGATATCATTCGAATTAGCTACAGGGTTACATCCGTGTAGTTATCTTTGGCTTGGTAGACATATGTATGAAAAAGCGTGGATGCCAATTGTGCTATTGCGATATATGATCGATTGTGGTATGTTAATATCATTAATTGTCAGTGAAGCGATTATTTGTTATAACGCTCAGAAAGATGTTTGGTTACCAAAACCCGATCTCGAAAAAATAATTAACGAACAACGAAAACAATTTCTAGATGGAAATTCGAAGAATTTCAGCGAGGAACAAATCATAGATTGGTCTAAGAAATTATTCGAAGGTAGGAATAGAGAGGCTAAAGAACTCGGACGAAGAATAATCGGTAAATTCACTCAAGGTGGAAGATTTGACAATGCAAAATATTCTTCGAGATTGATCTTAGACAATGAAGAATACGATTTTATCATAACCGATTTAATAAAAAAAGGAAAATTTGTAACCCGTAAGAACGCTTTTCTATCAGGGGAATTAGATGAGGAAGCTTACAAATCTGCGAGCGGAACTAATAATGTTTGGGTAGATGATGTCCTTCGAAATGGTAAGAAACTAGGTACGGTTGTTACCTACTGTGATGGAAAAAGTTGTCAATACACACAATTGAGAAGTTCTATGCTAGCCTATTCTTGTATTAATCTATTCTCGATGATAAATAGATTTCCTAATACCGCGGTTAGAGTAGCTACTGATTCGATGTATATCCATGAGAAATACAAATCAGATGTAGCTAAATTCACAGATCCTAAGGAAGCGTGGGGGAATTGGAGGTTTAAAAAAGAAACACTACATGAGTATTGTAAATCCGCAGACGTTGCTATGGATGATAAATACTTGAAAAGTAACCATAATATCTCAGAGATTCAATCAGAATTTTCTACTGCACCGCCCGTATCAGATCCGATTTGTAGATACAAGACAGTTTATTTAAACGGCTGTGGTGGATCAGGAAAGACAACTCGTGCAATCGAATTATTTCGTCGGTCAACCATGGTTGTGTTAACACCAACTCACAGACTCGCCAGAGAGATGATAGCGCGTGGAGTAAAAGCTTGTACCTATCACAGCTTCTTTCGATGGAAAGGTGATAATTGGACTCCTGATCGAATGGGCGATAAATTCATTCCTGATGTAATAATCATTGATGAAGTATGTACTATATCGTTGACAGTATTACAGACATTTCTATCATGGTTGTTGACAAAAAACACAAATGTCGTCATGTGCGGGGATCACGGCCAACCGCAGCCATTTGTTGGTGGATCTCCACATGAATGGTTAAAAACATTTGTAGATTATTATGAAGAGATTAATACCGACCATAGATCACTTGATGAACAATTACGAGAATTCAAAGCGCTAATTAGATTACAACCGGATAAAATCCAATGTGAAATAGCGCGTGAAATAATCTCTGAAACTCCCATGAATGATTTTTGGGAAATGTGGAGGCCAAATGATTTAATAATCGCGAGTAGAAAAATAGTCAGAGACGCACTTCAGATGAAGTTGTTTGCGCTACATAAAGAAAAATTTGCAACGCTTCCAGTACCACTCTGTTATAGACCTAAGGATACACGAAAGCAGAATATCGACGTTGACATTCCTGGACAACAACAAAAGCAGAATTTAGTATTAAATGATATTATGCTGGTTGATATCAGCGTCGTTAAAGATGCATTAGGTGCTAATAAATCCCCATGGACGTTAGGTTATGCAGCAACAATACACTCTTCACAGGGATTGACTATATCCGATACAACTCTTTGGATAGTAGATAATCATATTGAGTGGTCAAATTTAGTTTATCTCGCAGTATCCAGAGTACGGCGAATAAACCAACTTCGAAGAATTGTTGTTGACGATGAAATCATTGGTAACGATATTATCACTGGTGATATAATCAGAAAAAAACTCTCTGGCTATAAACAACAGGATAAAAAAAATAAACGAGAATTTGACATTGATGCTGAATTAATTAAGACGCTGAAACAGCAACAGAATAATCACTGCGCGAGTTGCAATTGTATAATGCGTTGGCAGTATTCGGATAAAGATCCTCGCCAATTCACCGTAGATAGAAAAGATAACAATCTCGGTCATGTCAGAAACAATGTGATGTTGACCTGTCTTGAGTGCAACAGACGCCGGGGTGACAGCACCTTAGGTGCTAGTTAAGACCACGCGGTGGTAATTGAGTATCCTCGGGAATCACTTGTAATTGTTCGCGTGTAAATCCTCGCTGAGGAGCAGTTGAATCCAGTCTATAGATTGGAGGTCTACCCGTAGATCGTGTTATACCGGATATATTATGCGTAGTGACACTCCAAATAGGATCAGTAGCTCTTTTTTTACCACCCTCAAGCTCTCCTGGTTCATATAAGTACCTTACAATGACATTACTACCAAGAATTGGTTCTTTTTGTGAAATTCCTTGGATTTCCATTTTGATAGACGCCTTCTTAATAGCGTTGACAGGTTTCATATTAATTGTTCTAGTAATCTCATTATTGATTGCGGTAATCACAGCTGGTAATCTCTTGACCCATTCACGGGATCGTTTATCCTGGATGAATTCTTTTGCGTATTGATATCCGAATAACCGCTCAGCAAGGGTTTTATTAAACCGTTTAACAATTGCCTGATCGCGATGTAGCGCAGTGTGTCCTCGTCTGATGGCGACATTATGATGATTCATCGTAGATGTAACAACACCTTGAAATTCCTTGCCAGGATCAACTTGTAACAGATTTGGCCAGCGCAGAGGACCTCGTCGATAAATTTTTTCAAATGCAGAAGCTACTTCAGTAGATGATTTTGTTTTTAACGGTTCTGCTTCTTTGTATCGACTTGCAATATCAACTAACGTTAACGCGTATTTGTAACCGTTGTCATGCGGCAGAAATAGTATATCAGCTTGATGAACTTCATTAGGTGTTGTAACATCAAAATGCGAATAGTTAATTTGTTTAGGCGCTGGTAGATAAATTTGCCATATTGCTTGTTTAGATAACCAGTTTGCCGCTGTAGTTTTTTTCACCTTTGATGCACTAGCTAGTTTATTGATTGCTGCGTAACCTCTCCAGTATCCTCTCGGAGAATAATAAATAGATTCCATATTAAAATGCTAGCATTTTCAATTACCAGCACCTAACATCAATTTACCCTTCATAGCAGATTTTACCAACCACGAAGCCAATTTTTCTTTGAAGGATTTATCAGGAATAGCATTTAACGCATGAATTAATTTTACATCTGCGAGATGTCTGTGTTGAAGATTGCTGCTTTTATAAGCGACATCATGAACATGACACGCCTTATCAATAGCGTTTATTGGATATTCGCCGGGTCGGGGCTGATTTTGATCATCAAGTCTGATATCTAATCGTGTTCCCGGTCCACAGTAGCTATATCCTGGAAGGTGCTTTTCTCCTGGATACTTTGCCCACGGTGTTCCTGGGAGTTTTGTCAATTTGGCTGCAATATCACCTCCTCGTTTTTTTTTAAAGGTTTCGTGGAAGTAAATCTAAATTTTTTCGTACTACATTGTACGCATTTACCAGAAAGCGCTGATCGATTATTTTTCGTTGTAATCGTCGTCAAGTCATTTGTGCCAGTACGCGTCCTACACTTCACACAATATAGATCCATAATTTATATATAACAGTTATGAATGTAATTGATTATTCAGCTACTCGACGACGGGAACCTATTAGACACCATGCAATGTTACCAAATTCTATTCGCGCGATTATCATCGGACCATCTGGAAGTGGTAAAACACAATTGCTACTTAATTTGATAACGAGATGGATGAAGTGGGATAAATTGTACATGATTGCTCCGAGTGTAGACGATCAACGATGTTATGAAGTATTAAAGGATTTTAATGATGCCGCGCAAGAAATTAACGGCGATGGTGTTATTGAGTTTATAACCGATATCGAAGAGGCACCTAGTATTGATGATATTGATGGAAGTATTAACAATTTAGTCGTATATGATGATATCATGTTAGATAATCAAAAGAATCCTGCTAGAATATTTTCCCGGGGGCGTCACAAAAACACCGATGTGATATATATCACTCAACGTTACACTCAAATACCAAAAGTGATCAGAGATAACTGCAATATGCTGTGTGTATTTAACGGAGTTGATACTCATACTCTTAGAAATATTTGGCAAACTTGGTGCGGTGGTGATATGGATCATAATCGATTTAGAAATTTCTTTAGCCACGCTCAGACAATCCCACACGGATTTGTGACGATAAATTTATCAGACCCTCGGACAAGATATCGTGTCGGACTTGATCAAATATTTAGTTAGCGCATTAGCAGCCGAGGAGGTGAACGTCAACTAAATGGCATCTTTTTTTTTTACCCTTGAGGAAGGCTCCGTTTGACAAACAGAGCTCTAAAATTATTAAGTCTCAGTTTGGCAAATGGAGACTTAGAATATTTTTGCTTAAAATATACCCCAATTAGAGAAAGTCTGTTCACCTCCTCTGCTGCTCTTCGAATGACAGAAAACTGTATGTAGCGAGTTTAATGTTGTTTTCCCACGCTAGTTTAAAAATAGCCGCATATGGCGATAAGTACATATAGTCTGTTTCTTTCTTGTATTCTTTGTTCTATGTTTATATCATATCAGCCACCGTAATTTGTTTGTTTTAAATATGTTGCAATGAACATTTTGGAGAGAGAGAGAGAGAGAGAGAGAGAGAGAGAGAGAGAGAGAGAGAGAGAGAGAGAGAGAGAGTAAGCTGGGATACATGATGTTGTGATTATATTAATATATTCAGGTTTGAGGTCATGTACGCAAAACCTTCCATTGTTATTATTCTAAAGGATTTTTAACCATTTATTAAAACTTTTCAACCAATAGTGTTTTCTTTTTTTATATATATAAATGTTCATATTCTATATTTAAAAAAAGACTGCAATTGGGAATATTAGAATTGCCAATTTTGTAAAGTGTAGATTTATCAGTATATTTATGTTTAAAACTAATATATAATCACTGATGCAGTTAGTATTGTTACCTTTTTTGCACTTATTTTAACACAGCTTAGTTACGGACTAGGTAGTGTATTTATGATAGTAAACTAATATCATGTGATCATTCGTTTAGAATTTGAAATAGACTATTGTGCTTCCTTGGCATATTCATAAAGTGCGTTCGCGCCATTATCGATTGTGCTGCTAAACATTAGGCCTACAATATATACATATTTTGTGTTTGGTTGGTGGTGGTCAATTTGCCCATTATCATTCATATTTCACAAAAGTATGAACAAATTGCAAAAGTTTTGGTATAAGGTATATTAAATATTGCTTGGCATTCACATTAATATGCGGACAAATATATAGTTCATAAACGGATTATGTATTGAATAGAGGCTACATCAAGGGGTATGGATATAAAGGTATTTATTTTGATTTCTGCTATAGATTGAAACACGTGCTTATGTGTGTGTGTGTGAGTGATATATTTCCATGAAATTATAAGGATACAAATACATAAAGAACACTCGTCATTCCCAGTGAAGGTAACAAACCAATATATTTGGTGATGAAGCGAACATATTGGCCCCTGTCAGTGCATCTTATATATTATTATCTTTCAGTAATATTAAACAATAATTCAATTAATTCATTACAATTAAACATCGTCAAATAATGTTTCATGTTTGAACAATTTGTATTATTTTATGGTTGAGTACCTTTTTTGTCAATGTAATTTAGGTGTAGTATTCAGTTGACGTATACGTTAGATATATATATAGTTTTGTTTTTGCCTTTTATAGATCAATTTGGTATAGTTTTAGAAATACATTTTTAATTACAAAGCTTTATAACCCAAAATTAAAATAAATTCATATTGCAAAGTTTAAAACTGAGTGAATAGTTCTTGATAAAGCGGTATCTATGATAAGTAATAGGAAAATATGAATACTTTTCATGTCTTTTATTATAGGGTTTTGACACCCCGTAACCATGGCAACGGACACGGGAACACAAAACTGATGTCAGAAATAAATGTTAACCACCACATATATACAGTATACATAATATAAGGACATTTGGAGAGGGGGCAGAAAATGGCCCTTATTCAATACAGTCCTTTCATTAACATTTTTTAAGATAGACTTATAACTCATAAGATATGATTTAGATAGTGCTGTCCATACAATATATTACAGCATCCAAATAAAAACACAAAATGCACACATAATGTACAAATGACTCTGGCAAAGTCAGCTGGGAAACAAGAAATAATTTGTTAGGGAAAAGGAGCGGAAATCGGCCCTGGAACTCAATAGTTCTAAGGGAAGAGAGTCCGATCCTAAGTTCGAGAATTGGATTGTAAAGAAATCTGTATTCACCACAGCACCTTTGGTGAAGTGGAGAATATATGTCATAGGTCAGCCCTGACTTGTGATAAAAAGTATTATCAGTCTGATTCTCTTAGTGGGTTAATGAGACTTAATTATATTTGATGAACAAAGCAGAGATTAACCGTCAACAAAATTTTGATAAAATAAATGATAAAAATGGATACAATAATATATACAATACTTAATACACTCATGGGATGGACAGGGAAAACATTACACCAACGTAAGACACTTTTGACGTAGAGACGGTGTACCTCAATCAACTTGAACCAGCTTGTGCTGGGGAGAGTAACGAGGCTCAACACCTAATAGGGTTTATGGACAATTCGGACCAAAGACAATTCGGCCCAAGACAATTCGGCCAAACTTGGACCGAAAATAAGACAATTCGGACCAACTTAAAAGACAATTCGGCCCAACTCGAAAGACAATTCGGCCCAACCAAAGTCAATTCGGCCCAATTTTAAAATACAACTGACAAGTATTTATTTGTAACATATATTTTGACAATTCTTATATAATATGTTTTATAATAAAATTTGGAACATTTTGTGAACAAGATAAAGGTTTTCCGAAATTATAATGGTTAGGAAAAACCGGAGAAAGAAAGGAGTATAGTAGAGCTGTACGCTTGGTCTCAAAAACTTAATTTTCAAGCAAAACATAAGATATTCTCGTATTTGAATGCATTTGTTACAAATAAATTTATACAGAAAAAATGGTTGAAAACTGCATGATTAGTTATTTTGCGATAATTTGACAAATTTAACTCGGAACATTATTCCGTTTTGCTGTTATATGTTACGAAAAAGACAAATATGCACAATGAAAGATGCATCTTTACCAAAATTTCTTGCATTTTAAATTTTATTTAATTTGATAATGAATATTCAAAACACCACAAACATTTGAAGTTGTCAAATTAATACCATTCTAATTATAACGGTTTCCGACTCAAAATATTAGCGCGAAAGTTTACAACGTGTATGCCTTTTTAGTCAATCCAAACATATAACGTATGTATCAGAGACATACGACAAGAGACTGTTCATTAAATCCCTTTTGATCATGAACATATGGCATGCAATTATTACATACATGTTTGCTTAACCATATTAAACACGTACATTCTTCATTGTAGCTATTTATCCTTTATGTGACAGCGGAACATCATTATTCACATGATCGTTTCTGATATATTCATTATTACTTATTTTATATTTTATAAGAAGATGACGTGAATAACATTTTTATACTTAATTAAGTGCTTTCACGAAACTTAAAAAGAAAAATAACGTATTTTTAAAAATGTTTTGTAACGTAGAATGGTAACGTATGTGTCGTAGTGTAAAACACGGATATATTTTAAAGTTAAAACAACTTAAATTAACACTTGTGTCAATTAAAATGGCCTGAACTTATATACAGTCTCACATATAGAAAACTATTTTTAGTCGATGAAAACGAGTCCGCTCACGTGTACTGTTTAGGTAGCGTGTATATTGCACATCAAACATTTTGTTTGTTTGTTTGATTAGGATTTTTAACGTAGCTTTAACAATTTTTCAGTCATATCGCTACGATGTCTGCAGTGAGGCAGTTTATAGTGATGTCGAGCACCCAGTCACATTATCCTGACACCAGGCCGACCAGTCCTAACACTAACCTCTTAATGCTGAGCGTCAAGCGAGGCAGCTGTTAGTACCATTTTTGTAAGTCTTTGGTATGACTTGGCCGGGGATCGAACCGACGACCTCCCGCTTCCGGGGCGGACGCTCTAACCACTAGGCCACCGGAGCGGTTCAAACATTTTGTATATTCAACCCATAAATAATCTAATATAGAATACGGCGTCATTTTAGAGAACGTCACTGCTTTAATGCCTTCGTTTCAGATCTAAACTGCATACAAGGAGTTTTCGTCTGACAAGATTCCGTCTTCTTGGGATCGTATATAAATATACACACCTCTGCATCGGCTCTTTTACTTTTGACTTAATTCCTTAGGTTCTGGCAACAGTCATAGTTTGTTACTTAGTCGCTCAAATTTTGTATTTTTTGTCTTTCTCTTACTTCTCAAGTTTAAAACGTCAAATTTCAGAATACTATATTTTTTGGGCACGCGCAAGAGCCCTACGCCTTATCATCTGAAAACATTTTCCTTTTGTTACTTTTAGTGATATGATAACGTGTCAGCGACATTGATTTTTGCCTCATTAGTGAATTTGCACAACGACATTCTCAATTTAAGTCGTCTGGTCCATTTATCTATATTGATTTATCAAATAATAATACTTAACAGATAATATTCTACAGAACACGTTTAAATTTTTCTAAGAGTAGCGACACCGTACACGAAATATTATACTAATATATTTGATATTAGGCTTCAGATTGTAACACTGCTTAATATACGAGACACTCGATTGCACATATCTTTATAAAATAGAAACGATGTATTGTTACAATTTAGCGCCAAGACTAGAGGACATGCATATATACCTCTTGAAAACACTAATCCTACTTTGAGAGGGATACTTCAAAGGTTTCTTATCTTTTAATGAATGTTTACTTGTTTTGTTAGGCGAGAATAATTATAAGTTTGTTAGCTAAGATATTAGCAAATAGTTTCGAATGAAAATAACACGTATTATAAGACATCATGAAAAATAACACCTTTCATTTTTGCAGTAGATATGAAAAAAAGAGATTAATTAAAGATCGAGAAAACATTAAAAGCACTATGTTTCGGTTTGAAATGTAAAATGAGCAACTTTTCTTCATATACAAAGATAATTATATTACGACTGCATTTTGGTACTAACTGTATTGTGAATTTTGTTATAAATAACAGAATCATAATATTTGTTTTCAGGAATTTCTTTCAAAATGTATAAAGAGGCACTGAAGTTGGGTACGTTGACCTTTGTCTGCACCTCATTCGTTCGGCCCAGAAGAGAAGAGAGCGAGCCAGCAGATGACATCAAGAATCCACCAGCGCTGGACGTTAGTGTAAGTTACAATGAATTGTAGATTTATTGTGTCCTAATACGATATCGTTAATATAAATATATATGGTGAAAAATTAACTTTCGCTGGCGATCGTCGCTTATTCTTTATATCTTGGCGAGACATACATCTTTTGTTTTAAATTTTCAAAGTTATACGTATATATGATGTTTTCTGTTTTTATGCACCTTTCGTAATTTCGTCCTCAGACTCCAGTTGCTGTCAACGCATCATACGAAGTAGTACCGCCAGCGCTTGAACTTCGCATAAGTGGCAATATAGCAAAAACTTAGTGTGCGAGTTGCCGATTACAAAATGTCATTATAATTGAAATTGCATAATAAAAAAATCATCCATTATATTTGATTAATTATATATTACACATTTATGTGCACTGCTGTAGATTAAGAAGACATTCAAAATAATGTTTTTGATTTATTAGAATTATGATGTCACCAACTCATGGACAACGGTAAATCCTATTGCCGAGTCAACGCAAATGGATGCTGACCCCTGTTTAGAGAGCACCATTATAGACAATCCTGGACCATCTTTTGACATACCAAACATAAGCATTCAGCCAGAACACTCCGTTGAACATTCTACCTTTGAAATAACGAATATGTCTTCGATTCAACAGGAAGACGTGCAAGAAAAGTATACGTTGTTTTGTTATTTGTTCTTCCAAACAAACAAAGATATTGTGAATAGAAACAAATTACACCATTTTATATATACCAATTTTATAACCCCGGGCAACTTATCTGGAAAATTGCTTATAGCAGACTCATTTCATCAACAACATAAAGAATTATTAAATAAATACTCCTTGTAATGATCACTTATTACTCGTACCGGAACGATTTGTGAACACGGAGTTAATAAAGAAATCAGTATTTAATTTTTTTTTATTAATGATTCGATTGAAAATATTTGTAACGCGAAATCCCAGCGCGTTTGTTCATTTACAGCTGTATGTACGGGTACTTGCATTGACATGTATTTTTCTTATCATAAATATGACAGGTGAATCAATCCAAACAGAACTCTTCGACAGATGATGTTGTTACGTACACAGTTGTCGACATGGGAACCGAGAGAGGGAAAAGAAAGCTCATCGCTAGCGATGGCTATACATATACGTTAAAGAGACAAAACAAAGGAACTAAGGAATGGCGGTGCAGCATCCGCAACAAGTGTACTGTCTGTCCTGTCGTCATCCGACAGCAGGGTGAATCGCTCATAGAGCCTCTCCAGAAACATTTACATGCTGCTAAACCGGGTGTTCTGACATCAGTTAATATTCGCAAGGAGGTACGATTTAATTATAATTCATACATTTATTGGCGAAATATTGATAACCGGACAACACGATAATAATACATAAACATGATATCGGGTAACATATAATCTGTTCTAAATGATTTCGACTATGTTCTAAACTTCGCTATATGCGTAATATCAAATTTTCCTAAGTATAGTTGTAATTATGTAGAGTAGAATTCATGGCAAATGTATTGTGTTGCATAAATGTATTGATTTTCTTTTTTCCAGCTGAGGGTCAAAGCTGTACACGATTTGTTTGATCCTGCTCAGAATATTGTAGATCGCGTTGTTCAGGAGCACATAGATGTTTAACAACCGGAAGCATCAAGACCCACTTACAACAACACGATTCGAAACTGTAACAGATATAGAGAAAGAGAAAGACCTAAAGACCCATCAGACTTGTCATTCGAGGTACATAAATGACGTTACATAACTCGTTATTTTTCTCTATCGAATATTACATGAACAACACAATCAGAACCTTACAGAATAAATTATTTAAATTTTACGTTTGGTTCGTATCAAATATGTGTTCTTAAGACGGTGTTTGTTTTCTCTTCAATTTGCAGCTGGACGACGATTACTTGTCGAATGCAATTACAGAGCCCTTCTTCAGACAAGATGTAATCCGCAAAGACAACCGCCACTTAATATTTGCAACTAATTACCAGCTTCCTGAGCAAGGCTAAAACATGGTACATCGATGGTACCTTTAAGATCTTGAAGAAACCTTTTTATCAGTTACTAACGGTTCACAGTTTCTTGAAGTCAGGAGAAAATATGAAGCAAGTACCACATGTGTTCATCGCGATGTCCGGCAAGAACAAAAAGATTACAAGAAGGTAGTTTATTATTTTGCTCAACTCACCATTATAAATAATATTCACTATAAATAAAAACGCGAGTAACTTTAAAATGTCTTCATTCTGCAAACTATGAATAATCAAACATTCTTTTACGTTTTACGTGTTCTCTGTTAGCTATATAATTTTTCTCTATTAAAATCAAGTAACAATGTTTCATTAGGTGTTCCAGACTCTACTTCGACTTCTACCCAAAGAACATTCCGTCAAGTCATTTGTAGCAGACTTTGAAATAATCGATAATCCACATACAAGTGGATGTGCGTTCCACAGAGCCAGGCTCTATGGCGAAAACTTCAGGAAAAAGGTCTTCAGGTATTGTATATTTTTTATATACCACGGCTATAATATATTTTTCATTGTTGATTTGCGACACGTTAAGTCTTCATATCTATTTTTATCAGTTCTTCACTGTTTGAACCTAGATTTAAGATGGTTCCCGGTGTTCATTTTTAAACTTTTAATTATTTTGTGAATGATCTCATTATCTGATCAATTTGAAGTCTAATATGCTTATATTGTTTATTTGTAGACGGCATACAACCAGCGGGATGCTGTATTCAAGTTATGTAGGAAGGTTTTTGCTCTGGCCTTTCTTCCAGCCGAGCATATCCTTTCAGTATTTGCAAAATTTAAAAGAAAGGCAAGAACCGACGCGTTAGAAGAATGGATGACTTACATTTTTGACAGGTGGATATCTAGCACAATTTGGCCGGTATCCACGTGGAGTGTTTTTGGCAAAAGTGTACGGACAAACAATGACGTGAGGAGTGGCATAGTCGTTTAAATCGAAAAGCACGCAAAAGCAATCTGCAGTTTTATCTCATGATTACTTTGCTATATAACGAAGCTGAGATGATACCATCTCAAGTAAAGATGGTATCGGAAGGCAAACTAACAAGACAACAAACTAAACAGATCCGTACCATGCACGGAAAACATTTTAAGATTTGGAGGATGTACGCCAATAAGGAAATTAGCGTCAACAATATTCTACGAATGTGCGAAAGGATCTACGGACCACGAAGTTGAAGAACTTAGTCGCGTTATTTTCATATCAGGTGTGTGTGTGTGTGTGTGTGTGTGAGAGAGAGAGAGAGAGAGAGAGAGAGAGAGAGAGAGAGAGAGAGAGAGAGAGAGAGATGCCGAGCATTTTGCCAGTTTAGTTACTGCAACATCAACCTCGTACCAGTCAAGTTTGTTTTAGTCATTGTCAATCAACGTGTCTACTTTACTCCAAACAAATTAGAAATGAATAAACTAATTAATAATCTTAATTATGGTACTCATTATCTTTGTTCCCTTGTAAGCTGCTACATCTGAATGCGTACGTCCGTGTGTGCGACTCTCTCTCTCTCTCTCTCTCTCTCTCTCTCTCTCAAATGAAAAAGAAAATAATTGCCTGAAAGTGATGAAGTGAAACAAAGCAAAATACATCAGCCCGTATACATAAGACCTCACCAGCTTGAAGGTACATGTATATCTACACACACACACATACATACATACATACATACATACATACATACATACATACATACATACATACATACATACATACATACATACATACATACATACATGGAGATATGTAACAACTTCATGCCATATTTTATGATCAAAAGGGAAAACAGTGAAAGCGATTACATATTTAATGAAACAGTCTCTTGTCGTATGTCTCCGATACATACGATATATGTTTGGATTGACTAAAAAGGCATACACGTTGTAAACTTTCGCGCTAATACTTTGAATCGGAAACTGTTATAATTAGAATGGTATTTGACAACTTAAAATGTTTGGTGTTTTGAATATTCATTATAAAATTAAATGAAAGTTAAAATACAAGAAATTTTGGTAAAGATGCATCTTTCATTGTGCACATTTATGTCTTTTTCGTAACGTAACAACAAAACGGAATAATGTTCTGAATTAAATTTGTCAAATTATCGCAAAATATCTAATTATGCAGTTTTCAACCATTTTATCTGTATAAATTTATTTGTAACAAATACATTCAATACAAGAATATCTCTTGTTTTGCTTGAGAATTAAGTTTTTGAGACCAAGCGTACAGCTCTACTATACTCCTTTCTTTCTCCGGTTTTTCCTAACCATTATAACTTCGGAAAACATTTATCTTGTTCACAAAATGTTCCAAATTTTATTATAAAACATTATAAAAGAATTGTCAAAATATATGTTACAAATAAATACTTGTGAGTTGTATTTTAAAATTGGGCCGAATTGTCTTTGGCTGGGCCGAATTGTCTTTTCGAGCTGGGCCGAATTGTTTTATTTTCGGTCCGAATTGTCTTGGGCCGAATTGTCTTTGGTCCAAATTGTCCAATTGCCAGCTAAAAGACCTTGGGAATACAGTAAAAGCACATAGACAAGCTGAAATATTAGCTACACTACAGGCTATGGGTGTAGATATGAAAAAGATTGCGGGACTACAAAATGCCGGTTTCTACAGATCTATGTTGCACTTGGCATGCCTGGAAGTTCCCAGTTAACGCAATGAACTCTAAATGTAAAAGGACAGACGGGGAAGATAAAAGAAGCACCCCTTTCACAAGGGGACATTGCGCCAAAGTCAATAGAAGTACACATAAATGGAATGGATGGACCCCCTCCCCCCTACAAGTTGAAACCGAGTAAATAATATAGAAAATATATACTAAACTAAAAGTCAAAATCATTGCGCACAAGTTGGCATACATATTGGGTTTCAACCCAATAGTATCAGGAGGAAGGATCATAAATGTATCGAGAGAAGATGCCCAAAGGATCACACCGTTCTTTCAAGCTACGCGCGTGGTACAGAAACTGCGAAGCAGACCTTAAATGCCCAAAGTGTGGGGAGACTGGTCATGGTACTGTAGAAAACAGCAACCTAACAAACCTGAGAGCACATATGCCAATGTAGCGGCAGGGAGATCGCAAAAGGGACCAAGGAAATCGGCAACAGAAATAGGGGACATGTTAATGGAGGCAAGAGGTCAAGAGGCTAAAGAAACCCAAGAGCCCAATAGAACACCGGACAAAATAGAACGTAAAGAAAGTTGAATTGAGATTCTAACGCCGAATAGAACAAACATAAGGACTCCCATAAAGGAAATAATGGAAATCGCAATAAAAAAAAACATTTGAAGGACTATAGATCGAGGGAGAGAACATGATGGGGACGGAAGTACTATACTTAATGGGAGAAGAACCAATACCTTTAACTAGCTCAACTCCAGTTAACAGGAAGAATGGATAAAGAAAAGGAAAGCGAGCAACCTATCAACGTCCTCCACTGATGTAGTCAAATGGATTAAAGATATGGAGGGAATTGAAGGGGGGGGGGGGAAGAGGATTAGGAGAAACCCAAACAAAACTAATAAAGGACACCAAAAAAAACAACAAAGAAACTAGAGAGACAAGTGGAGTCATCTCAGAGGATGAAGAAGATCTGGAAACGGACTACGATAGTGCCTCCGAGGACCCCAAACTGACTGACAGTGAACACAAGGATACTCTATACACTTCGCGGGTCACTAGTGACTTCTATATGTCTAAAAATACGAATAAAACTGTAGAGACGACCAAGAGCCCCGCCCCCCCCCCAAAAAAAAGGGTTATAAAACACTAACGATACTAACAATAGCCAATAAAAACTAAATACAACCAAATAATACTGAATTATAACTGACTAAAGCGGCAACCTGAGTGACCAACAAAAATGGAAGGAAAATACTTTCGTTTATTGTCTATAAATATAAATGGGATAGACAAGACAAAAGTAGGGAAACTAAAACAAGTAGGGGAATATGACATCATTTCAGCAGGAGACGCATAACGGTTTTACGGACGAGTTAAAAGAAGAAATAGAACGTGACATGGACAGCATAATAATAACCAGTAACTTCACGGGGGGAGATACAAGAGGAATCCCTCCACGGTAATAAAAAAAAAAACAAACAGGGTACTAATTGGGAGAGAATAGAGGAACGCTTTTTTAAGGTGAGGCTTATACAAATTAGAATAGGAAGGATACATTTTCTTAATGTATATATCCCAGCGAACAGATACAAAAAAACTGGAATTCTTGGATGAGCTTGAGAAATATTTAGAGAACTACACGATGGGGAATTTGATATTAGGAGGGGATTTTAATTGGGAAGGGGATGTGATAGAACGGACAGCGGACGACAGATGACATACGATTCAAGGACAAAATGGAGTATATTATGAAGATGCAAAAACTAACTGATATATACAGACGCTTAAATATACTAAGGGTGGAATATACTTTTAATTATAAGGGGAACAAGGGTAGCAGAATAGATGCATTTTGGGACACATCTTCCGGAACCAATAAATATATTAAATCAGTGATTATAGATTATAAACTTTCGGACCACAAATTAATATATGTAGAAATAGGGAAAAATAAAAGAACTAAATGGGGTCAATGGAAAATCAATAATAAAATAGAAAACGAAGAATTTGGTAGGGAAATAAAATTTAAATGAAAAATTTAAAACAAGGGATTTTGGATATAATTTCAGAATGGGATAAATTAAAATGTGTCTTAAAAAAGATAGCAATATACTATTCGAAATTGAGAGTTAGGAAAATTAAATTAGAAAAGAAAGCTTTGGAAAATTTAATAAAAACAACAACAATGCAGGGCACACAAAAAAAAACACTAGAAGAAAAACTGAATAAATTAAAAGAAGAACAAAAAGGGAGAGATTAAAGCGGAGAAATTTACACACATATACAAAAATACGGAAGGGCTTTATAAAAGGGAGAAATTAAGGAGGGGGGGGGGACATTAGAATCACTAAATTTAGGAAGGGAGGGAACCACGACAGACAAAACTAAAATATTAAATTATATACAGAACTACTACAAAGATTTATACACATCACATGAAATAGAAGACGGACAACTAGACGAATACCTAAAAGAGACAAAGTGTGAGATGATATCCACAGAACATAGTATCATATGTGAGGATTTCTTCTCGCAGGAATAAATTATAGAAACTATAGGGAAATTGTCACACACAAAAATTCACCAGGTAGAGACGGAATCTCGGCAGAATTCTATAAAAAGTTCTGCGTGGTACTGTCGCCGGTATTAGAATGGTTGTATAATAACATTGCACTAAGGAACCAAAATATGACAAACACTATGAGGGAGGGAATGATAACACTAATATATAAAGGAAAGGGGGATAGGGAGGATCTAAAGAACTGGAGGCCCATCTCCCTCCTAAACATTGACTATAGTATCATAGGTAAAATATTGGCAGAAAGAGTGAAAAAGTGTCTTGATAAAATAATAAATATAAACAAAACAAGTGGACCTAAAGGAAGGGAAATACAAAATAATGTGCTAAATATTAGAACAATTATAGAACACGTAAATCTTACTGGGAAAAATAGTGCTATGGTACTAATGGACCAGGAAAAGTCATTTGACAAACTTGAACAAAACTATCTACACAAGACACTAGAAAAATTTGGATTTGGATGAAATTTCCAAAATTGGGACTAAAATCCTGTACATGGATACAAACTCATGCGTACATGTAAATGGGGCGAAGACGGAAACAAATTGATAGCAGAAGATCAGTGAGACAAGGATGTCCACTGTCCATGCTATTATATGCAATAGCAATTAAAATACTATGTATAAAAATAAGAATGAACCAAGAAATAAAAGGAATTAAAGTTCCAAACATTAGAGGGGAGGTTAAATATTACAACATGCAGACGATTGCACCATCTTTGTACAAGATAAAAATTCCTATACGAAACTTGTACAGGAATTTGAAAAATTTGGTAAGGTTTCGGGATCTAAGATAAATCCAGAGAAAAACATTATTGATAGGTAACTGGGGTGGTAAGCAACATGGGCTACCACCCATTTTAATCAATGTTAAAACCCAAGGGGTATACTTTAGGAACGATGAGGAGAAACAAAACCTCAAGGAAATCAGGGAAAAAATAAAAGGAAATATCAAAATCTGGACGCTAACGCCACTATGCTATTGGAACTGGCCCAAGTCGCAAAAATCATGTATGTTCACCTAAACTATATAATAAAATCTTTAGACATAAAAAAAAATAAACATTTAAAAACTATCGATAATCAGATTATTAAGTACTTATGGGGATTAAAATGCACTATATAAACAAAGAAACCCTATATAGGCCTCCCTCATCCGGTCCATATCAAATACACAAACATACTCAGCAGATTTAAGGAAATTAAAGCAGAGTCAAAAATACCTTGGCAAGGACCCGTGCGTGTGTGTGTGTGTGTATATATATATATATATATATATATATATATATATATATATATATATATATATATATATATATATATATATATATGACAAAAATAATAAATTAACAAAATTAATAGAAGTGCCACGGAAATTAAGATCGATAAAAGAAATAGAGGGACAATAGGGAATTATGGGAAATTGACACTAAGACAACATCTAAATGGATCACAGATAATACTATAAATAAGGAGAAAAATAAAGTAGAGCAAGAAAACAAAACGAACTGGGATAGGGCCAGGGGACACTGGGTCAAATTAGGATCTTTAAAAATAAAAAGCCTCTTATTCAAATACATGCATGATAATTGGTTGACAGGCGAGTTTGCAGTGAGACGGCATATGATCAGTATCACCTAAATGTCCACTGTAAGCAACATAATTTCACAAAACAAAAACATACAATGATTCAATGTATCAAAAACAGACCAGATAGTGTTGCCATAATATTAAAAATAAAGGCAACTCAGCTATATAATGAAAAAAATACTATATTTAGATGGAAATTACAACAAGAAAATTATTATATGAAATCACAAGCGTTATAGTAGAGAATATGAGAGCATGTAGACAGATAATTAAAATTGGGAAACACGATAGATAGGAAAATAAGGGGGGGGGGGCAGGGATCTCAGGAGGAGAAGTACTGGCAAGGAAAACACGGGGCTAAATCACAAGACGCTACGAGAAGTGGGCAGGTCCGTGGGAGAGTTGAGAAAATAACTGAGAAAACTAGCGTAACAACACACGAGAAACACATTAGATAAGGCTTAATATAAGCGGTGTTTCCCGATAAGCATGCTCTCAAAATACAGTCACGAGTGACCTATACTTACTCTACCTTTTATCACCCACTCGCTCTGTATAGCTCCCGCACTATACAGAGAGCCATGTTTACTAGGGCAAATAAACTATTCAGGCATTTCGGAAAAGGACTAATTATAAATAAATTAAGGACGACCATAGCCGAGACGGGTGAAGAACAAAAATGTTTCAAAAAATGTACAGATCCCGCCTCGAACACAGTCGATCCAATAGAATAAATAGAATAATTGCAAGTTCGGAAAGACAATATATCTAATCAAATCATTAAGGAAAGGGTTTTTGTACCCCATAATAAATTAAGAACTACTAAATAAGGATAGATACACCGAACTTAGCACAAAATTCAAAATTAAATTTAAAAATTAACGGATGGAAATAAATAACAAACAAGTGACGATCTGTTTATAGGTCTAAGTCACTGATAGGCAACTGGGAGATTGAAAAAGAAAAAGGCTATCCTAACAAAAACACAATGTATATATATGTATACATATAGCAATATACAAACAGCACATACACAAATAGCACACATAGGATACAAGGAACCCTTAGCCAAGGTTAACTAATGGAGAAAAAAAAAAAAAAAGGAAAACGAGACAGGTACATAAAACTGGACTCTAAGATACCCGTTCTATAGAAACACTAAGGAATTTAAAATATACCCGTTTTTGATGATATAATCACGATGGGACAAAAACACTTTTTCTATTTTTTTTTTCGAAAAAAAAGGGGTGGGGCATCTATCTTGTACCATACACCACCCCCCACCCCCCCACCCCCGAAAAAAGTAAATCGCCAGATGGAATCAATATGCAATTACGAATGTAGTCCCAGTATATTTTAGAGCTTTATTTTCTTTTACGGTCTTCTTTTGATGGTGATACAAGAGTTAGATTTAGTCATTCTTTGTGTGGATTAAAAGGTAATTGTTTATTCTTTAAAATAAGAGTTTACGGCGTGTTTGTGTGTGTTTCGGCAACAGTGTACAGCGAGTAATACGGTCTTGGTGATTATCCGGAAGTAGTATATGTTTCATTGCATGTTGGTTTCTTAACGGTCAAGCCTCAATGAAATGCCGGTGAACCTACGACAAAAACTTCACCGTTAAGTCACCTTTGACATGTATTTTAGAATAACATGATTTTCATTGACTGTCACACAGTGGAAAGCTTTGCACTGAGAAACAAATATAGAAAATATATAGTAAAATTGTGTTCTGGTTCCAGGCAGCCGAGAATATTATATAGCTCGACAGCTTTGTATTTTGCAGAGTTAGATGTTTAAAGGTCTTTTTTTCAAGCTGTTCTCCCTGTTTTAGTTGGCTCTTTAAAAAAGACATTGCAAATATTGGTATTCTTAAAAGAACCTGTAATTCCCTTTATTCTGTTGTGTGACAGACGAGTAGTTTGGCCTTGCTTCAAATGTGCATGTATCAAAACTCACCTAGCTCCGTTTTGTTATTTACAATTACCTGGACTTAGAAGGCAAGCATAGGAAGAAAAAAAAAAGAGCTGCCAACGTTTAAAACAAGTTGTATATATGTAGTAAGTCATTTATTGCACTTCCAGAAGCTGGTATGGTCTAGGTTGGCAAAATGTTCACTAAAGACTAATTGATGCTGATCTTTGGAGCACAATTAATCAGTGAGTTGGTTATATGCTTAGATCATGTACAATATCTATAAATACAGTATCCATAGAAAGTTCAACCATATTAGATGCAATTTTCCCCTCAGCGTCCAATTCGGTTTTCATATAATAGTTTGTCAATGATCACGATCACTAAGACGCTTAGAACAGTGTTAAACTGAATTATTGGATTTTCCAATACAAGCCATTTGAAAGATAACTATTTAACTATTGTAAATTTACATCACTGCTGTCAATAAGACTTGATTACATAAGACCCAGATATATGAATGTAAAATGTTATGACGACTGCATAGTCTTGTGGTGATCTTTTAAAAACAAGCGAACCTAAACTATAGTCCAGGACCCTCGGTTGCCCCCACCCCCCAACCCTTATGGTCGTCCCTGTATGCGGTGTAAATTTGGAACCTATATAGGTAGTCGCTAAATATCCCCCAGGAGTAATTTAGGGATTGCCTATATATATCGTTCTTTCAAAATCTACAAACACTGCCCGCTCAAGTGAAGTTTTTCCCGTGACAATGTTTTCTTTGGGGTGGGGTGGGGTGGGGTGGACAGTCTATTTAAAATTAATGGTACTCACGGTTTTGGGGGTGAAGGTTAAGAGTTTGAAAGAAAGTAACAGGCTATTGAACGAACGAGGAAAATTTTGGCGACTATATATATAGTCGACAAGTATCCTCCGGGGGATATTTAGTGATTACCTACAGAGAACATTCTTTCTGTATCGAACCACCGTATACAGTAGTCTTTCCTTCAGAGATCCCAATACTTTTAATTTTACCCCCACTTTTGATATAAAAGCTTTATATAATAATCCGTCCGATCCACAGTTTTACAACCAAACAGTCTTGCACCACTTTTTGATATACAGCTTATAGTCCACTCAAAAGGAAGTTTTTCCCGGGAAGAGATTTTCTTTGGGGGGATATTCCATATACAAATGGAGCTTTGTATGTTTGGGGGTGAAGGGTCCAAATGTAAAGTTTGCAAGAAAGTAACGAGCGCTTAGAACTAGGCGGGGCAAATTTGGGGCTATATATGTAGTCCCTAAATATCCCCCGGGAGGACATTTAGCGATTACCTATAGATAATGTTCTTTCTGTATCGACAAACATTATAGCCCACTCAAAAGGACGTTTCTCACGGGTAAAGGGTTTCATTGAGGGATAGTATATATAATAAAAATGGGGCTTGGTATTTTGGTATTTTTGGAGTTAAGGTTACAAGTACAAGACTTTGGAAGAATGTAAAAGGAGTATTGTACAAGGCGTGGTAAATTTGGCGTCTTATAGGGAGGGAGTCGCTAAACATCTCGCAGGAGAAAATATCCTATATAATAACAACAATATACGATAAATAATTGGAATTGCAAGGTACGTTTAAAATAATTAGTATACGAAACAATACCATATTTTCTGTCCTTTTTGTGCCTAAAATGTCCATGTACTATTATCGTCCAGTAGAACGTTTCTTTGACATACTGCATAAGTTCTCTATGGAAATAATCCGAAAAGTGCTTGGAAATTATTACACGCACATGCGTCATCACCAAGATTTACCGACCCATTCAAAGAATACTTCAGGGTTTAATCTGTTCACGTAGACAATGTACAATGAAAGTTCGTTGGAAATGGTCAAGTCCTCGAGTCCAAAATGAATGATATATAAACTGGCCACAAAGACCTTTTCTATGCTCAGTGATGAAGTAGAGCAGGAACACGTATTACGCTTTGCACGAAATAATGCATTATTTTGTGTAACATATAGAGCAGAAATTTTCCGTGCTCAGTGTATTGATATTATTGTCCATCGACTAGTTTTAATATGTAATTACACAAAATGAGCGGTTGTTTTATTAACTTTACACTTTAATGTAAATAGCAATATTTAAATAAAAAATAGTAATAAAAAGTGAAATAATTTTTAATTGGTGTCTTTTTACTTATATTTAGCACATTTTTATGAAATATCAAACATTTATATTTACTCGGAATAAACCTCGTTGTCATTACTAATCATGCAATTTCTTCAGTAAATAAGTTACATATGAAGAAAACCACTGGGATATATTAAAACATTTAAGTAATAGAAATTCTATCTTGGAATAAACCGCACTAATATCCAAGAATGGGCATAATATACTGAGCTTTATTTTTTTTATATTAACGTTTTTTAATCGCAATATTGTCCATGCAAATTAAAAAATGGCATGACTATCCAAGAATGTGTTATGATGTAAGTCTCAAGGCAGGTTTAATCAAATCGGCGAACTAGGCGGCCGCATAAGGTGCCAAGATGGGAGGGGGGAACAAATATGTGTGTGTGTGTGTGCGTGTGTGTGTGTGTGTGTGTGATTTGGATTTTAATGTAGCTTTAAGAATTGTTCAGTCAAATGGCTACGATGACTGCAGTGTGGCAATTTATAGTGATGTATAAGCACTGGGGCATCATGCCGCCAGTCCCGGATTACCCATTAGGCAGAGTAGGCAACTGCCTATGGGCCCCGCGACTTTTATGGGCACCATCAGGGGGCCCCCATGAGACCGTGACCGTGGGTCTGGGGCCCCAAAAGTTTGACTGCCTATGGGCCTCCACGGTGCTTAATCCGGCGCTGCATGCCGCAGATATATAGCATGCTGTCATACCCAGTCACATTATCCTGACACCAGACCGACTTATCCTAATACTAACCTCTTAATGTTAAGTGCCAAGTTGCCAGCTGTTAGTACCATTTTTGTATTTGATATAACTCAGCATGGGGATCGAACACATGGCCACCCGCATCCGGGGCGGACGCTCTAACGAGGCAAATATGAAGTACTCTGATTAAATATGCAGACTAAATAATGAAATAAATAATCCGAATGAGTATTAAGCGTTATGCCGAAAGGGGTGGGGGAGCAAAAGGTAGAAAGTTCTTCTAGGGCTATAAATACAATTGCACTCGTACTAGTAACTGTGATAGCCATAATCATTACTTTAGCCTTGAATATGTGCATACCAGTGAAATATAGTACCAGTTTTACTTACAATCACTTATGACACTCCCACCATCAGCCCGAAAAAACCCGAAAATTATGGCAGTGGCATAACTAGTAAGGGCAGGGTGTGTGCAAGTTGCACAGGGCGCCGTCATGAGGAGGGGCGGGGGGAGTTACTTTTACAAAGTGTGCTTCAGAAGAAACAAATAAGTTCGTGTTGGGATGTCTGGATGATTGAGATTAACTTTGGTTAAGACTGAATCTGGGCCACGCGTACTTCTCAGTCACCACGGGCGCCAAATACTCTGTGCTACGCCGGGGGGGGGGGGGGGAAGGCAAAAAATATGAACCTTGCACCGGGCGCCGAATACCCTCGCTACGTCACTGAGTTCTGGTACATGGCATACATACTAACATCTTCCTAAGTAAATTATGCAACGATTGGCTGTGTGAATAGTTTTCCGTATGCAAGTAAGGCACATTTTTATAAGATACACAGTGCCCACACCGCGGCCGTGCGAATAGTCTTTTCAAATTTGGCCACGCGGCGGCCGTGCGAATAGTATTTTCCAAAGTGGCCATACGGCGGCCATGCGAATAGCTTCGGCCTTCAAAAATAGTATAGATTCAAAGCGTCTATATGATGGAGATGATAATAAGAATAAATATCCCGTGCCGCATTAAAAGCGATATTGCCATGTAATGGATATATTTGTGAATTAGGTTTTCAGACTGTTGCTCTTGAAATTGATGTGAGGTATGTACTCTCCCAGGGTCACTTCACAGTATCTGGCCAGTGCAGTACCAACTGTCGGCTAGGAAGCAGAGCTAGCCACCATTAGCAGTAGACACGTGGGTTAAAGGCGAGTGGAAGATCATACAATCTGCGTGGATGACAACTGTTTGAATTTTATCAAGCTAGTAATTACACATGATTTTCAAACTTATCATACAGGCATTTGTACAGTGGGCATTACGCGCTGCGTAAGATGGAAGTGTGGCGTGCATTGCATGTATAAATTTGGGGTTGGGGTACATAAACTATTCGTTCTATAAAATTTATTTCACTTGTCAGGTTAGGTGAATGGTATTCTTGTTTTTCTCTATTATACCTGTCCAAAAAGATGGATCTTTTGACCTTATTTGTGTATTTTTTAATTTAAAAAAATATATGAAGTTTTATATTGGGCAGTGTATGTGAAATTAAATTTGTTCATGAAAAGTAGGACAGCACGATTCACTCTAGACCAACAAATTGTTCTCCACTTTTTACTATTATTTTGACTTGCAGAAGGTCAAAATAAAAAATGGCGGAGAACAATTTGATGGTCTAGATTCACTCAAAACCTGCCCAAATCCACTACAAACATTATGTAAATCAAATGAAAGATACCCGAAACATACACTGGAAAACATTGGAAATAGTAATATCTGTTTGAAATGGATGACAAATTATGCCACATTTAGTAGTTACATCAGATGGGAAAAAGGGAGACATGTTACTGGATTCATACCCAGTGCTGATTATCAAGTCAAAGGCGAACCGAATCAGTACGTTCAATATAAATGCCAAATGGCCACATTGTGAAGTAAATAATGGACCATCAGTGTGCCATACATATCAACGAGGATAACAGTAACAAATGCACGATATTATTCAAATGTTTACATGTATTTGTTATCGTTTTTATTAACAATTTGTTGTTGCAAAGGGATAGAGCAATATATTATATTTCTTCTTGATGTTTTAAATAAAATAAAATTTTTAAATCATGTAAAAGTACTGATTCTTTATTTATTGTCATTTAAAATTTAATGCTAACAAGAAAGCAGTCTTCTGTGCATGTGATTCATTTGTGTTAGATGGGAAGATCTATAATTGTAAGGCAAAAATTGGCTTCAAAACACAAACTTTTTTTTAGTATGAACCAAACTATTTGAGTACATGTTATGACAAAGTAGCGGTCCATGAAAGTTACATATGGCTGTAGAAATCAAATTAGTGACTACATAAAAATAGGGTGTTTTACAAATTATTCTAATACACGCTTTGACAAAGTGTTGGTCCATGGAAGTTACAAAAGGAGGTAAAAATAAAAGAAGTGAGTAAATAAAGGCAGGATGTTTTAACATTATTGAAAATATTAAGTGAGATTATTTATTAATTGATTTAAATGGTATATATAATGTTCGCTAAAGCATTTTGTATCATTTCAGAATTTATCTGACAGCAAGTGTATCTTGCTACATAGATATTTTTGTTTATTTTAAATCAATTGTGCAAAATGGGTTCAAAGCATGCCAATAAATATCCTTGTGGCAGTTTTAGTACAGTTTGTGCAAAATAGGTATTTAGTGTATTACATATGGAAATTGGTACCATAGAGAGTGTCAGTCCATGAGTGTAGAATTAAGATAATGTGGAAAATTGGATTTGGATTATGTGTGTTTATCCTATCATTCTTTGAATGAATCAATGTTTGACTTTGTCAGTGCAATGCTTGAAACTGTGAGTAAATGACAAACTTAGTAAACAATTATAAATGTTTCAAATTTTGAAACAGTCCAACATACCTATCCGGCCTCACCAATGTGTATACACCACCAAGATACTTTTGGTCCTCTTCTGACAATCGTATACTAATTGTTCCCACTAAGAAAATGAAGTCATGTGGACAACGTTCTTTTACATACCAGAGCTTGGTGATGTGGAATGAATTGCCATTGAAATTAAACACAAAGATACAGTGGTCCTGTTTAAGAGTGCTCTTAAAACTCACCTTTTTTGACTGTAGGAACAAACTTAGAAATCTAATAATGCTTTATATATGTTTTCAGCATGTTTTTATGTTTCCAATTTTGTGGTTTTTGTTATTTGTTTTTCTGTAGTGACAGTGTAGTCATATCATTATAGATGTAAAGCGCTTAGAGCTTCTAAAGATTAGGCGCTATACAAAGTCCTCATTATTATTATTATTATTATTATTATTATTATTATTATTATTATTATTATTATCAATCACAGCATTCTGATTCAATGTAGATTTATTGTTTGTGCTGCCATATAGCTGACAGATATAATGTCTCCTTTAGCAAATATTTGGTCCCCATGTAGGAAAGAACCAGATAGAAAAGAGCATATAATTAAAACATATGCAGTTTAATCGTGTTTCTTTACAACTCTAAAGGGGAGGTAAGGGGCAAGAGTTATTGCCCTTTGTCTATGTGTCCAGCATTTATGGGAAACTTTCTTGTGTTAAGAAAGATATGTCTTATAAACCATACATTTTATGTTAATGTATTATATAAGATGATTGCTGGCTGATTCTTTCCATATTCAGACCATGTGAAATATTAAAAGAAAATGGAAAAACTGATTTATATTGGTAGTTAGTACTGTTTTCGTTTGCATAAAAACATAGTGTAAAATAGTGTAAATTTACATCTTATAGTTATTAGAAATCAAAAAAAAAAAAAAAATAAATATCTCATTTAGATTTTCTATTCATAAAACTTTCCATTGTATCAATAAAAAATATACTGTAGTATCCAGATATTTTAAGAATGAAAACACGTTTTTGTTAGCTTATTGGCATATATCTTGCACTGAATGCCTATGTAAAATATAAATACTTAGAAATTGATGCCATAAAATAAACAAAAAGATTGCCTTTTTTTCTGAATTGAAGATATTGAAAACGAAAATCATCATTTGTCCTATTTGCTGCATTATTGAATTCATTTAAGTGCAAGAAAATATACATGATAAAATGTAAAGCCAATAAATTTTGGATAATATTGGTTCACCGTATATTACTTATTTTGCATTATAATTTATATTGGATTTCTGACCATTCTGCAATTACTAGTATGTTTGATATTTTGAAAAATTAATTTTGTAACTTTTAGACTTGTTATGACAGTTTGACAAAGTTGTTTGCATAATTTAAATTCAATGATAAATGATATTTGTTAGGCATGTTTAAATACTTTTATTGATGGCTGATTTGAGTTTCATGCCGTTTTATATTTTGTTTATGTGGATTTAGTCCTATTTAGTTGAGACACATTTTTCTCAAAGATAAAAATAAAAATTTTACTTTCTTTCAGATTTAAATAGTGAGGAATTAGTACCCATTGTGATGAATTGATACCCATTTATTGCTCACAGACACTTTGCCAAAAGTGCATTAGAATTGTGTTAAAAAGAAGAAGATGGAAAAGTAAGTACAGAAAGTCACCATTTATAACTTTATTATTCTTCAATTTTGATGCCTCTTGAAGGGAGCATAGGTCCATTTTACCAGGTTCAGAGCTTCTCTTCAGTTTGGCCAATGGTTTTCTGGCAAATGTTCGATTTATTAGTGTTGTTCCGATTATCGATTATAATCGATCATCAGTTGGTTGAGCAGATAATTGATTGTGAACTCCATAATCGATTGTGCGTAACGGGAGACTACTTTTTAGGTGCATGCAAAGCACAAAGGTTAGTAAAACTTCCAGCCACTAAAGTTGAGCTGAAATTCATTAATTCCCCTCACAAATACAACTATGAAATATTATGATTCATAGTTAGGAACATATAGTCATTATTACATGGTCTAGTTGTTAAATTGTTGAGTTAATAAATTTAAAAACATTTTGTTGATTTGTTTCAGTTAAATTGCAACATCTTTTGTAGTATTTATAAGCAATGACAAACAAGAAAATCATGTCCTTCTATACTTTATATTATTGACACATCACATGTGAACGAAAGAATTTTGGATGATTGAAGGAGTATTTCAGTTACATTTGCCTGATCAGCCATAAAAAGTTGCGTTCATTTAACAAAGTTGTAGAACAAATATAACACACAATGTAATATTATTGTCAGGTTAAAGTATACATGTCATTAATTTAAAATAAATTACTCCTGTACATTTATAAACATATTGAACTCTTGATCAAAGATATAACTGTTTAAGAAAAATTAAAATTTGCTCTTAGTAACCGATTATAATCTATGATCAGTTGGTTAAGGGGAACCAATTATCAATTATGAATTTCTGACTGATTCCCATCACTACGATTTATGATACTTGGTTAGGGGAGGTATCGTGTCAAATCAGAATATGTGGGATCTGGGTGACCATGGTGAGGGATCGTGTCTTGACAAATAAGAATGTTGGGGATCTGGGTGATTGTAGTGAGGGAACGTGTCTTGACAAATAAGAATGTTGGGGAACTGGGTGATCATGGTGAGGGAAAGTGTCTTGACAAATAAGAATGTTGGGGATCTGGGTGATCATGGTGAGGGAACATGTCTTGACAAATAAGAATGTTGGGGATCTGGGTGATCATGGTGAGGGAACATGTCTTGACAAATAAGAATGTTGGGGATCTGGGTCACCATGGTGAGGGATCGTGTCTTGACAAATAAGAATGTTGGGGATCTGGGTGATCATGGTGAGGGAAAGTGTCTTGACAAATAAGAATGTTGGGGATCTGGGTGATCATCGTGAGGGAACATGTCTTGACAAATAAGAATGTTGGGGATCTGGGTGATCATGGTGAGGGAAAGTGTCTTGACAAATCAGATTGTTGGGGATCTGGGTGATCATGGTGAGGGAAAGTGTCTTGACAAATAAGAATGTTGGGGATATGGGTGATCATGGTGAGGGAAAGACTTGACAAATAAGAATGTTGGGGATCTGGGTGATCATGGTGAGGGAACATGTCTTGACAAATCAGAATGTTGGGGATCTGGGTG
This sequence comes from Unio delphinus, assembly GCA_029339505.1. Taxonomy (NCBI): domain Eukaryota; kingdom Metazoa; phylum Mollusca; class Bivalvia; order Unionida; family Unionidae; genus Unio; species Unio delphinus. The sequence continues at coordinate 3,905,222 of JAQISU010000090.1, forward strand.
ATCATGGTGAGGGAACATGTCTTGACAAATCAGAATGTTGGGGATCTGGGTGATCATGGTGAGGGAACATGTCTTGACAAATAAGAATGTTGGGGATCTGGGTGATCATGGTGAGGGAAAGTGTCTTGACAAATAAGAATGTTGGGGATCTGGGTGATCATGGTGAGGGAACATGTCTTGACAAATAAGAATGTTGGGGATCTGGGTGATCATGGTGAGGGAAAGTGTTTTGACAAATAAGAATGTTGGGGATCTGGGTGATCATGGTGAGGGAAAGTGTCTTGACAAATCAGATTGTTGGGGATCTGGGTGATCATGGTGAGGGAAAGTGTCTTGACAAATAAGAATGTTGGGGATATGGGTGATCATGGTGAGGGAAAGACTTGACAAATAAGAATGTTGGGGACCTGGGTGATCATGGTGAGGGAACATGTCTTGACAAATCAGAATGTTGGGGATCTGGGTGATCATGGTGAGGGAACATGTCTTGACAAATCAGAATGTTGGGGATCTGGGTGATCATGGTGAGGGAAAGTGTCTTGACAAATCAGAATGCTGGAGATCTGGGTGATCATGGTGAGGGAAAGTCTTGACAAATAAGAATTTTGGGGATCTGGGTGATCGTGGTGAGGGAAAGTGTCTTGACAAATAAGAATGCTGGGGATATGGGTGATCATGGTGAGGGAAAGTCTTGACAAATAAGAATGTTGGGGATCTGGGTGATCGTGGTGATAAAGAGGAGTTGAGTAAATGATAAAGATGAGTAGAGTAAAGGATGAAGATTAGTAGAAGATAAAGAGGAGTTGAGTAGAGGATAAAAAAGAGTTGAGTAAATGATAAAGAGGAGTAGAGGTTAAAGAGGACATGAGTAGAGGATATAGAGGAGTTGAGTAAATGATAAAGATGAGTAGAGTAGAGGATGAAGATTAGTAGAGGATAAAGCGGAGTTGAGTAGAGGGTAAAGAGGAGTTGAGTAAATGATAAAGAAGATTAGAGGATAAAGAGGAGTTTAGTAGAGGATAAAGAGGAGTTAAGTAGAGGATAAAGCGGAGTTGAGTAGAGGGTAAAGAGGAGTTGAGTAAATGATAAAGAAGATTAGAGGATAAAGAGGAGTTTAGTAGAGGATAAATAGTTAAGTAGAGGATAAAGAGGAATTGAGTAGAGGATAAAGAGGAGTAGAGGATAAAAAGGAGCTGAGTAAATGATAAAGATAAGTAAAGTAGAGGATGAAGATTAGTAAAGGATAAAGAGGAGTTGAGTAGAGGATAAAGAGAAGTTGAGTAAATGATAAAGAGGAGTAGAGGATAAAGAGGAGTTTAGTAGAGGATAAAGAGTTGAGTAGAGGATAAAGAGGAGTTGAGTAAATGATAAAGAGGAATTGAGTAGAGGATAAAGATGAGTAGAGGATAAAGAGGAGTTGAGTAAATGATAAATAGGAGTAGAGGATAAAGAAGAGTTTAGTAGAGGATAAAGAGTTGAGTAGAGGATAAAGAGGAGTTGAATAAATGATAAAGAGGAATTGAGTAGAGGATAAGAGGAAATGAGTAAATGATAAAGAGGAGTAAAGTAGAGGATGAAGAGTAGAAGAGGATAAAGAGGAGTTGAGTAGAGGATAAAGAGGAGTTGAGTAAATCATAAAGAGGAGTGAAGGATAAAGAGGAGTTTATTAGAAGATAAAGAGTTGAGGATAAAGAGGAGTTGAGTAGAGGATAAAGAGGAGTTGAGTAAATCATAAAGAGGAGTGAAGGATAAAGAGGAGTTTATTAGAGGATAAAGAGTTGAGTAGAGGATAAAGAGGAGTTGAGTAGAGGATAAAGATTAGTCGGGTAAATCATAAAGAGGAGTAGAGGATAAAGAGGAGTTAAGTAGAGGATAAAGAGTTGAGTAGAGGATAAAGAGGAGTTGAGTAGAGAATAAAGAGGAGTTGAGTAAATGATAAAGATGAGTAGAGTAGAGGATAAAGATGAGTTGAGTAGAGGATAAAGATGAGTGAGTAGAGGATAAAGATGAGTTGAGTAGAGGAGAAAGAGGAGTGGGCAGTGTGATATACATTTCATGTGAGGCATCACTTGGACTGGTTGATCAAGGTAATGTTTGAGGCATAAACTATACTTGTACTGTTTGCTTTCACTCTATTGTTAATCAAAGTTTGTGATTTTCATAAAAATTGGGCTTCCATGGGTGAGCTTGATAAAAGTTTGGCAAGCATATTTGAAGAACAATGATATTTAAAAATGTATGGTTAAAAATTACATATAATTAATACCGAAACAGTATTACATGTATATTGCTTTTTATGAACTCATTGTAATACCATAGCTGTGATATCAAATAAAAAATATTCTTTTTTAATTGGTAAATATCATTTATGCCCCATCACAGTAGGTAGGTATGTTGGTGGGCTTGTGCCTTGTCACTGTAAGTAGGCATAGGGGTGGGTGGGCTTTGCAACTTTCTTTCATAGTAGGTAGGTAAGTGGGTGGGTTAGTTTTGAAAAGTAAAACAAATAAATTTCAAGTAGGATTCAGGTTGAGTAAGAATGACTACCGTACAAAAGATAAATTATAAAACTGATTAAAAAAATTATAACATTTATATGCATTTTTTACAATTCGATATGTTAATAATTTTTAATGTGATTAGGAGAGGTAGTCTATAATCAGTGGCAGTTAATAAAACTAGATTTTAACTTTTATTTTCCTTAAATTGTTACATTATAAGAGGTAAACCATATGCCAACAGTGTGTACAAGTAGCTGACAGAAAAGTTATCAAGAGTATTTAAAATGAGTTTGATTTCAAATACGTGTTTGCTTCCTGTTTGCAGGGTATACCTTGACTATAATGCCACAACCCCTCTGGAGCCTGAGGTACTTGATGCCATACACTTTGCACTGGCAGAGGCCTGGGGTAATCCGAGTAGTTCCTATGAAGAAGGTACTGTGCCCCATGATCCCTGACATTGTTTGGAGAATTGGTAATTATCATATGGGCATCTTGGTTAGCTAAGGTTTAGATGTGTTAACCCTATCTTATTGTTGATGACATTCTCTCTTTCTGCTTTGGATAGCAGAAAGATTACACTCCTCATCCTACTTGATTTGTCTGCAGCATTGACACAATAGACCATTACTTATCACCATCTCCAGAATGTATTTGGCATTCACAATACAGCCTAACTGTGGTTCAAGTCCTTCTTAGTCAACAGTACACAAATTGTATCTGCACAAGGATTATACTCCAGCCCCGTTGATTTATGTTGTGGTGTTCCACAGGGGTCTGCTCTTGGACCTGTTATCATCATTCTATACACTCAGCTACTCTCAAGTGTCTTAGATCATCATCCAGTGTCTCACCAATTGTACGCTGATGACACCCAAATATACAAGTCTAGCCACCCAAGTGCTGTTGATGCTACCATCCAAGGAGTAGAGAGGTGCATTTTTTATGTGAAATCATGGATGACATGTAACAAGCTGCAGATGAATGATGATAAAACTGAGGCCATTCTGATCATTACATAAAGACTTTATCATTCACATCCTTTACCTCAAACAATAAATAACAGCAACACCTACAATAAATTCAGGGTCAGTACGAAACCTATGTCTTCCTCTCGATGGTACTATGGGCTGCATATCTCAGTTCCATTCGCACATATCTTTTCAGTTGATGCCACTAAAACACCTGTGTGTTCATTAGTACTTTCAAGACTGGACTATTGTCACTCTATTCTGTCTGGTTCGTCACAATATCTTCTCCAGAAACATAAAAAGTTAAAAAAAACAGCTGCTCGGATCAACCTTAGATTACCACAATCAGAGCACATCTCCCAGCTGCTCTGTACCCTACAGCAGCTATCCATTCCATCCTGAATCAGATGCAAAATTTGTTCTCTGTGCTACATTTCACTGACGGATTCCAGTCTAACATACAATCTCTCACCCATGTGTACACACCAGCAAGATACTTACACTCCTTTTGACAATTGTATCCTCATTATTCCCACTATGAAAACGAAGTCATATGGACAACGTTCTTTTGCATAATGGGCCCAGCAACATGGAATGAATTGGCCATTGAAATTAGACACAAAGGCACAGTAGTCCCTTTCAAGAGTGCTCTTAAAACTCACCTTTTTTGACTGCAAGAACAAACTTAAGACCTAATAATGTTTCTTACCTTAAATATTTTCAGCATTTTTGTTATTTTTTTCTAAATTCATGGTCATTGTTTTGTTTTATGTTGTCATCATAATTTATATATGTTGTAAAGCGCTTAGAGCTTCTAAAGATTAGACACTATACAAAGTCCTCATTATTATTATCTACACCTTGGCAGATGATTCAGTGCTTCAGATCTGTGACTTTTATTTGATATGGCAGCAAACTAACGCATCCAATCAAAATCAAGTTGTTCAAATTTGAACACTGTTCGTACCCAATCGAGACAAGTGGAGCACAACTGGAATGGACTGAATATGCAATTTTCCACTGCAGGTCTGTGTTTATACTAATACATCCATTCCCTCAAATGCACCCAAAATGGCTTCTTTCTGGTATATAGTTATACTTTCAATGTTAAACCAGCAAAATATCTTTTTGAAGTTAATTGCTTCCACCCTTTTTAGTTGACATACAACACTAGTGGCTAGTTGGCGTTATATGCTATGGGAGACAACTCAAGAAATTCAATGTATGTCACTAGGACAAAGCTATGAAATAACTGTATGATCTGCCAAGGTGTATGGGGACAACACATTGGAACCTTGGCTAGTGAAGATGTCGTTTGGGAAATTCATTGTTTGTTGTTTTGAGCAGGTGAAAGTGCTTGATAGAATCAAAGGGAGACTACTTTGCACTGAACAAATATCAGATTTGCTGTGCAGTTAAATGACTTTCTGATGGGCAACTGCTGCTGTTGAAAGCTAAGGTCTGCTCACAAACCATCAATTGGAGATTATTGTGAACATGATAAATTCTGATCAGGACAAGATGGAACTCTTTATGCACTTTCATTTAAGTAATCTTTAAGAGCTGGAGAACACTAAATCATTAGCAGGAAAATTCTTTTCCTTTATCTCATTGGTACAAGAATTTGTATTCACACACATTCTAAATAAAAGGCAGGGCTTTGTTCATCCTGTCTAAATTGGCATGTGTGAAGGAGTAATGCTGTGTGACAACTCCAACAAAATAGTGTTCAAATGTTTCAATCAGATGTTCAAGAAAGGCGTTGTTGTTTGGAATTTACTTTTCCAAATCTTATAACTTTAATATTTGAATGTTTGACCTTGTATTGTCTTTAATATTTCCTTTCTTTCTCAGAATATATTCTTTTAATAGCAAATTAATATCAAACTTTATGCACTTTTGCAATTTCCTTTTATTAGAAATCAGTTACATTGATGTCACAAACCCAGAAACAAGCGTACTTCCTTGATGAAAAAATGTGGGCATTGGACCTAATGAGTTAATTGTATGCTCTAGAAATTTTCATAAAGGTTATCTTGGAACCAATAATTTTTAAAACTTGTATGCAGTTTTAAATGAAGACACTAAAATTATAAATATTCAAATTTAGTAACATTAGTGAAATTCACCCCTTCGTATTAACTGATTGTTCATTGAAAATTAATTTTCATTTTCACCTGAAATCAGGGTAGAAAACTATTTAGTTTATTTAGTTATTTGTTACTTCTGATTGAATCCAAGCTCATCTGATTCAGACAGACTCGCATATATTTCCAAATGCTTAGATACATGCAGTTAAATGCAGTGAAGTGGCTGTTTTCTCCGCACATAAAGAGATTGATGAAAATTGGACTTACCGGTACTTATTTTTAATTTTATTGGATCCATGATATTTGTTTATGATGGTTGCTTGATGTTGCAGATCAAAAAGAAAATTTCACTTAATTCAGATATCAGCAGAAGACAGTTGTGTTTCTAATATTTCAAACGAATAATGGCATGCATCACCTAAATGCATCAAAAGAAATGAGATTACTGAAACAAACACATTTTAAGTATGCCATTTTGATAGTTCTTCCCGTTTGCAGTATTTAAGCATGTTTTTCTCTATATTGTGTATAAACCATGTAAATGCATGTGCACAAAAGTTTCGATAAAGCAAAAAGAAATTGTAAAATCCACAAATCTTTCAACTGTAATATTAAAAGTTTTAAATTTCTTTATGTTGCTACTAAATGATACAAAGCACATATTTATTAATATAGTGTTAATAGTGTGTATATGGAGTTTTATATGGTACATCATAATCCTGTCTATACAGTTGGGGTTAAATTAATTTGTAAAAATGGCAGACACGTTGTTAAAAGGTGTGCTGGACAAAGAACGTGTATCTTATTTCTTAAAACTTTAATTAATTTTTTTCAGGACAAAAAGCCAAAATGATTATCACAGAAGCCCGATCACATGTGGCCAAAATGATTGGTGCCAAACCATCTGGTAGAATCAGCATCTTTTTTTAGTTGATTCAATTTTACATAAAATCATGAATATGAAGGACCATAGATGTATATCTTTCTTCTTTATATAGCACATGTATCATATAGTTTAAGGCATAGGTAATTATTGTTAATTGAATTAATTTATGTATTTTTCATTTATATTGATATTTTAAGACTTTAAGATGGCTGTAATAAAATTGAATTTCATTGTAAATTACTATATTTCTAATATAAAGAATATAAATATTTTAACATGAAGAAAGTCCTTCATTTATGGACCCCCAAGACCAAACCCAATCTATGCTTTAATTTCATAAACTTAAATTAAAATTAACACATTCTTTGTGTAAGCAGTCAACATGAACATTTGTATTATTGTTGGTTCTTTACAAGAGATTTTTCATCATGCAAATGAGTGTTTGAAAGAATAAAAGTAAATACATGTAGTAGAATATAATTTGCAATAATTTTATTCTACTTTCTTTATGTTGATTGATTTTTAAAAGGATACATTAGCTTCAAATTGTTTTCCTTTGCAGATATTGTCTTTACATCAGGAGGAACTGAGGTGAGTTTAAATTGTTAGCTCAATATGAGTATTTCTAAAGTAAAAATTTTAATGTGGATTTGAAGCAGTGTATAATTATCTCGGTTTTTACACATGGTTCAACTTTTTATTTCTACCTCTTTGCTGAGTGTATCAGTTAAATAGATTGAGACACATTGTGTTCCAAATTGATGAAAAATCTTATATTCATCTGTAATGTTAGAAATTTTAGGAATCACCATGTGGATCATCAGACTGCAAGTGAAAGAAATCTTTTCGGTTCTTTGCATTTGAATATTATTAGGGTTTAACACTCCATCAGCACAATACTAGCAGATTAAAAATTATAAAAATTAATGCATGTACACCTAGGTCTCTGCAGTAAATGTCTGGTCCATAACTGCTGACTGCATTATATACCAATTTACCAAATTATATTGAGAATAATAATAGATACTCAGTAGAGCCTAATATGTAAACTCTAATGTCACTCTAAGGTTATTCTTAAATAAAATATAAGACTATGCCTCACCTGTTTTTTCATTCAAATGTTGATTTTATACATTAATTTTATTTGGTTATGGTGAAAAGAGCAGTACTGCATTTTATCTGGAATTACACTATAATCATTGAGAGCTGTATTGCTTTATTTCGTTATGTAACAATAAGATTTAAAACATAACATGTGGTCTAGTGGTTAGAGCATCTGCTGCAGATGTGGGAGGTCATGGGTTAGAACCTTGCCAGAGTCATACCAAAAACTTTTAAAACTGGTACTAACAGCTGCCTCGCTTGACGCTCATTATTTGGAGGTTAATGTTAGGACTGGTTGACCTGGTGTCACGATAATGTGACTGGGTGGATATATGGTACATGATTCTGGCATGATGACCCAGTGAAAGACATCACTATAAACTGCCACATTGTAGACATTGTGGCAATATGACTGAAAAATTTTTGAAGTTACGTTAAAAATCCAAATCACACACAAACACGCACACATTTAAGATCTACTCCTTTATAAACTTGGTAAAATTGTTTTACAAAGACTTGTTTATAACAAGTAATGAAGACAATGAACAGACCTTGAAATATCTTAAAATCACATACACACATACACACACACACACACACACAAAACTTTTTTTATGGGCCTTGGGTATCAGATTCCTTAATTGTAAAAAAAATCTGTGGGAGAAAAAATGTTTAATAATATTAATATCCATATTGTGTATGTATCAGATAAATACTATTCTATATCTGAGTTATGTCCCCTTTTATACCCACGTTATTAAAATTTCATTATATTGAATGTCTGAGTTCCCCTTTTACACCCATGTTACTAAAATTTCATTATATTGAATGTATACAAGGATTTTCTGTCTTGTATCCCCTTTTACACCCATGATACTAAAATTTCATTATATTGAATGTATACAAGGATTTTCTGTCTTATATCCCCTTTTACACCCATGTTACTAAAATTTCATTATATTGAATGTATGAAAGGAATTTCTGTCTTGTATCCCCCTTTACTCTCATTTTATTAAAATTTCATTATATTGATCCAATACAAGGATTTTCTGTCTATCTTGCATCCCTTTTAAATACGTTACTAAAATTTCATTATATCGAATGTATAAAAGGATTTTCTGTCTTGTATCCCCCTATACACTCATGTTATTAAAATTTCATTATATTGATCATATACAAGGATTTTCTGTCTATCTTGCATCCCTTTTAAATACGTTATTAAAATTTCATTATATTGAAATGTATACAAGGATTTTCTGTCTTGTATCCCCTTTTACACCCACGTTACTAAAATTTCATTATATCGAATGTATAAAAGGATTTTTGTCTTGTATCCCCCTATACACTCATGTTATTAAAATTTCATTATATTGATCCTATACAAGGATTTTCTGTCTAGCTTGCATCCCTTTTAAATACGTTACTAAAATTTCATTATCTTGAATGTATAAAAGGATTTTCTGACAAGTGAAATTTGTAGGGCTTCCAGACATAGGTATAGGGCTTCCAAACTTGCAACCATGGATTTTAAAGACTTCCAAGAAGTGTAAAGTTAATGGAATTGAATACTGTTGTTTATATGTTTTAAATGATTTTACTTGACAGGGTAATAACATGATCCTTCAAACCGGCTTGAGATACTATGAGAACTGGAGAAAAGGTCTCACAGAAGCAGGAGATGGTGACAATGTAAATCACTTGCCCCATTTCATAACTTCCAACTTGGAACATGATTCTGTCAAGCGTGTCCTTGAACATTTCCAGGAGACAGGACAAGCAGGTATAGTATGCACAGAGTTTATTGATTAAGAGCCATACAGTGTACATTATTAAATATTTTGCTCTGCTGCTTTAAAGTTTTGTGTCCTCCAGATTTGGAGGGCACGGGAACAATGTGTACTGCTCTTGGGATCATTGGTCACAATTCTGCCTATGCCAACAGTAGTGTTTACTGAGCGCACACACACATCAATTTTTATCCGTAAATCTGGACAAAAGCAGCCCAGTCATGTCAGAATTAGGTTACTGAGACATTTGTATGCTTTAGTAACTTGTCTATTTTAGCAGGTTTTTCTTTACGTCTGTATTTTAGACTTATTTCATACTTTTAAAAGTCCTCCAAGACCTGTTGATAAATCTCTATGAAAGTAACTCAAGCATACCAAAATACTACAACAGTTGGAGTCAACTTTCATGCTTGTGTGACTTTTGTGTATTCAGCGTTGTTTATTACAACCACTGTTTCATCTTCACTATGGAGTATGGTAAGTAGATACATCTTGAGAAAAGCAACTCAACCATACCAAAAATTGACCTAATTTGCATGTTTTCATGCTTTTGCCTGTTCATTTGTTGCAATATCTTGGACCTTGTGTACTTGCCTTTATGATAATTGTATGTTAATCTCAGTGAATGTAACTCAATCAAAAACATTTGTTCCAATTTAGATGCCTGAGTGACTATTGTATTTGCAGATGTTGGTTGATACCTCATTGTCTTAGACACCATCTCACCTGCACCAGGTCCCATGAAAATTGTTCTGCAGGTACACCTCAACAAAAGTACTAAAATCTTACCAAAACTAGTTCAGTGTGATCCATGTTTTACAGTTTTTTAATAAGGTTTTCTATATGTTACATCTCCAATCCCTATTTCACCAACACTCATAAAAAATTGGTTTGTATATGCTTCTCTAAGAAGGTAACATAACATAAGAACAAAACCAGCTAGGTGTGACTTCATTTTCATGCTTTGTTGACTTAACTTGTTACATGCTCAATATATTGAATCCAGTTTTACATACACGAAAGAAACATTGCTATGTGGAAATATCTTAACAAGATTAACTCATTTATACTAGGTTCATGTTACATATGTGTTCATACTTAAGTTGTTTTTAAAAAAAATCATCATTTCATCCACAATATTTAAATTACAACATATGTGTGTATCATGGTGAGTTAACCAGCTGTATTAAAAATAGATTATTGTGACTTATTCACATTTGGGTGAGTTTTGTGTTTACAGTAATCTATTTTTCGAGGCAGGCCCTGAGTAACAGAGTGCTCTGAAGTTCTCACTGTTTTGGACTACTGCCATATCACCACTGTCTGTGTGGGTTTGAGTCTTGGGCTTGGCTAATGTGGGTATCAGAGAAGGCTTGCCAGTAGCATCTCGTGGGTCAGTGTTTTTTCTTGGGGGTTATCCAGGTTTCTTCCTCCACCATTAATACTGTTCGCCATATGTAGCCTATCGTGTGCTGAAAAATGGCATTAAACCCAACAACAACAACAACTAGCCAAATAATGCACATTATTAAAAGTAAGATTACCTTGCTATTGTGTCTGGACTGTTAATTTATAATGAAACTTTGAAAAGATGAATGAAAAACAAGAATCTATTAGAATTTGTTTGTATAGGAGCCTGGAAAATAAGGTTTTGTTTTGCTTTAGAATTTATGAAGATAAATATCAACATCAATGAAGAGTAAATAAATAAAGAATAATTTTAGCAGACACATGCTGTTCACAGAAACAAAGTTTACAAAAATGCAGAAGCATATACAGTGAATATGAACTATATCAATTTTACAAATACAGATTGGGCATCAAATTTTACAAATACCGATTGGGCATCAGATTTTACAAACACTGACTGGGCATTAAATGTGAACTCTTGACATTATATTATCTAAACAAAAAAAAATTATGCATTGGTGTATTAAGATTTTAGATGTTATATTGTTCAGATTGATTGAGGCATTTGTTAAAGAAATAAAGAATATTCATCAGATGTTCAGAGATAAGATAATATGAACAGATGCAATTATATAATTTTGCTTTCTGTTGTAAAACTATAACTATGACTGTATTTTACATGAGGACATTGAGATTATAACCCTTTAGCTTCAATCAGCAGTTTGCATGTATACATTATTATAATCTAGATCCCGTTTATAGATAACTTTCTCTAGCAATGATTGATACTGGTTGGTTTGTAATCATCAGGTTTTGCTGACTGCTTGAATGAGCAGATTAAACAGGATAATATTGTACATGGTTGATGAATTTACATAATTAAACTGTAATAACTCTGTCATATTGTTCATGCTTTATGGCCAGTGTCCCAAAATATAATTCAGTGTTTCCAAACCAAGTTAGATTGTTTTAATTACAAAGGTTAATTGTTTTTGCAGATGTTCTAATTGGAAGAAAGTTAGGTATTTTGAGAAATATTTTACACCTTATGGATTGTTTTGTTAATTGACTCTGGTTGGTCAGGTTTTGCTGACTGCTTGAGCAGGATGATATCGTCCATGGTTGATGAACCTAGAATTTACATAATTAAATTGTAGTAGCTCTTGTCATATTGTTCACGCTTATGGCCATTGTTTTAAGATATCATTCAGTTTTTACAAACCAAGTAAGATTCTTTTAATTACAAAGGTTAATTGTTTTCGCAGATGTTCTAATTGGAAGAAGGTTAGGTATTTTGAGAAATATTTTACACCTTATGGATTGTTTTGTTTAATATTTAATTTCAAGTTTCTTTCCATACAGCATACTTGAAAAAGGTTGTCTACTCCGGTGGCTTAGTGGTTAGTGTCCGTCTTGGATGTGGGAGGTTGTGGGTTTGATCTCGCTGAATCATTCCAGAGACTAACAAAAATGGTACTAACAGCTGCCTTGCTTGGTGCTCATTGTTAAGAGGTTAGTTTTAGGACTGGTTGACCTGGTGTCAGGATAATGTGTCTGGGTGGGACATGATGCTACATGTCTGCAGCGTGATGCCCCAGTGCTTGAAATCACTATAAACTGCCACACTGCAGACATGGTTGTGATGAAAATATTTTTTAAAAGCTACATTAAATATCAAAATCACACACACACACATACACCATTACTGTGGTAGAAATATGCCATAACAATGAGCTTAAAGCAATGATACTCAGGAAAGAAGTTCTAACAAGATACTGTATATTTTTCTCTCTCCCTAAATTTGAATTCAGTTTCTTATGTGATGGGACAATTTGGAATTATCTGTTCATGTACTAAATTTTTTTATTGTTTCTAGAGGTCACTTTCATTCCTGCCTCAATAAAAACAGGGCGAGTGTCAGTAGAGTCAGTGGTAGAAGCCATAAAACCCAATACATGCATGATAACAATCATGTCGGCCAACAATGAGACAGGTGTGATACAGGTATGACAAAGGAGTCGATGCCATTACATGTAATCTTTGATGTAATTCAGCTTCAATAAGTATGGAACTCACTGTTAATAGTATGTAAATACTAAGTGATTTAATTTTTAAAATTTTAATCATTCAGATTTTTGACAGGAAAGTTATTGCATTCTGGTTGGTTGGTTGAAAAATACCTTTGTCAAAACGATTTCATTTTTGTTGAGCTTTGTTGTTAAATTTTTTCCGTTGAAAACTTTAAATGGCAAAATAACTTTTTATATATATATATATATATATATATATATATATATATACACAGTTGTATTGTTTACAATGCTAATATCCACATAATTTTACAGCCGATAGAAGAGATCAGTGAAAATGTCCGCGGCATGAAACGTGGCCGCAGAGAGTCTAAGATTCTGATGCATACGGATGCTGCTCAGACGCTTGGCAAAATCCCTGTCGATGTCTTTGATCTAGGTGTTGATTATCTCACGATAGTGGGTCATAAGGTATGTATAAAAGCTTGTCTTCATCAAAACACTGCTCCATCGTTTTAGCATTCAAAACATGTCAGTGTGGAGGCAAATGTGGATTCCATTTTCTTTTATTATAGAATTTTTAAAAAATATAGTTTTCTGTTTGTTTACACTAATAAAGAATGCAGTGACAAATGTTTGTTCTAGTACATGTAAGTTTAGAATCGACATAGATTTTAATAAAGTCTTACATATTTTTATGGTAATATTCTCATAAATAACACTATATTAGATGAATTATCAGTGGAAATTTTGTGAAATGCTTACTGGTGTCAGTATTGTTAAGTGAATTTCGGGTATTAATTTAGTTTTTATTGGTTTTCACAGTGTAATAAGCATACAATATGCCCGCTTCTATCCAAACATGGTGAGTCATTCAGCTTTCACTATGATGCCTGCTGGCACTTCCTTAGAAAACAATTTAAATGCTTAGTCAGCAGCTGAAATGTATTTATTTTGACAAGAGCAGAAGAAAAACAATAATAATAATAATACTGTTTTTATTATTATTATTATTATTATTATTATTATTATTATTATCTGTCTTGAGAGTCTTCTGCTTACAAAAAGATGATCATTAAAGATGTGTAGTCACATAACAGGTTTGTGCAAAATGACCAGTTTTCAAGGTTGAAATTCAGCATTGTGTACACAGGAAAATGATCCACAATTACTAAACAGGGTTTTATTCTTTATTCATAGTTCTTGTTAAAGTATTGCATTTTGATTTTTTTCTCCTAATTAATTGTTTATGTCATGGGATAGTCTTTCATTCTTCCATTTATCAATCAGCTTAAGTTTTGTTATTGCTAGACTATCTGAGTGAGTTTTAGCGAGATTTGATCGTGCTAAAGAATATATTTTTACATATGAGCAAGCAAACTAATAAGCAGTTTTAAGAAAAGGGAAACCGAGTGAAGAATACCGAAAACAATGAAAACGATTATTTATTCTCCATTTTTATTTTTAAAAATGTGAATACAATGAAACTAATCTACTAAACTACATGGAAATTTGCCATAAAACTGAACACAAATTCATCCCATGGTCTAAGTTGGTCCTAAATGAAAATAGTGCCACCACAGCTGCCATCTTGAAAATAGTTTTATTGCTACTCCTCCAGAGTGGAGTGTCATCAGTAAAAGACTTATGATAATATCAAGTTGGTCCTAAATGTAAATGGCCACGTCAGATTGGTTAACATGGCAGCCATCTTGAAAATCTTGTTATTACTTCTTTCCTGAATATCATGTCATGGGGTTTCATTCTAGCTGTTTGTGAATGCAAATGGTGCCAGTCTGAATGCCAGTCTAATATGGTTTGCATGAAAAAATATAGTTATCACTAATGTTCCTGAATGTATGTTAGTATCAACACACGTTTTTAACTGAAAAACTTGATATGTCCACTCAACCATAAGAACAAGTTTGTTATTGCTACTCCTTCTAAACTACTTGTAGGATTGTCATAAAACTTTGCACTCAAATTCATCTTGGTGGTCCTGAATGAAAATAACACCACTTGGACTTCCAATATGGCCACCACTGCACTAATGTTGCAAAGCTTGTTATCATTACTCCTCCTGAACAATCATTGACATTCATCAGAAGAATTCCTATGATGTCTAGTTGGTACTTTGTAAAAATATTAGCAGTTGCATGTCCAGTATTGCTCCCTCCATGAGAATCCTGTTATTACTATTGCTCCAGAATTGATGGTCATATAATCATGGATTTATGTTACTAAAAGTCTTCTTGTGATTTTTGGTTGGTCTTAAATGAAAGTAGTGCTGATGTGACATTCAATATGTCTGCCTTAATAGACATATTAAAAATCATGTTTTCATGACTCCTCCTCATTTGAAAGTCATGCTGACATGTGGTTTGCACCAGAAGACTTCTTATGCTGTCTTGTTTGTAATAAGTGAAATTGGTACCAATCTGGAGGTAACTTACTCATTGTCTCTCCATCATCTGTCCATCTGTTTGCATGAGTTTGTTATCCCAACTCCTCCTAAACTTCTTTAGTATTGCTATGAAACTTTACACACACATTCATCCCAGGGTCGTATTGGTACTAAATGAATTGATTCCACTCAAACATTACATGTGGCAACCACAGTGGCCATCTTGAAAATCTTGTTATTACTTCTCCTGAATGAATGGTCATACATGAAAACTTGTCAACAGAGACTGCCACTGATGCCATGAAAAAGGTGCTCTCTAATAACATATTGTGCAAAGGATCAATTTTATAGTATGAAATTCAGCACTGTTTAAGAAGGAAAAATATCCACAATTCACAGTACATGTATTCTTCATTCATTGTTCCTTCTTTAGATTACCGCTCTGAGCATTAGATGGTTAGAACTGTACTGATGTCACTTTTTGCCAATTATGCCGATATCACTTATAGCCGATTATTAAAATTGCCGATACTGATTATTAGACAGATGTTTTCATTATCACAGTATATATACTCGGGTATAAGCTGAATAATTTAGGAAAAAATAAAGACCTGGAATGGGGGGGGGGGATGGGCAGTTGGCTTATCTGTGGACCAATGTCTAAACTTTACTAATTTTAGGTCTTTTTGTTAACTACTGTAATGGATGTAAATCTTGGGACATGAAACAATAATTTTTTCTGTGTCCTAAGACATAGGCAAGTTTAAAAAAATAACTTTCAGTGACCCAACAGTTATTAAACTGTTATAAAGTACTATCATTGATTTAAAAGAGAAAAGTTAATATTCGTCTGCAAAGAGTGACCCATCGTCAGTGAGTAGCATTTACACTTTGAGAAAAAAGAGAAATTTTGAGTACATGAAGAGAGAATCAGTGTGAAATACACTTGTATATTGACAAATTACATTCTGGTTACCTTTGTATAATAATATCCACAATAAAATATTGCACAGATGACATCCTGATACGAAAAACAGTATGATATTTAATGTCGGCATTAGCACATGGTTGGATAGCTGTTATTTACATGCTTCATGTACATGTACTTAAATTGGCCTTGATTTTGGTCAGTCTCTTCCCATCTTATTGAGGCTAACAAAGTGATGGTGCTATTCACATGGAAATGAAAAGCTGTCAAAAGTACATGTATTCTCCACAAATACTTTTGTATCGGATGATATGACAACATTAAAGCGACTGAACCAACCACTTGTTGCAGTGAAGTTCTCCACACTAAGTTTTTTTTGCAAATGTTTCATTGAACCATTTTATGGCTTCCTCCACGTCTTCAAATGTAGCAGTCTTTTGCTTCTTCCTTTGGGGAGCACAGTTACCTTCAACATAGTCTTTCTTTATAGACTCAGCAGCTTTCATCCTTCCTGAATGGGTGTTATTTTTAAGTGAAAAAATTACACAGACCTCTTTGCGAGATATTCAGCCCTCAATTTCCTTAAGAGCCAGATATTTAGTTTCCAGAGACTGTAAATTTAATTTGCGTTTTACACTGCTGTTGGTAGCCATCGTAAATGTAAATAAAGTTAAAAAAAAAACTTTCACAGCAAAATAAACTTGTTTTAACCACCGATCACTTTTGGAGGTCTCGGAAAAGCATAATCACATGTATTTGGATGCTTTTTTATATCTGGGATTTAGACAGTAACGTATACAGGAGTTCTCAGTACACATCAATTTGCTGGACAGCAAATTTAAGGGCTTGCTAGTCCTGCTTTGACCACCTGTTGGGTGGGAAAATGTGTTGATCAATTGATTATTTTAGCTGTTTACAATTAGAAAATTCAGTGGCTGAAAGATCCACAGATGTACATGTTATCTTTATAAGAGTACATCTGAAGAACTTGACCCACAAGATAGGGGGCAAGATCAAAGACTTGACTAGCTGCAGAGTGGTGAGAAATTGTGTGATATGACTGATTTCAGAAGTAGAATGACCCATTGATGTACTTGAGTATAAGAAGAGTACATCAAATGAATAACTTTCGCCTTCATTATTGTTTTTATTTCCAAGTGTAGCAATCTAAGTAGTGCTTGTGACCTCAAAATCAAGACATGTTGAGAGTTAGACAAAATGCTGTTTGTAAATTTTAACAAGAAGGGTTAAACGGCTAATTTGCGAATATTGTAATGAAATTCAACAGTGTTAGAAGTTGCTAGAAGTGACATTTCACGTGGAACACTATGTGTGATGCCTAACTTAGTGCTTGGAATAAGACCTTATCTTGACATGACAATTCACTCTCACTCTAATGGACAAACAAGGGCTACATGTCAGTGCTGTAAAGAAGTTTGAAAATTAAACTCGATGGCAACCGCTGTTTCTACTCCTATGGAAATATAGCTATTTCAGGTAGGCCCAATTTGCTTCTGGTATGGGACTGCAACGTTTACTGGTGGTACTCTTGAACTCCTAGTTTTAAAATCCAAGCTATACCTCTGTGCATTCTTTGGAAAATGCTAGAATCGATAAGATTTCACTTCGTTTAAGTTGCCACAGGAGGCTAGCTTTATAGGCTCAAACAATAGTCAAGGGTGGTTGTTTTTTTATATTTGTTATCCGACCGCGACATTAAAGACTGGCGGCAAGATCAACTAATTGTTGAACAAAGTATGGGTTGGAACTGGCAGCTTGTCGGCATAAATGATTAGAAAACAAAGGATTTTTTTAAGCTGGGACCAAGGGCTTCTCTCTTTATTTAATTCTGATTTAAAATTCAAAGCTATGTCAAGATGAATGCTATGATTGAATTTATATTTTGGAAATTTGTTATGTTTTTTAAAAAAATTACATCGGCACCGATTATTTCTGCCGATACCGATTATACCGATTGTTCTAATAATTGGCCCGATTATGAATACGGACAATTTATCGGTACAGCTTTAGTTAGAGCAGCTGCGTTGGATGCAGGAGGCCGACGGTTCAAGCCACAGCTGAATCATACCAAAGACTTCTTAAAAATGGTGCTCACACCTGCCTTGCTAGGTGTTGAACATTAATAGGTTAGTGTTAGGACTTGATGGCCTGGTGTCAGGATAATGTGACTGGGTGGTACATGGTGCTACATGTATGCAACATGATGCCCAAGTGCTAGACATTACTAGAAACTGCCACATTACAGCCAATAGCTGCTGGCAAGCTTTCTCACATACCCATGAAATGATGTTGGTCAAGCCAAGACATGAACTCGCGCAGACAGAAGTGAGATGTGTGAGTGGTCTGTAAAGGCAAGCGATTTTACCACTCAGCCACATTGAATACATGTTACGTGTTTACGCTCTTACAAAACGTAACAAGCAAAAGGTGAAGACAACAAGCTTTATAAAATTTAACAAATAACTTATTTTCCTAGAAAAACAAGGTAAAATTGAGAAAAAGAACTTAGTTCTATTAATCAAATCCAACAATAATCCAAGAATTAAAAAGTAGAAGTCTTAGTAATACAAAGTCCTTATGAAACTGAGTTCGAATCTCGATAAAAATGCAAAAAGGTGATGCTCTATGCTGTGGTCAGCATTGTACTGATGTGTCAACAATTCTTTGTTGAATCACAAAAAATAATATTCCAGTTATTTAATTCTATGTAAATTTGAATAACTGTCATTGTCCAAGAATTAATTTAGAGCACTAGTTTTTCAAGTAAAACTAACATGTAATCCAAATAAATTAATTTAAAATAATTAGCCCCAAACTAGTCACAACATAAAGCACTTTCACTTGTCAAGTGTTATGGCACTAATGCCTATTCTTTCTCAAAACATCATTAATGAATTTTGCTACAATACAAAAGATGCCCAGATGTAGGTCATTCCTCTGGAAAAACCTAATTGATACATGTTATTTGTGATGTACTCCATGCATGGCCTTGATTTCACTTATGAATCTTACTCTGAGAAAGAATAATTTTTTTTAAGGAAAGGTTGGTTATCACAGCTCTTACTGGTTCTGAATCAGGGTCAGGAACTAGGTCAGCATTAGATAGAAAGTTTCTGTTATTAGTCATTTACTACTGAATTAAATTTCATTTCTGGACAATATCAAATCCTGGTCTCCAGTAGATAAAATACATTACAAAAATATGTAATGGAATTAAAAATATTTAAAACTAACAAACAAACAATTAAATGAAATATACATTAAATCAAATATACATAACATCTTACAATGCATAAAATAGTGACCCACACTTTATGCAAACAAAAACAAAGGAAGTTTATTTTTTCTTCTGTACCAATCACTTTTAGTTCTATGGACCTAGAATAGGAGCGGTGTATGTGAGGGAGCTTGGATCTGGCACTGTACCTCTGTATCCAGTCCTATTTGGTGGTGGACAGGAGAGAAATTTCAGATCAGGGTAGGTAAGAAGAATTACTTTTATTCATGTGGTAAATGAACAGTCAGGTTAATATATAAAGTTTAGTCCAGCTTTTAAAGAATTAACAATATCTGCCCTCAAGATTCAAAATTCATGCACCTAGTGCAAATGAAATGTTTAACCAATCCTTCATAGACCTTTCGATAGACTGGAGGCCTGAATTAATTTAGAATTTTCTTTAAAGAATTAAAATAATATTTTTTGTTGTTGAAAACACAAAATAAAACTTCATTTGAAATACAGTCTGAAGTTTTAGTCAGATATGTTCTATATAATTTCATCAGCTCTTAGACTGCAAGTTATTCTGTTTCTGATTTAAATGCGAGTTTGAAATAGTCCTGCTCACTGGTTTCTTTTATTTTCAGAACAGAAAATACAGGAATGATAGCTGGCATTGGAAAGGTATTGTCTGTTTTATGAGTATAGGTATTTTTATTGTTTTTACAAATGACATATTTCTCTTCATTTGCTACAGTTAATGAACATATGAAACTTGTATCTCTAAAATATGTACAAACAAAGTTTATTACACATTTTATTTTATTTTCCCAGGATCTAAACAAATTTTTTTTTGTTTATTTTCTAGGCTGCAGAAATTGTCCATCGCAACTGTAAAAGCCATGAAATAGCTATGAGAAATGTTCGTGTATACCTGGAGGAGAAATTGAAGGTAATAGTCAGTGTCCTGAGGTGTTGAACAGTGACTTGATGCATTGTAATGTAGTGTGAATGGCGTAAGTGCGTAGAGTATTCATCTCAGTCACAGAAGGTCCAGGTTCAAACTACGACCGCATCATACCAAAGATTTATACAAATGGTACTATCATAGCTGCGGCCTCGCTTGACACTCAGCACTAAAATATTAGTATGATTTGTGTAAAATTTGTACAAATTTGCTTAAATAAAAATTAGTCTTGCTGCAAACTCCTGCAAATTAGTTCTAAGTCACTCGTATGGATAATGTAATCTGCACAATATATCATTTTATTCAACCTTTCGCCCTTAAAGCACTTGTCAAGTTACGCATGTAGAAATGTCATAGTGCTTGTTGCTATAAGTAATTTTTCATAATTGTTTACACATCTTTCTTTGGCTTTACATCAGTGGTTGTTAAACTAAACGTGATTGGCATATTAGGCCTTGTAACAAGCATCCTGTCATTGTTTTATCCTTGCATCCAGGATGTTTCACAAATGTGCATTTTTAAAGGGGGCTATCAAGATGGCCAGCATGGTTCTTTCTTAGATGACTTTTTCTTTTGGCAAATATTGGCTGATCATAATGATGAAAGCAATTTCTTTTTAAAGTTAGGAAGTATATCAAATTATTTTATGCTGGGAAAGTGTTAACGTAGAAGCCAATCAGTGAGTTTGTGCTCAAAAATGGTGTTAAATATGAGTCAGTTGTACATTCTGGATGGACAAAAACAGACGGAATGATGGTCAACCAATTTATTTAAAATTAAATTTAGAAAAGACAGACAAATAAGCCTCATTAAAATACAGGCAGTTTAAAAAAAGAGGGCACTTTTCATTTCTTGTTAAATTTTAGTAGGATCACATGCTTCAAAACCATATATCCCCAGCAAAAAGGTTATGATAGATCTAACATATAGAGGATCACAAATGGGTAATGATTTAATATTGAATTTATGTAACTAGTTGTAAAACGCCCAGCTTTGCGAGCCTTGGCAAGCAAAACTTATTATTTAACAAGTCACATAAATTTAATCATAAGTTATTTACCCATTTGAGAATTTTGTTATCACCTGGCTTTTATTTCGTTGGAATTTGATATGGTACACAGTAGAGTACGTGTTTACACTAAAATGTCACTCCCAACTAAAAATTAAATTGTTATGATTTTCATGTGATTTGTTTGTTTTATTAGGATTTTTAATGTAGCTTTAAAAAAAAATTCAGTCATATCGCTACGATGTCTGCAGTGAGGCGGTTTATAGTGATGTCTAGCAATGGGGCATCATGCCGCAGACATGTAGCTTGATGTCCCACCCAGTCACATTATCCTGACACCAGTCCGACCAGTCATAACACTAACTTCTTAATGCTGAACGCCAAGTGAGGCAGTTGTTAATACAATTTTTGTAAGTCTTTGATAAGACTCGGCCGGGTATCAAACCCACAACCTCTTGTTTCCATGGCAGATGCTGGAACCACTAGGCTGTTGATTTTCATGTGAAATAGGCTTGCTGCATGTAGAACTTCCTATACTTACTGAATGTACTTGTGACCTGATATTTGCAGTATTTGATTTGGAACAGTAGACAAATAAATTTCTGTCTGAGTTGGATTTGCATAAAATATTTTCTGTGTAAATATGCTGTGGTTGGATAAAGTTGTGTCATTTTGGAGGCTGGTTTATGTCCACATTCATCTGTGAACAGAGGTGAGTTTGTTTACTTCTATAAGGTTTCATGTAAATCATACTTGGATATAGGGTGGAATCTGTGTTACAGATAAACTGTACCCTGTACCCCTACCTCATACACTTGTTGTCAGATGAGCAATACTCTTAGTTTTACTTCTTGATGTTTTTGTCTCAGAGTTTTATGCCACTTTTCTTATGATGATATCGTTATACATTACATAACAAGCCCTCTTTGGGGGTAAATTGTACATATTCAGACAGCCAAGATAATTTTTCCTCAAGTTCTTTTCACGAGTTGAGTTTAAAAATGTCTGCCAAAATGTTAATTGCAAACGAACCATTCCAGAAGTTAGGGATATAAAAAAAATCCCATGATTGCTGCCAATCAGTAAAAATAATACTGCACAATAATTTCATGGCCTGATTTAGACAAGTCAGAATCACATAAAGTGTTATGTTAAAACTAAAATGTCAAAACTAAGCTGCATGCACAATAGGTAAAGTGTACAGACTATGTGATAAATAAATTTCTAAAAGTGAAATTAATAAGTGAAGATATTTTTATTTGATCAAAATACCTCTGTTGGAATAAGTAGGTTGTCTGGCATTAATGGACTTAAAATCCTAAGCAGAATTATGGATCAGTAAATAAATCTGGCATAGTTTTTGGCAGTCCTAATTGTATTTAGTAAAGCATATATTAGTGAAAAAAGTTTTGGAGCAGAAGTATTCAAATGACCATACCTGTGGTGAGTTGTGGAAAATGGTACATAACAACCGCAAAGAACAGTTCTCAAACTTATTCAACTGGCAGAGCTAGCTATGTATATGCCCCTTCAGACAGCAGTATGTTAAAGGGGATTCTCAGTACAGAACAATATTTGTACATAGATAAAGAACAGATTAAACTAAAAAAACAATATATTAATGCTTATACAACTAGAGGCAGCAATTTTCAAAGATTTTGATTTTCATAAGGGTCTTACAGAGTGGACGAGAAAGAATGAGATGGGTAAGTTATGTAAATATTGATCTGTGTCTGTTTCCTCCTCACCCTCATTTTTATTCTACTCCCCTTATTTTTGTGACAAGGTGGGGAAATCCACCTTTTGATAAAATCCTGTGAGCATCTCTGCAGTAATTTCAGAAGCTTGGTACATATTTTTATTTGCAAATATTCATATTTGTTTCAGGCATCATTTGGTGATTCAGTTGTCTTTAATGGCAAGCTTGAAGGTAGTGAGAGACTTCCAAATACATGCAATGTTTCCTTCATTGGAGAGGGTTTAGAAGGTTTGTACATTTCATATTCTGTTAGCTGTTTAAATATGCTTTAGTGTTAAAAAAGATAAAGATGGGACTCTATTTTGAAAAGGATGGAACACCAGTGAATGATTTTCATTTTAGAGTGGAATTTTAATTTTTCCATTTCCATGGTTGACCTGGCTAATGGTATTCACCTGGGTCAATCATGCATCATATGGTATCTCTCTAACATCTATTAACAGTTGCTGTTATAAACTTATTAAAAAATTCCACCAAATCAGTATTGACCAGATTTGGTACAGAGCAACTTTCCATGAAGGGCTTTCAGACTTGTACAAATAATGCAGATTTGGTACAGGGCATCTTTCCATGAAGGGCTTTCAGACTTATACAAATAAATACAGATTTGGTACAGAGCATCCTTCCAGGAAGGGCTTTCAGACTTATACAAATAATGCAGATTTGGTACAGGGCATCCTTCCATGAAGGGCTTTCAGACTTGTACAAATAATGCAGAATTGCCATATCTGACCACCAATAGAAAAAGTAGTCGATGAAAAGAATTTTAAAATTTATGCAGGCATGGACCTATCCAGTTTCCTATTGGCACAATAAATCCTTTAATAATTATTAGATTTGAACCAAATTTGGTCTGCACCTTGATACTGATAAGACCTTGATTGAGTTTGATTGTATGCATTGTTTGTCATCGTTTATTGGAGCTTCTTGGATGTATTTGCAATCATTTATGAAAACTAAATATTTCAGTTACTTTCACATTTCAGCAAATTTGGTATGCAGGTTGATATTGACATGACTAGCTAAGTTTGATTGCTCGTATTCTGTATTATCATGTGGAGCTTTAGCTTCTGATTATCGTTTCCATACATTTTAATTTCCACACATCTGCGACTCATGGTTATGATTGAATTTCATTAAGCAAAGCTATAACACTTTCGAATCCACACAGTAACTCCCATACAAATCCACACAATAAATCCCATACAAATCCACACAATAAATCCCATTTAAATCCACACAATAGATCCCATTCAAATCCACACTATAAATCCCATTCAAATCCACACAATAAATCCCATTCAAATCCACACAATAAATCCCATACAAATCCACACAATAAATCCCATTCAAATCCACACTATAAATCCCATTCAAATCCACACAATAAATCCCATACAAATCCACATAATTATTCTCATAGTTATCATCGAATTTCATTCAGATGTGTTATGCAGCTGGATTTCTGCTAAAGATAAATTTCCTGGTGATAATATGATAGAAATGCATCCACTGCATCACAAATCCACCCCATCCCCTCTCCCCGACACCATCCCAGCAAAGGCAACTGCCATTTCAAGAAATTTGCCCATTCAGTATTGGTTGGTGATAACTTGTATTGCTTGGAAAGATGGATTCAGGATACAGCTATCATTATGACTACCATACCGTATCAGTCTGGACTGACTTGTGCAAATCACATTAGGCAGACTTTCAGACATGGGTCCCAGCTATTAGCAGAGACTTAAGACTGGAATGACTTCACCTCTGTACACATGTAGGCAGTTTTCTTATGAAAATGTTTCAACTGATCCTCTTTTCACAATGGTGGCTCGAGAACATCCCTCTGGGTCAGTCAATCAGAGTTTTAGATGGCATGAAGTCCCATCTCAGCTAATGGAAAAACTGCAGCTGGCTTATGGGGGCTGTGAGAGGGAGTTCCACTGCTTGATCAGCCTCTAAAAATAATCATATTCACAAATGCCAGCTCATCAGAGTGGGTAGGCAAACTTCTGCCCTTCTTTCACAGCACATATCCTTTTTGGGAGAAGTTGCACTTCATTCTGAAGAAGACAGAGGCATTTAACTTATGGCAGATATTTTTTTGAAGAAAGCATTCTCATTTTAGGGCATTGGGAAACCAGGTCACTGCTTGTGCTTTGTGGTTTGGAAATGACCGAGGTAAAAATAATGGTCTTTCTGACATTCTGGTTAACCTTCATTTCTCCAGACCAAATCTCTAGCTGTTTGTCTCAAATGGAACTTAACATAGGTTCAGAGACGCTGCCATGGCATGCAGACTGCAAAATATTTACAAACTCATGACCATGGAGAGAAGTGACTTGCAAAAACTGTCACAAATGAGTTTAAGTCCTTCATATCAGTGAGATCGCTGAAAAAGAGGAAGTCTGCAGGAGTGGAAAATATCCCAACAGAACTGGTCCAAGCTGGAGGAGAAGCAAAGACTAGTGCCCTCACAAATATTTGCAGCAAGATCCTGCAAACAAGAGTATGGCCATCACTGTTGACCCAATCACTGATCATCACCCTTTCCAAGAAAGGCAACTTAAAACAGTGTCAAAACCACCATACAGTCAATCTTATAAGCCATCCAAGCAAATTCGATGTTGAGGATACTACTGAACAGACTTAAGCCACACTCTGAACAGATCATTGCCAAGGAACAGGCAGGTTTCAGAGCAGGGTGCAGTAAAACAGAGCATATCTTCAACCTCAAGATATTGTGTGAGAAATACCTCAAACACCAACAAGATCTGTACCATGTCTTTGTGGATTTCAAGAAGGCATTTGACAGGGTATGGCATGCAGCCTTGTGGGCAACCATGAGACTGTTCAACATCAATGCCAACCTCATCACAGTAATAAAGCACCACCTCTATGACATGGCCACCAGTATACTTCAATGACAGGAGACTGGTTCAGAACAACAGTCTTGAGTCGGACAAGGTTTTCTGCTCTGTCCCACACTATTCAACATCTTTCTGGAGAGAATCATGGCTGACACACTTGAAAAGCATGAAGAGAGTCAGCATCAGGGTAGAACAGTCACCAACTTTGGTGTTGCTGATGAAATTGATGGACTAGCAGGAAATGAGCAAGAACTAGCTAGTATAGTAGAGATCCTCAACAAACCTTTTGCAGCCTACGGCATGGAAATCGGTGCAGTATCATATGAAGGATCAAAGCCTGAAGTACTCTCCAGGAGGTTTGCACAGAAAACAGCAGCACTGACAAAACTGAAGCCCATCTGGAATGACAAGAAGATTGCATTCAGTTCAAAAGTCATACTGATGCACTCACTGACCTCCATATTTCTTGATGCCTGTGAATCCTGGATCATAACAGCTGACTTAGAGAATACATGCCAACCATTATGCTTTTGGCATAATTATTACACTTGTTTTCACTAAATTATGCCCTACACATAAACATATATGGATGATGCTTTTTCAGTATATTCACGTTACCAAAAAATGAATTATTTGTTTTCTTCATTTTATTAGCATTCAATTAATCGCACAGATGATATTTTAGAAAAGACAGCGTCTACATAACTACAATATAAGAGTATGCTTGTCTGTGGACTTGTGTCACTTTCCTAACAGTATCATGTTCTATTTATAGTTGCTTTAAAAAAGAACATGATGCTTTTATGAAAGTGATGCAATTTCGACCTCATAATCTATTTATAGCAGCTGTATGGCTTAGTGAGGAGAGCACAGACTGGTTTTCTATTTTCAGTCTTTACATGCAAATTCTTTGTTCAAATTCATATCTAGTGGAGAACCAGTCTAAAGATATTTGGCGCTAAAAAGTATATTTTATTTTAGTCGATACCTATATGAGAGCAAAAATCTCTCCTTTCAAATAATTTCACAGATGCATAAGAAAAGGAAAAAAAAATAAACAAAACTAAAAATAGATTTCTCAAATATGAAGATATGAGCACAGCATCACGTGATGTCTATTACAGGCCATGTGGAAACAATTTTGGCGCTAAAAGTCTTCAGATGGATTCTAGTCCATACGTGTTTAAAGCTAAAAGTGCTACATATCAAAACTTTAAGCAGTAGAGGATGTTAAAAGACAAGAGGGGCACATAAATCATTGTTCATTAAAATTTCAGCATGTTATATGTGGATTACGCTTTTTCCACCTGGATTCCGCTTTTTGACCATTTGGATTACACTTTTTCCTCATCAGGACTTGGCATTTATGTTAGAGAAAGGATACAGGTCATAGCGATGTGATGTTTCTTAAAGATCCTCGACATCACATACAAAGACCGTGTCACTAATCAAGAAATATGGCAGAGGATCAGACAAGCCATGGGGCTTCACAAAACTCTTCTGATCACAATGAAAAAACGTAAACTGCAGTGGTATGGGCATATCTCATGATCATCAGGACTTGCCAAGACAATCATTCAAGACACTGTACAAAGAAGAAGAAAGAGAGGCAGGTAGAGAAAGAGGTGAGAAGATAACATTTGAGTGGACAGGCTTGATATTGAGTGACTCACTGAAAAGATGGAAAATCAAGAGGAATAGAGAAAGCTGGTTTGGTTTTGTGTGGTGCCCCATTTTTCTACCAGACTATGGGACAGATGATGATATAAAAATATACTCTGTGCAGTATACAGTTTTTATTTAACTGTCAACCTTTAAAGTGCTTGTTGCACTGCCAGTAGAGGTCACAAATTGCTGTGTCGACGTGTACCCTTTTTGTTTTTAGATAAGCTACTGTTTACACATTGTGGCAATTTTGTCTTGACCTAATAGATTTATCTAAACTTGATTGGTACATTGGGCCTGGAACAAGTTTTACAGATACTTGTTTAACAGGCTACTTTGAAAATCCAGAATGTCCAACTTCCAACATGGTTAATAAAAAACAATTTCCCATCTTGTTTATGCTGGCTAAGCTAGCTGTGTTTATACCTTTTCAGATAACAGACAGTGAATTGGGTTCTCACCACAGAACAGTAGTAATACCCATACAAAGGACAAATTAATCTCAGACACCTTAATGCTTACAGAACCAGAGGCAACCTCGTTTAAGGCTTTTGTTTTCAGTAGAGTTCTAAGTGAGTGGTGCAGGGAGAGAGTCAAATATGATTATAATACAAATATTCTATTATACCCATCTCCCCTTCCTTTTTTGCTACTCTTCCCCCTTATTTCGGTGAATAGGGTTGGCTCCATCTTTAAATAAAATCTTCACAGATCTATGTGGGCTCTGACATAGCAGAACAAGACTATATTTGTACCATTTTCTTTCAAGAACTTGACTAGCTCATCTCTCATGCAAAACTTTTTTTCTATTCATCTCGGCTGCATGCACTTTTAGTAGACCCATACTGTCAACAGTTCTGCTATGATGGCTCCATTCTTTCATGACAGTCCAAGCTTTTGTTCCTAAGAACAGGCTCAAGCTCAAGAACAATCAAACCTGCATCATAAAACCATGGTATTCCTCAGATTCTTTAATCCTAAGAGTGCCTGTATCATAAAACCATGGTATTCCTCAGATTCTTTAATCCTAAGAGTGCCTGTATCATAAAACCATGGTATTTCTCAGATCCTTTAATCCTAAGAGTGCCTGTATCATAAAACCATGGTATTCCTCAGATTCTTTAATCCTAAGAGTGCCTGCATCATAAAACCATGGTATTCCTCAGATCCTTTAATCCTAAGAGTGCCTGCATCATAAAACCATGGTATTCCTCAGATCCTTTAATTCTAAGAGTGCCTGCATCATAAAACCATGTTATTTCTCAGATCCTTTAATTCTAAGAGTGCCTGCAAGACTCTGCTTGTGCTCAGATGGGGTAGCTAAAGAGCACTTAGAAATCAGAAGAGATAAACTCATTTCCTATGAACCAAAGCTTGTTGAGACAGCATTACTGTATTAATAAACATTGTCATGGTTTTGGTTAGTTTTCTGTACAACACATAAGGAACTAACCCAAAACTAGATGTGCTTTTTTTGGGTTAAGGCTCATAATGTCAAGCCTTGATATTATCTTTGGAGTAGAACTGGTCCCTTACCTTTTGTACAATCCATGGATTGGAGGTCAAGGTAACTTTTCTAGTTTCTACCACAGAGAATAATTTAACCTCATGGGTCCAATAGCAGCAGTGCTACAAACAGCCTTTTGAGGGGGCCATGAGTGGCAGAGAGGTCTAAAGTGCTGTCCATTACAGATCACTGCCATCTCACCTCTGTCTGCGTGTGTTCGAGTCTTGGATTCGGCCAGTGTGGGTATGTGAGAAAGCTTGCCAGTAGCTTCTCGTGGACCGGTGGTTCTTTCCGGGGTTTTCTGGGTTCTTCCTCCACCATTAATACTGGCCGCCATGTATAGCCTATATTGTGCTGAAAAATGGCGTTAAACCATAAAAACAAATAAAAAAAACAAACAGCCTTTTGTCTCCATCATCTGCCTTGTAGGAACATAGTCTATTCAGCTTGTGTTGGATTGGTGACAGTACAATTTATTTGAATCAGAGACAAATTTTTCAAAGGCAGAATGTTTCTTTGATGATACTTACTGGTTCACAGTACTGGCACACTCTTCCAAAAGGTCTACACAATTACATTCCTCTAGAGTTTTTCGTCCACTACAGTAATAACTGTATGGTATGTGGCACTAACCCCATTAAGGGACTATAGTTTTGTCTGGCTACATTTCTTGACAATAGACAACAGTTTTTGGCACCACTGTTCCACAGCAAGCCAAAGATTGGTTTTAATGTCATTTTTAGCTGAGGGCTGGTGTTAGAAGCTGGATTTGTGAGGCAGCGTGTATTTTCCAAACATATTACAATATTTTACTGAATATGTTGGGGCAGAACTTGTGGTAAAAACTTTTTTCACTTAGGTTATATATCCCAAGACTTAAGAAACAAATTAAATTTGAACAGCATTTGTGCTTAACTCCCACACCCCATTGCATGTTGCAATAAAATAGAAAAATAAAACTTCTAATTGATAATAAAAAGAAAGAAATTAGCCTTGTATTGTTATTATTTATTTCTTTTATCAACATGAGCATTAAAAAATAAAATATATCCACAAAATCTGTGGCTTCCATAATGTAACATGAATCAATTGTCTGATAAGACATGCCACATTGTTCATTGATGTGAACATTGAGAAACAAATTGTGTTTAAACATGTTATCTGACTGAAAACTGGATCCAACAAAATCGCAAACAAGATGGAAATAATCAACCAGTATTGTGAAGACATCATTCATGCATGACACGGGGTTAGGTGCAAAATAATCAAGATTGAATTATATCTAGGATTACTATATGACAGTATCTTGCAAATAAAAAGCATTATTTGAAAACACATTCACTTAAGTGTAAATGACAATCTTTTCAACAGCTCAGGTTACAAAAGTATCCTTGCTATTACCCGCAGACATCAATGCTCCTTTGTATTAATTGTAGCTACAGATAACAAACATATAAGCCCTGGTGGTTATTAAACAACTGGCAGCAAGCAGTAAACTTCTTCTTTGAACCTACTGACAGGACATAAAAAACAAAAGGTTATTTTTGTTACAAAGCAAGCTGATCTCAAAAGCTGTCTGTGTTTACTTTTTTTAAAAATTGATATCAATACAATGGTTATCTTATTGCAAAGCAAGCTGACAACGGAAGCCAACAATGGATTCTTTGAAATAAGCTGATATTTTTAATATACAAAGACTTTTTACTGGTATTCACAAGAATTTCGAAAATAATTTAAACAGTTGGACAGATTTTAAAGTGACACAATATAGTGCTTTGTGCATGGATGTCAATGACCAAGCATCACCTAGAATATTTGGAGACACTAAAATCATGTGATGGATTTGTGAAGGCCAAAAGAGAAGCAAATGATTTCACAAATAAGAGGGAAATAATCAACCAATATATTGAAGACTACTGCCTTCACACATGACAGTGTTAAGTGCAAAATAACCCAGATTGAATTATGTTCAGGTCTACTGTATGACAATATCTTGCAAATATAACTCATTATTTAAAAACACATTCACTTGAGTGTAAGTGACAATCTTGTTGCCAGCACGGTAACTAATGTATCCTTGCTATTTACCCAATGGACGGACATCAATGCTCCTTCGTATTAATTAAAGCTACAGATGCCAAGCATACATAAGCCCTGGTGGTGAATTAATAACTGGCATCCAGCAGTAAACTCCTTTGAATTTACTGACAGGACATCAAAGACAAATATGGTGCCCCAGTAAATATGGTAAAATCAGTTAAATATTACTGAAGATGCATATTTTATCTTTAAAAAATTGGTTCTCTCAAGACCATGGACGGATTTGATAGTGTTCTAAATCATTTAGCAGAATTAACTGCCTTATTGAGACCGACACACTTTCTTTACGTTGCAATATCTCAGACTGTGAGACAGACCCACTTTCATTTTCACACAGTTTCTTCCTGATTGTGAGACTCACCTACCTTTATTTCCACACTTTCTTCCTGATTGGGAGACCCACCTGCCTTTATTTCCAAACTATCTTCCTGATTGGGAGACCTACCTGCCTTTATTTGCACACTTTTTTCCTGATTGTTAGACTCACCCAGTTTTATTTCCACACTGTCTTCCTGATTGTGAGACCCACCCAGTTTTATTTCCACACAATATATCACTGATTGTAGAACCACTCGAAAGACATCTTACATCGTAGCGATATGACTGAAAATTTGTTAAAGCTACATTAATAATCCAAATCACACCCCACACACTTTCCTTTCTGCACAGTATCTCTCTGACTGTACAGGTGGCTTAATGTCGATGAGACCTACTGGAATTAGCTTATTTATTTTCAAAATATTCCCTTTTTAATATTTATACAGCCTTGTATATTTCATTTTCTTTTTTATCTTTTCATATTTCATTTTACTTAAATTACCCTTACAAGTATAAAAACCAGAAGTTTGTATGAATAGATTGATGTCAAATGTCCAATGAGTGATCCTTATTTGTAATTTTTACTGCTGTATTGTAGCTTGAATTCCCATTTTTTCAGGTCACAAAATACTAGCCAAGTGTCAGGTTCTCCAGGCCAGTATTGGGGCTGCATGCCATGCTCAAAACAGGTAATTAGTATGGATTTAGCTTGTTCTTTTCCAAAGTCTCCCTTTTATTTTCATCATCTGTTAGTCTTTTGGTTTGTCTCTGTCTATCTGGCCATTCAGTGGTCTAAAGCGCTGTCCGTTACGGATCACTGCCATCTCACCTCTGTCTGCGTGGGTTCGAGTCTAAGATTAAGCTAAGGTAGTTATGTGAGAAAGATTGCCAGTAGCTTCTCGTGGGTTGGTGGTTCTTTCCGGGTTTTCTTTCCTGGGTTCTTCCTCCGCCAATAATACTGGCTGCCATGTATAGCCTATCATGTGCTTAAAAATGGCGTTAAACTCTACAACAATAACAGTCAGGTTTCTCAGGGTCAGTATTGGCGTTACTTATCATACCCCAAAAAGTAATTGGTTTTCCCATTGCAATGATTTTTAATAAAAGAGAATTTACATTTTCTGATTCCAATATTTAATTACAACTTAATGTAACAAGTTCTACCATATTTTAAGCCAGTAGGTTTGTGATTTGAAAAAAGATTTTAATGAAAAATAAAAGATAAAATCACTGACTGTTGATGACAAATCACTTAGTGTTGCCTATGATAACATTAAAAAGGGAAATTATGAAACTCTTTGCTGCAGTAAGTATAATGTTGCTATTCAGCTGTGTATTTCAAAAACCTGATCAGAATAAAGTAAAGTGGAAGATATCATTTATGTTTAGTGGCAAAGTCTGATAAATATTCTCTGATGAAACAACCTTTAATTCCAACACTTAATCTCATCATGCATTGAAAGTAAAACCAAAGTTCTTTAGTTTAAGAAATATTCATTCTGGAAAACATTTATAATATCTAAGTTTGACACTGAAAATTACAGAATTTGTTAATTTAAGCAAGTATTGAGCGTTTGTATCAACCTGTTAAACCAGCCTTTAATGTCAACAGTGTTCAACACCTAGTCTTGCGCACCTTTTCTAAGGCCCATGCACATATTTACTGTAAAATTTAACAAGTATTAAACAACCAATGGATCTTTAAAAATATCACATAATTAAATTACCTTTAAAAAAATTGGTCTCAAAATGTTTTTTCCAGGTCACCTTTGTACTTGTTCACTGTAGAAACAAGCCTGCTACTAAAGCAATAACTGGTTTTGAGAAGCCATTTTTCTCATTAAAAAATAGCTGCTGAAGACTATTTTGAGCTTTTTTATAATTCATTTTTATACATGAGCAATTTTACTCATTATTATTTGTAAGTCAGTTGATTACCTGACTTAATTCATAATCAGTTACATGCAATATTTATGACTTGGCTGTTAGGATGAATTGAATTCAGTAATTTAGATTTAAGTCTGTCTTGATTTGTTTTTGTGCTAACATTACAGGTCTATGTCCATTTTTATCATTCGGTTACAGATCCATAGCCTTACATTGAAATTATAAGCGTAATCCTTTCTGATTTTTGTGAAATAAAATTTGAAACTTACTGAAACAGAATGTTTAAAAATCTAAAACAAATGCAGTTTATAGATTCTACTATTGTTGAAATTACAGGAAACAAGGATAGATATAGAGAAGATCACATCTTTAAATTAGATAGCATCAACATCAGTTTAAATTACATGAAATTTTTAATGGATAAAGTTATTAATACTGGAGGTACATGACTTTAGCAATCTGCTAGTTATCAGTATTATAACTATACATATTACCCTCATTAAGTGCCAATAATGATATTGAGGATGATGGCTTTTTAAAGACGTTAATTTTTGTTGAAATTATTAAATCTTTATTCAGAATTTTGTATCATTTATATGCAATGAGATTTGTTTAATTCAAGTTCTCTATATTAATCATTTTTTAAATATAAATTTGAAGACTGCAGAATTAGAGCCATGCTAAACTTAAAACAATTTTTTTTTTGTTTCAGACCATCGCCAATATTGTTGGCCATAGGAGTACCAATGCACATAGCCAGAAATGCATTACGGCTTTCTGTTGGAAGACATACAACTATGTCTGATATCGACAGAGTGGTAGCCGATCTTAAGCAAGCAGTAGAGCAATTGCAGTCACCATGATGTTAACATTAATTATTTGTTTGTACTACAATGGAGGTTGTTCATTGTTGTCTCTTTCTTAATGGACATATAAAATGCAATTTATTAAAGAAACACTTACTGTAATATGTTGCGATTTTAAAGTGAAAACACTGCCAATCTTACCTCCAAAATGACTACCCACTCTGCACCATCACGTTTAAGCAAGCCTGGCAATTTGTTTGTCTCATTTCAACTCCTCCGTCAACCAGCTCAGATACATTATATGTCAATAGTAACAAAATAGTTACAAAGCACTTGGCCCCATTACTTGTTTATTTTCATGACTTGTTAGGGTCACACTAATATATTACTTGAATTAAACAAAGTAAATTCTTCATAAAAACTTATCAAGTTATTTTAGAAAACATTAAATTGCCCATGGTTATTGTAGGACTTGTCAGACTCTTCAGTTTCGGATGCAAGTCTTGCATGTAATCTGTAATGATACCTAAATGGAAGTGGTCAGTTTAGAAAAAAACAGAATATCTGCAAGATTTAGACTGTAAAATTAGCCAAACTAATTTGTTGTGCAGTTATTATTAAAGTTAGACTTAGCTTTAAATAAAAAAGCTTAAGAACAAGAATGATGACAAAAAGAAACTTTAACCAGTAGAAATTTGCAGTGAACAAGTATTCTAATAGACAACATCAACATTGATACAAAAGGAAACATTGTTTTGCATGCATAGTGTTTACAGAAATGATAACAGATATTGAATATCATTAGCCAGAGAGAAAGTTTTGTTTAAAATTGGCATACTAGTATAATATCACAACATACTCTTGTCAGCTTATGTATGCTTTACAAGTGTAAAGATGATTAAAAAGGTTTTAAATTACATGTATATTTGTATAAAGATTGCTTATTTGAGTAAACTATAAATCGTCAAGAAATGAGTTGAATTTGATATTATCAAAACAGGATGAATAGTGGCTGCTCTTTCACCATATAATGATAAATGCTACTTAGCAGATGATGTGAATTCTTTAGATTATTCTCTTAATCTTCTACCTTTTTATCTATTTAAAGATTAATTATTTTGTTTTTTTTAAAAAACTTTTTCCATTTTAATATCAATTTATAACCACTACATTATTGTCAATAAAATATTTTCCTTTATCGTTTTACTGTTTAGTAAAATGATACTGCAAGTCAAGCATTTTCATACATGCCAATCCCTGACGAGGAAAAAGCATAATCCAAGTGGTCAAAAAGCGAAATTTAGGCAGAAAAAGCTTAATCCACATATAACATGCTAAAATTTGAATAAACAATGTTTTTATTGCTCCTCTCGTCTTTTAACATCCTCTACTGCTTCAACTTTTAGCCTTACACACACATAGACTAGAATCCATCTGAAGATTTTCAGCACCAACTATTAAAATTCTTTCCACACGGCCAGTAATAGATGTCACATGATACTGCCCCAGTGTTTTTATATTTGGAGGATTCTGCTATATTTTTTCCATTTATATTTTGCCTTTTTCAAATTAAGCTGTGAAATTGTTTGAAAAGATCTTTTTGCTCTCATATACACATCGACTAAAATAAAATATACTATTTTTAGCACCAAATAACTTTAGACTGGTTCTCCACAAAATATGAATAAGAACAAAAAATCGGGGAGTAAAAATTTAAAATAGAAAACCAGTCTATTGTTGCCTAACTAAGCAATACAGCTGCTATAAATGGAATAAGAGGTTGGATAAGTTGGCTATATGAATGTGGGTGAGTCTATATCTGGGGTTTGTATTCATTTTCACAAGGTGGGTGTCGCTCCACGAATTTTTGGTAAAACAGCATGGGGCACATGTTTCTGCTATATTAATGTAGTGTTGTCTGAATCTGCCTTACCAGAGAGTTCTTAGCATGCTGCTGCATCAGTGTTTTTTTAATATATAACCATTTTAATTATTAGCAATAATTGATAATTCTATTTAATAGAGCAAGATTCTATTAGTTTTCTCAGTTTCCAGGAATCATGCTGGGTTGGATCCACTATAATTACTCAGCTTTAGTCAACATTAGCACAAGAAAAGAATTCTCGTGTTATGAAAATCAAAAAACATTGTATTTCCAGTTCATCATCATCAACATAAAAGAAATTAATGTTTCTTTTTTATTTTCTTTTAAACTTTTAATATTTTTATTCATTGCAGCATTTAATCACATATTTAGGTATATAGTACTTGATGATATCTGTCTCTGATTGAGCTAAACCAATTCATTCACTTATTGCTAAATGTAATTGTTAATTTCTGTTTCAATTTTGCCTGTTTCTCTTTTTATCTTTTGTTCTGTTTTTTTAAAATCATTTCTGAACCGATTCACCCTTTTACCAAATTTATTAGTACCGGTACTTGCATGTACATCAGAACTATTAAGAAGCTCTTGATCATCTTTACGATTTTTGAACAGTTATTTCTTTTCTTCTAAATGGTCTATGCCAGCAATTCTGAGACTCGTAAATTGTACATCTGTACCAGATTTTTATGTCCGACTTGCTAATTTTCTTTTTCACCTTCAAATCATTGTTTAGTGTTTGGATTAGTGATTAATCTTATTCATCTTCATGACTTCACACTTAAAATCTCTTAAGATCTCTTAAAGATGTTCCGTTTTTTTAATGTGAATAGGGCAATTTGAATTGTCTTACATCCTGTGCAAACTTCCATCTATTTAGTGTGATCAGGCAAATTGATTTGCCTTATATCGAGTCCAAAATTCCATTTATTTAATGTAAATAGAGCGATTATTTAATATATTTAATGTTAGAAAAGCAAATTGATTTGCATTTTATCTTACATACTGCCTTAGCTGTCTGAGCTTACAGTTAGAGAATGAGCTCGGTAATAAACAATTAACTTGATCATGATGTTCGTTAAATTATACTTCAGCGTGTCATCTTTAGTTGTGATATTTAAAGAGTTTAACTATGTTTCTTTCTGAGTTTATCGTGGTATAAATTGTCATTTGCCGACTCGCACAGCAAATAACGCCTGAAAAGTATACTCTTTCTTGTTGTGGTGACTTTGGGGGCTGCTTCAGCATACAATACGGCTAACATTTGGGCCCAATGTGCAGATTCTGCTGACTTCAGATCTACCTCTATATTCTTCTCTTTGCACCATTCTGAAATTCATGTTTCTCAGATTGGTAGTAACTATTTTTTAACATTTTAAATATTTATATCCTTGGGACGTTTCATTTATACATATCTCCTTTCCATAATTTGTATTTATTGAACAAATTTGTTACATTTGTAAGCTGTCACAAATATTTAAAGATAAACTACATTTTATTCACTTAAGAGAAAGTTAAGTTGCGATTTTAAAAAAATGGCATGAATGATTTAATTTTTGTTTTCATTTTGCATACAAACAAACAGCATATTGACTTTTCATTATATATAATTTAAGAAAAAAAATAGATAAGAGCAAATTAAGTATCAAGCAATATTACCTAAGCTTACATTAAGGACCAGTCCAGTATACTGGTTATTGTTATTATTATAGTTAAATTATTATGATTATTAAATGAATGAATAAATCTACCTGTGAAAGTGTTGTAGCTCCATTGAGTTTTTCTTGATAGATTTTGAGACTGTGTGTGTGAGTGATTTGGATTTTTAACGTAGCTTTAACAATTTTTCAGTTATATCACTACGATGTCTGCATTGTGGCAGTTTATAGTGATGTTTAGCACTGGGGCATCATGCCACAGACATGTCACATGATATCCCAACCATTCACATTATAATGACACCAGGGCAACCAGTCCAAACACTAACCTTTTAATGCTAAGGCATCTGTTAGTACTATTTTTATAAGTCTTTGATATGATTCTGCCAAAGATTGAAGCCGCGACCTCCTGCATTCGAGGCGGACGCTTGAACCACTAGGCCACCAGAGTGGTATGGTAGATTTTTAGTTCTGCTGTTCAGATATGTTTAATAGGTCTTCCTCATTAAGTGATTTGAAGTATTTTGGTTTGTGGTCATCCTGGTGATCAGTTGGGAACTGGACTGGTGTTGGTTCATTTAGACTAAATGATAACTCAGTTTGTAATACGGCTTCCACTTCAAAATGATCGTCAAATATTGATGGGTCAAATTTTTTAATATTGTGGTGTATGAAATCTATTTGATATGGCAAAGTTAGCAAAAACTTTCCAAATTCTGACATTTCAGTTTCAGTGTTGGATAGCTATAATACCGTATACTGGTGACCTTGACCTAGTGCACTTCAAAACATTTTTATCCATATTTTTTCCACAATTTTCAACAAAGATAAAATGTATTATTCATTCAAAGCAAGCAAATTTTACACAAAAATCTTGAATCAGATGTATTGCGTAGCAATAAGTACAAGAGATTAAAGTAGTATGTTTCTTCTGTAAACAGTTTTTTTTAAAACTTTCTGCTTTGGTTTAATAAAAACCTTGTGAACATTTTTCATGTTGTTTCCAAATTCAACCTTATGATCTTTTTATTTCATGATCTTACCCATTGTGATGATGCAGAAGCCATTTTATTTTCATCAGTTGTCCTTTCCATAATGTGTTCTCTTTTTTCCTCTCTACATTCCATTTCATTTTCAGTGAAATTAAAGGTTTCCTTGGCAGTTATTTTCAGGTTACAAATATTTTGAAAATATCTGTAATTACTGACTTTTTAATAAAGCTAGGTTCTGGTTTCATAAAACATATTTGCTATTTTTTAAAATTAATTTACTTTAAAGTTCTCACTCTAGCACTGAATGCTTAAATTGGCATACCAAAGTATAAAAATAAAAATAAAACCACACAAAAATACCTAATTCTGTTTGCTTTTAAGATGTAGTCTTTGAACTCGATCTCTAATTCGTTAAAATTATATATTATAAGAAATTTACTTATCAAAGATGCTAGTCCTACTGTTCTTATATCTGATGATAAATTTTGATATTTTTCTTTTTTAGTTTTCAGTTTATAACATGTTATATGCTTGTTTTGGATAGTCATTCTAAAGTAACCTGTTCCAGAAATTTCAGATCACATTTTAATAAAATCATTTCTTGTGTTGATAATGAATTTATGACCTGTAGTAGTTTTATCATGAATAATGATTGCTTCAATCTCTGAGCACATTATTAATTATTTATTAATTTTTTTTTTGGATAGTCTTGATGAAGTTCTTTTTAGCTCTCTTGCGGTTTGATGTTCATTAGTTATTTCCTTATATGTTTCAATTACTCTACTATTAATAAGTTCATCTTGATACTCTTATGGTATTATGTCTACATAATACAGTACTGATGTAATTTTTGGTATTGATGTTCATAGTTTGTTTTGATTCGGAAACATTGACTATTTTTAAGTTAATTTTGATCCATTTTGTGACTGGAAAGTAACCAATTATTAATAATTATGAGAATTGTTGCATTTCCCCACCAACGATACAAGCTTCATGACGCGATATAATAACTGTTATATCTTGATGGTTTACTTGACATACAAATACAACATTTGTTTTCTGACTTCAAATAATATATATAGTAATTATCGAAGTTTCCTCATCCATGATAGAAACATTAAAATGATAATAAAATATTCTATCATTGCAATGTTTTAGGATTTATTGCCGCATGATTAAATATATATCTTGTCAGCTAGCAAATACATTGTTGTAAGCTTCATTCATCGCAAGGATAAAATATTTGCGACATAATTATTTATATTGTTGATAACCATATCAAATGGTCAATGGTTTATCTCGCAATTATTTGTTAAGGTATTACTAAATATGCGTGCCAGAAGTTTCTTTTCTTCGTTCCGTTCTTCCTAATATTTTCCTCTACCTGGCTCTGTTTTTGTTTTACAATCCTTCACTTTCTCAAGAATTAACTTGTAAGGTAAATTTACTAATGAGCGAGGAACTGCTATAGACGTATCCATATCCTGTAAAAAGTTCCTTTCCTCTGTAGTTAGCTCTTTCCATTTTTTTCTCCTTCTTTTAATTCTTGTAATATTTCTTAAATTTCATGACACTTACCAAAGAAGTATCTACATCCATAAAAGTATATTTTTGACCCGGTTCAGATAAGTCAGATGGACAGGTCGATCTAGATGATTATTCGGACATTTTATGAAAGTATTTTAATTTCAACCATTTCAAATATAAATAATGAAAATGTAAAATAGTTGGGATAAGGACCATAAATGCAAATTTTGAAGAAAAAAAATGATAGGAAAAAGTAACAAAATAAACTAACCCGAAACATGTCAGTTAGAGGCTTTGGTTTGGCGTTATTGACCTTTTATTTTTCATTTTCGTAGGAGGCTTTATTTTTCAAAAAAAAACGTTCCAGCAAAAAGATATGTTCACCCTTTCTGCTGCTGAACCAATAAGAATGCCAACATGATGTTTTCAATTAATACATGTGTATGCGTATATTATTTGTGTTGATTATAATGTGTGCTTTTATTAGATATTTGTTATATTCTGTGTTTTGTAGGCACCGTCTTTGCGTTTTGGTTGCAATATAAGTCGTCACAATTGGAGAATAATAAATAGGTGTTTCATTTTTTAAAACAAATTTACAACATAAATTTGTTTGATGGGTTGTACAGAGAGAATGAAGAAAAGATACGTGTAACTAGTATAAGCAAATGAAAGACAAACACTATTGCCATTTCAGATCTATACATTTGTTAAAAGAACAATCATGTTTGCTAACACATGAATATTAAAATCTAATATCAAATACTACAACAATATTGCTCCTAATGTCTGTCAAATTATTTTAATAGTAAAATATATTCAACAATTCTACAATAACAGCAACAAATATTCATCGAACTATAAAAACCTGCATACATAGATGCTCGCTTTTCAACCAAACAACTTAACAAAATTACACAACTGTGGCTGCCGATGTTAATATTATATTACGATATAGGAAGCAATCCTGGGATAATGTTGTTCACTGTTATTAAGCTTTTCTTTTATGTCATTTCCATGTGGGTTTTTTCAGGATGAACTCATTTTTTGAACGTTCGCATATTTTTAGATTATAAAACATGTATGTTCTAAATCTAAAACTGTTTCTCTTTCAGGGTTCTCCAAAAACATCAATGTTTGAAATGACGATCATAAAAAGAGATAAGATGTATCACACGAAAACGCTTGATTATATTCGTATAAATTGGCATGTAAAGTATTTTCAATGTACAGAATACAAATTCAACCTTTATTTTGCTGCATTATGCTGCTACGTGGGAACAACATAATGAATATAAATTACGTTTTGTTTCCTTTCAAACCTTTAATTCTAAAAAATTGTATATATATCTGCAAGAACTTTATCGGAAAATTATTTATTTTCTCAGAAATGGCATTTCTTAGAATCATTATGTCGTTAATGACGACATCGGAAGTTCATTAGTCACGTGAATAAACAACTCCAGAAGCTGCTATCGGAATATATAAATTTGTAGAATTTTGTATTCTTTCGTTTGTGTATTTTGATTGCAACCAATATACACTTTTCATTTTTTTAAAAATTTCTTTACAACTTTTCACCGTATGGGTAGTTCGACTTTGTGTACTCATGCCGGTAACAGGCTGATTCGGACCATGGCTGATTCGAACCAAGCTGATTCGGTCCAAATTACAGGCTGATTCAGACCAGATTTCTGGCTGATTCGGACCAGATTTTTGGCTGATTCGAACCATGTGAAATATCAATAGGTTTCGTCTGAGATTTAAATGTGTCACTTACATTTGTTTAAGACACGATATTTCACATTATTATGCAGTTCAAATATGCATTTAAGGAATCATTAACTTTTAAGGAATCGATCATTAAATTGTATGCATATTGTTGGGGACAAAAATCGCAGCAACATTTATTCATACATATTGATCTGAATTTACAATATGATAGGGTTATGCCTTTGCTAGATGTATGATGAATTTATTTATATTGTCTATTTTGCTATATACTAATAGCACTATATAAAACATAAATTTACATAAAACAACAGATGTCGTAATGGCACATCGATTTTTAGATCAAAAAATATTTTCCAGTATCCACAACAAGTTGAAATAAACTAGTTGAAACAATATAAACTTAAATGTTTAATTCCAGTAGAAACAGCCATGTAAAACTTTGCAAACATAACCGTTTTTCTGTTTTATTTGTTTGTCTTGTCTATGTTTTGTATTTGCTTTTGAAAAGTGACCCATTAAGAGTCGAAAGCGCTCAGGCTAGTTAGATAATACTAATTTTGCACTGTTCGTTGTCAGTTTATTATTTATATATATATATATATATATATATATATATATATATATATATATATATATATATATATATATCTTTATTTTGGTTGAACAAATCGAAATGCTATAGTTAATATGGAGTTTGTTCTGATTTCGGTTAGAAATTTGCTAGCAACTGTCTTACATAAAAATGTAAAAGCCGAATATCAACTTTTTATATGCTCTTAGTATGTCTGCAAAAACAGCAATAACTACCAAACTAAATAATGTGTGTGTTACATGGTTTTTCTTATAATAATTCACATGGTCCGAATCAGCCCGTAATTTGGGCCGAATCAGCCCGTAATTTGGGCCGAATCAGCTATGGTCCGAATCAGCCACGGTCCGAATCAGCCAGCACTCCTCGTGCCACTAGCAATGGAAATCGCAAGTACCATGTCACATTTCATCAACGACGTAGTTTAATCGTGTTTTTCCGCACAACAAATGCATAATGATTTTAATGCTGACGTTTCCTGATAAAATAAGTAAGTTTCATACTGATTTCATTAGATC
The DNA here is from genome assembly GCA_029339505.1 of Unio delphinus. Taxonomy (NCBI): domain Eukaryota; kingdom Metazoa; phylum Mollusca; class Bivalvia; order Unionida; family Unionidae; genus Unio; species Unio delphinus. The sequence continues at coordinate 3,948,359 of JAQISU010000090.1, forward strand.
TAACAAGTTTAAAGTTGTTTTTTTTTAAGCCATCATATGGATCTATGAAATAAATCAAACAATAAAAACCATTCTATTTTCTATATTTCTTCGCAGCAGATAATGATTTTTTTCCCACACAGGTTTTATAGACAGGCTAAAAATTTGCATGGTAGAAAACGAGAAAACTTGCACTCATTTAAGATAGGTTGATGGTTGTTGCTGGATGTATCCGTGCATTCCTTCCCCTCCCAATCAAATACCGCCAATAGGCAAGTCAGGGCACTTTTAGATAACAATGTCAGCAGCATTTCTGAATAACCGCAGTGAATTTAATCAACTATATAGTCACTTGTTAATCTATACAACAATAAATATTGAACAAAATAGTGTTACTACTTACGTGGTAAAAATGATTTCATTTATTTTAGTTGCTTTATATCATACATGATTCTATTCTCTGCATGGCCTGCATGTAAAACCAATATCCCCTCTGTTATTTATATCCAGCAAGGATATTCCTAGAATAAATAATTTATTATATAATTTACTTAGATAAATGTTTGCGATTCGCACTCTGTAGGATATACAATTACAACATGCAAAGGACAAAACAGTCATACGAGATGTAATTAAACACATGAAGCTAACTATCGTCATCATTAGCAGAGAACTGTCTTCATTGTATTAAATAAAGAGAATTTTCTTAACTAAAGAACTGTTTCTTATTTATTGTGCCCCGTGTTGTTAAAGTCAGCAATATGCAAACGTTTATTAGTAATGTTTAAGTTTATTAGCAATGGCCTGAACCGTCATCTTTGTTTCATTGTAGTTTTTTTTTACTTCAAGAATTGGTCTAGTTACTCTAGTACGTAAGAATAATAAATGTTTACTCGTGCTCCATTATTTCCAATCGAAGATTTGTCACATAAAAGGGAATATAAAATTTTTGACATATATATATATATATATATATATATATATATATATATATATATATATATATATATAGTTAATGCATACGCGTTAGTTTTAAGCATTACGATATTACGAAATATTAATCCATCATACATTAAATCGTCATTACGTAATTTAGGCATTACCATGACAAAGTTGGCATGCGAACCCACACGTAGGCAACACAAACTCGTATTCAATCTTTATATGTTTTAACAAAGATATTATTGAATTGCTTTACAAACAATGTTTTATAACACAAATATTATTTGCCTTCTTTTTGTATTTTACACAGAACATAATAGTAGCGTGTCGCAATCATTTTCATGACCACTTGACGGACGATTGAGACATACTGCACAATGATTCTCTACTGCACATTATTTATAGACATTCACCAGTACAACAAGGATGTGATATTTACATATTAGTTACATTAGACTAGTAGTTGGTAATTAATACCTATATAGGCTTTTTTGGTCGGGTCTTTTTGGACCGGGCCTTTTAAGCACTAGTCCGTTTTGGTCGTGAGCTTTTTTGGTACCTGTCCATTTTGAGCCGTAACCTAGCCCACTCGACTATCTTAGTGTTCCCTTGGGCAAGACACTCTAGTCTAATTACAGCAACACAGTTATGCTGTAAAACATCAAACCAAGCCAAAATATATCTAGACATGATCGTACCGACATGGGATTATCGCTAAAACGTATTTTGTTGTAGTTGCATCATGTAGATTTTCTTTTATAAAAAAAAATGACGCATATAATTTCAAGTATGGTGGTTTCACAAGAGGTCTAAGAACGTTTCACTCTTTAGCATTTACAACGAATAAAAAAAGAACTGGTTGATTCATGCAATTTGCTGCGACCAGAAACTCACCTAGACTGAAGTAGACTCTAGTTGTTCAACACATTCTTTGTTGCGCAGGAACGCAAGTAACTCAAGTAGCGCAGTAACGCGAGTAAGTCATGTTTAGGGTTATAAGGTCTGACTCTAAGTTTATTTCCTTCTTGTAGGATTAAGATATATTTCACCATACAACTCTTGCATCTTTTCCCAGCCACATATCGTCTCATCCCAACTCGAGGTTATCCTACCCGTCCCCACATGAAGAATGGAGGAATCCTAACATATTGTATTGGTCATCTTGAAGACTTTTATGGGACTGTACAAAATTCGAATTTTGTTCCTCATGTATTTAATTTCCAGATAAGCGTCACTATTTTATGCACCCTTGATCGAGATAAGTGATTTTCCCGTCCACGCTATTATTTTTCGTCACTTGGGCTCAATATCCTGCTTGTCGTACAGGTAGAAAGAAGTACATGCTGTATTAATTCTAGATAACCTCTCGCTTTTTAACGAGATAATACATATAAATCAGCCGATATCGAATCGATCGAACGTTTACTTGAACTAGGAAGTATTCGGCACATAAACACATTTATAAAAAAGTCAATCACTGGTGGACATTTTGCAAATTTATCTTTCTCAATAAGGAATTGCTAACGTTTTAAAGATTAATTTTAATTACAGTTAGACTCGGGATATCGTATCGTCCGTGGAATTGAACGTCTTACAATTAAATGTGAGAAAAAAATTCAGTGCCAAGTTCGTCATTACCAGAAGATTATTGCGTCAATGAACTGTCATGGTTTCATTCGGAATCATCCGAGCTTTTACAGAAATATATGTAGTAGTATGTTTATTAGGTAAGTATGAAATACTTTGTATCGACTTTAAGAAGCAGAAATCTCTTCGAATTCAGTTCATCTTTTGTATACAAACGACTATTTAACTCCTATGTCTTTCTTTGTCGTACACGTCAAAATGCATTGTCTTTTATAATATGTAACGTATTTAATTCATTGGTAATATCAAAACCAGGAAAGGCTATCCTTGTATTTTTTTTACAGTTCAATTAGGAAACAAAGACATTTAAATTCACGTAAATCTATCGGAATGTAAATTCATGTAAGTTACGAGAAATGTATGTATGTATGTATGTATGTATGTATGTATGTATGTATGTATGTATGTATGTATGTATGTATGTATGTATGTATGTATGTATGTACGTGTGTAACTACGTATGTATGTATGTATGTATGTATGTATGTATGTATGTATGTATGTATGTATGTATGTATGTATGTATGTATGTATGTATGTATGTATGTATGTGTGTGAATGTGTGTGTGTTTGTGTGTGTGTGTGTAACTACGTATGTTTGTATGTATGTATGTATGTATGTATGTATGTATGTATGTGTGTGTGTGTGTGTGTGTGTGTGTGTGTGTGTGTGTGTGTGTGTGACGGATAATGAAACAAAGATGTCCAGCTTTTGGCACTATTCCATGGACCTGATACAATATGGAAAATTATAAACAAGCTCAATTTTTAATGACGTTGATTAACAATTGTCTTAAATTATATTCCTGCATATATATATATATATATATATATATATATATATATATATATATATATATATATATATATATATATAGTGAGATTATAATGTAGAGACTAACAGTAATACATATAACTACATATTATATATATACATACATATATATATATATATATATATATATATATATATATATATATATATATATATATATATATATATATAAATATATATACATACATACATACATATAAATAAATACAATATATCAAATCATCCACTAAAATTCTATACAATTTTATATAATGCCTTAGTATTAAGGCCATTAGGATAAACAGTATCTAACCGATTAATCCAATAACTTTCTTTAATGAGTCTGTTCATTTCTCCGTGCACAATATCGATTGGCATGAAAGAAAAATCCCTTAAAGAGTGATTATTTGTATTAAAATGCATTGAAACATTAGAGGAGAACTGAGGATCCATATAATTTTTTATATGAAAGCGGTGATTATTCATTCTCTTAGAAACTTGTTGAAGTGTTTGTCCAACATATTGCATGTTACATTTTTTACAGGTTATCAAATAAATTACATCAGTTGATATACAATCAGTGTTATAACGTAGAGAAAACATTTCTTTAGTATTGGAGCTACTAAAATAGGTACTTTCTGTAATATTTGCACATTGAGAGCACCTACGTCTGTTGCATTTAGATGACGAAAAACATCTTTGAAAATTTTTTTTCGGTTTAGTTCTGATCAAAAGATCTTGTAAATTCCTAGGTCTTCTATAAGCAAGAATTGGCTTGCTCTTGTAAAGTGTTTTGACGCTGTTTTTTTCTGATAAGTTAAGGAGAGTCCAATATTTATTAATTATAAGGCCTATATTTGGCAAAGATGGATTATATTGTATTATGAAAGGAATTATATTGTTATCTTTCGTACATTCTGCTGTATTTAAAGCATCATTTTGGGTAAGAATACAGACTTTACTTAAAGCAGACTCTATTACATGTATAGGATAATTTCTTTTTTTGAAATATGTTTTTAATTCATTTAAAGAATGTTTTAATTGATGATCGTCTGAAATGATACGTCGGTATCTTTTCGCCTGACTATACGGTATGCCGTTTTTACATGACCTGGGATGACAAGACGAATATTCCACATATTGGTGGATATTAGTTTCTTTTACGTGAACATTTGTAGAGATAGTATTATCAGGATTTTTCATCACATTTACATCTAGAAAGGATACATGCGTAGTGGATGCAGTGTAAGTAAATTTAATTGTGGGGTGAAAATTATTTAGGCTATTAATAAATTTGTGTAGATCTTCTTCTGAGTGGTTCCAGATCATAAATATATCATCTAAAAATCTTAGCCAAACAGTGGGCTTAAAATTCTCGTTTTCAAGAAAATCTTTTTCTAATTTACCCATGAAAAGGGAAGCATATGAAGGAGCCATAGGACTACCCATTGCCGTACCCATTATTTGAATGTAATTAGTACCATTAAATGTATATATATAATATGTAGTTATATGTATTACTGTTAGTCTCTACATTATAATCTCACTCTCAATTTTCATTAGAGACTCATGCATCATTCTGATCCAGTTGTACATATGATATTTGTATAATAAAGAATATAAATTATGATGTTATGTCAATTACGTAATTATTGACATATAGACGTCATCTGCTTCTTTCAAAAGCATGACGTTATGTTAATGACGTAATTGCTTATAACTTTATAGACGTCATCAGTTTCTTTCAAATAAAGTTTGTGCCTGAAGAAGCATAAATGCGAAACTAGTCGCACAAGTTTATCGGCGTTTGTGTTGTTTTTTTATCCCCTATATATATATATATATATATATATATATATATATATATATATATATATATATATATATATATATATATATATATATGAATAACCAACTTTAGTCACTAAAACAACAGATGGAATAGGTACATATTTTACCTGCAATATATCACTGTTCAACTCTAATAGGTAGAATATAATCATGTAAATGCAATACAGGTGCATCATTTTTGGGGCATTGGGTGTGAAACAATGATTGACGGTCTTGTCTGAAAGGTTATAAACCATAAAGATGCATTACATTACTCATGTCTGAGTTATTTTAATATATGTTGAAATGTTAATGTAATACTTCTAATACTGATGACATAAAACACACACCTCTTTCTTATATGTTTGCTAGTACAATTTTAATAAAAATGTGGCAACTTTGTTAAGAACTGATACGTTGTTTTTGTATTTATATATTTTGAGACATATTTTAATTATTTGATAGTGTCGAGTAAATGCTGCCTGATTTTGGCATGTTAACAACTAAAATTCTATCTTGGTTGATAACGCAATAGTTATGGAATTCCAACCTTGATACCCGTATGTGCACATTAATTCATGGCCCCCCCCCCCCATCAAGACCTGTGGCTTTCTTCACATTTAGCGGAAAATAAATATAAACTAAAACAAAACATAAAATAAAACAACAAGCAAGAACTACTACTACCACCACCACAGCAAATTGCCTGCCAATAGTACAATCATAAAAGATGACGAAAATAAAAAAGAAAGGAAAAGGACAAATCGGAAACACATTTAATGCGATTATATCTCTGGTCTCAGTTGTCAGAGATACAATGACAAAAAACTACGACTCTTTTTCCAGGGACATTCGAACAGGCTGCATCCTTGAAGTGTTATTTCTGCGCGGGATCCGGTTCTAAGCAGTGTCAGGACGCTGAATATTTCCTCCAGGGCTTTAAGGATACGAATGGAAAGCCACAAATGTTAAAAAACTGCACGGCTCCTTATAATCATTCCTGTATCATCGAGGAGTACAGGGCCGGAGGTAAGGTACCGGTAACACATATGTATTGACCGTATTATTTTTAGTTCCGCCCTGCCACGTCTTAATCAGATCTCTCGCGTGGATCCCTTTATTTGTTTAATACAGTTCTTTCAGTCACGAGTGAGTCTGATTCAACGAGAACATTTATTACAATGCTTTTGCGCTAAAGTCTATTTCCAAAATTAGCTGAATAATACATACTGTGTTTAGAGTAGCCTGCAAGATCAAAGAGACAGCTTGTGTACTTCCTGCTGATATCGTAAGTATATACTGTAAAACGGACACCATGTTTCTGGGTAGTAGGATTCAGTCAGTGTATATACATACAGACTCAGATCTTTTTAAATACAGACACCTGTTACTTTTATAGAGCCATGATGCAACTTTAAATATTATTATTGCTCCCATGGATCGCTTAAAGACCGTATTACAGTTGGTGAGTTACGTAACTCAAATTATAGATAACCTTTTGCTGAACCAACAATTTTATTCTATTTTTGTGCCTTATTTATATTTAGTTTGTATTATGTGATTGACCTTTGTCCATAATTGAGGGTAGGAGTTTGGGCTTACCGGACTAATGTCTGTTTTGCTAACATCATATTGCATAGCTAATATGTGTCTATAATTGTAGATTATATATTAAGATATCATCATTTGTAGATACAAATCTTTACGTGACCTTCTGTTCATGGAATGTTTCAGAAGTGATCTCGTTTATTAATTTGATAAAAAAAAATATTGATTCTGTTAGTGTGCCTTAACTTTTATATTAGAGCTGTTTAGTTGAGAATTATTTATTTCTATATTTAATTTGTGTTGAGATTTAACTTGAGAGGAGTTATTTATTTAAGTTATTCAGTGGATTTAAATTCGCTCATTAATGCATTTCAGTCTAAATCACTATTTTGTGAATTTTGTGAATTCTTTCAAGGATATTTTGGATTATATCATTGTGATACATCAAGGTTTTAAGACTGTTAGCACATCAACCTAATTCCGTGCTAATAGCACATCAGCACATTCAAAATTATAATTCATTCAAAACACCGATGGAATTAATTAAAATAGTCTATACGTTTGGATTTGTGAATGTACTTTTATGACTATCTGGGAATTAATCAACAATACTGTTATTTAATTTTTAAATTTTCCTTTGTATTCTCGGGAAACATTTTATTTGGTTGAATTTTTCTAAACTTGTTAGTTTTCGCTCTCTTCTGTTGCTTAGATTAATATCACTGAGTCGTAATAGCATGCTATAGATGAACTTATGTTGGCTTATTTATAACAGGTAATGTCAAATTATCCAACCTAAAGTGCTCTCTTTGTGCTTTTATGCCATGTTGATTGAAGTACCGAAAAAACACCTATCTATACAAAGATTATTGTGTTCATTGGTTCTGTTTTTAAAAAATACTATCTTAGGATATTTCATATGTGGTATATTTGATCAATAAAAGCATGCTTTGCCGTTGTTAGTGGGGTAGTCAAATAGCCAGATCCAAAAAGTATATAAAATAGCGTCATCATTGCTAAACTACGTCTTTGCTAAAAGTAAACTGATGCAATACGGACTATTGGCAATATTTCGTCTGATTTAACGGCGTTTTTTCAATGCAAATAATGTCGAATTTTAGACTTGTAATGATATTTTGTGGTTTGCATCAATGTGATAACCTTTTGCATGATATATATATATGGTATTCGTTGTTTTATTTCCTGCATTCATGTATCATCGGATTTTGTTTATTATTCTACCTTTTTTCTTGCAATACTTGTTATTTTCGTTGTTTCTTAAATAGTTTTGTTCTGAATATATTTGCGAGGATTCGCGAGAGCGTTTTTAAATTTTTTTTTTTTAGATATACCTTTTATTTCGTTATATTCTTTAACATTCTTTGATAGTTTTGTTTTTATTTAGCAGTTAAATTACAAATTATTTTCAATGTGTTAAGTTATAGTAATATGTAAAGCTAGCTAACAATTACACATCTGAGCATCTTAAAATCTTGTAAATATTTCTCTTTTTAAATTTTATTGTAAATAAAATTGAAGATAGCTGTCAGAGAAGGAAGATGAAAGCGGTAATAGCAAAGTATTTGGCAGACAGTATGGAAATGTTAAAAACGAAATTTAAAGAAATAAAACTGAACAATTACTATAAAAACAACAATAGTACAAAACGTTCCAAACTGTTAAAGTCACATAGCAAGACAATTGAAACGATACTAATTGTACATCAGTCATCCTTCGACGTTTCGACAACACACAGTTTCTTGTTAGAAATAGGGTTATAATTGTAATTGGCAACTTGTTTATTTGATCAAAACGTAAAGTTACTTCTCTTTTCTAAACATTATATATTAAAAACTATGATAAACAAGGCAGTAGAGCCAACAAAAACTGACAAGACTTTGTCTACATCGAATACCGGATATGTGCTGTCTTCAGTTTTGTATTTTTGTATTTTGCATATGTTTCGATTTTTAAGAAAAAGAATCACCCAGATTGTCCTTATTAGATGTCCTGGTTGTTTAAAAATATACCATGTTTATCTTTGGTATAGTTGAACTAAATTTGATTTTTTAAAAATATTCTGTATATAATTGGTGTTTGTAATTTGTATAAGAGAGTGTACAGTTCGGTCTTACTTCAGTTGTGCATCTCTCCAAAGACTACTTGATCCATTTGATCATTGGCACTTACTGGACTTCCAATGTAAATTGCACAACAAATATTGCGACGATAACCTGTATAAGTTTTTTAAAAATATTTATTAATTCTTTCATTCATTGCACCTTCAGATACTGGTTCTGTAATCTGGTCAATTTGTCCCTATCTTATTAACTGCTAAAGTTAGTGTATTTTGGACTAGTTCACGCTCACTTTTCGAGAACATGGGGCAGCCATGTTATCAGCTTTTAATAACGTTTTCTCTATTGTGCATATTGCCAATGCAAACAAGTTAACCTTATACCAGTCCCACTTTCTGAAGTACATAATAAGTGCTGAGCGATACCACATGTATCCAAATAGCAGATACGCTTTAACTTCGTCCACATACATCAGATGACAGTGATTCTTTAATGTATATCAAGGTAATCAATACGAGATAAACCTACATACAAAAGTCGAGTGAAGTAAAAGAGAAACTATTCTTATAATTCAGCTCATATATCACATTTGCATGCAGTTTGTATTCGAACAGGTTCTTAAAGGTGGCAACAGTCCACCATAATAATGATACTGAAGAGGGCTCTAAAATGATATCCTTAGTTTATTTGTCATTTTGGGTTGTTATATGGAAACTTGACAATATGTATGATGATTAGGGTTGTTATTTTTTACAATATATATAATGATTAGGGTTGTTATAATGGAAACTTGACAATATGTATGATGATTAGGGTTGTTATTTTTTACAATATATATAATGATTAGGGTTGTTATTTTTTACAATATATATAATGATTAGGGTTGTTATATGGAAACTTGACAATATGTATGATGATTAGGGTTGTTATTTTTTACAATATATATAATGATTAGGGTTGTTATATGGAAACTTGACAATATGTATGATGATTAGGGTTGTTATAATGGAAACTTGCCAATATATGTGATGATTAGGATTGTTATAATGGTAACTTGACAATATGTATGATGATTAGGGTTGTTTTAATGGAAACTTGACAATATGTATGATGATTAGGGTTGTTATTTTTTACAATATATATAATGATTAGGGTTGTTATAATGGAAACTTGACAATATATATGATGATTAGGGTTGTTATAATGGAAACTTGACAATATATGTGATGATTAGGGTTGTTATAATGGAAACTTGACAATATATATGATGATTAGGGTTGTTATAATGGAAACTTGACTATATATATATATATATATATATATATATATATATATATATATATATATATATATATATATATATATATATATATATATATGATAATTAGGGTTGTTATATGGAAACTTGACAATATATGTGATGATTAGGATTGTTATAATGGTAACCTGACAATATATATGATGATTACGGTTGTTATATGGAAACTTGGCAATATATATGATGATTAGGGTTGTTACAATGGAAACGTGACACAGTATATTTAGCTTAGCTTATTTGTGATTTTCTGACTTCAGAAGCACCAAAAAAAAAAAAAAAATAGAAAAAAAGAATAAATATTGAAGTCGAGCCGTGCATGATGAAAATTTCTTTTAATGTTTGAAAATGAAATATTCGATTGGGACTTTTATTTAATGTCTTATAAAGCTATTAGTTTGTAGACTTGTACAACTATTCGCCAAGGTAAATTTGTTTTGCCTTAATAACTGATAAAACTATTCGCCCAGTTGCGCTTATTTCCATTAATGCCTTATAAAACTTTGTGTACTTGTATTTGCCTTAATACTTTATAAAACTATTCGTTGGGGGAATTTTGCTCCCCTTAATGCCTTATAAAATATAAATGCACATGTGCAACTTATAATAAAAATTAGTATTTAAGACAGTCACTCGATAGGAAGTAGTTTTCGAGACAGTGTTGTGATGGACGCTCTTAAACAATATCAGTAAGAATAAGTCTATATGAACAGAAATAGAGGTACAGTGTAATTGTGTACAGCGTGGGTGGGTACTTGGGCAAGTCCACATAAGGGACAATTGAAAATTTTGAGAGAGAGAGAGAGAGAGAGAGAGAGAGAGAGAGAGAGAGAGAGAGAGAGAGAGAGAGAGAGAAAACCCCCCACCACATCGTTCTAATATATTGCACTGGTTTTTGCTTGTCTTGCCATTTTGACATTTTCTTTTAGCAATACCTCAGGATGATTGTCAAGTATAGGTTTTCCGAAAATAAAATTACTTCTTTCATTTACACCAGTTGGGTGAAAATGTAGTTGCAATGGTGTTGTTAGTTTTTTAATTCTATTCTTTCTTACAAATGACCTGATTATTGAAATCCTTCCCCAATAACACCTTGGGCGTTACCCCTACATCATTAGGTTTCGAAGAGGTATCTAAATGATTCAGTTAATAGAGGGGAACCCTTTTATTTTATATACAAAGGTGCTCGTTACAAATGAGGTAAAAACTATCGGTATCTCGAGAGGCAAGCAAAGAAATACTGTAATTATTATAAAGAGTCTTTACCACCCCCACCGCCAATATTTCCAAACTCCACCCAATATTCATTTACCGATATTTGTAATTTAATTCACCTGTGTTTTTTCTAGGGAAAACAAAATAAAATCTTATGAGTATTATTCCCTTTTTCAGGCAACGCCGCGAGCCATATCCGAGAGTGCAGTGACGGTCTGACTTTCGCCTACGCTACTAATGAAACAATCTACGAGAAGCTCCGCGAAGAAGCCAAAATACCTAGAAACCGGTCCTCGTGTGTTTATAACGGCAAGGTGCAAGTCTGTCTCTCCGTATGCAATACTGATTATTGTAATGGACCAATACCAACGCTGAACGCTGCCGGCACATATACATTACAGATACCGTGTGTACTAATAATTTTTATAGGAATTTTCCTTACCCGATAGATTCTGTGAATGTTAAATTTGTCTCTTTATGATAATCGGCGCTTTCTTGCTATCTATATATGATGCAACATTTATCAGGCGATCCTTTCGCATAGAATGTGCTTTTCAATAAAGCTGAATGTATTGACTAAAATAATGGAAACAGACAACCAAATGTAAGTCGGATATTTTCCATCATAAGCAAGAAAGTAACTTTCTTTTTTTTACAAACCTCTATCTCTAAATATGCTTTAAATATGGGGTATGCTTTATCTCTAAAGCGTATCTCTTGAATATGTTGTTACATATATCGACTTAAATTAACAAATTAACAAATTTATATTCCTGTCTTTTTCTCATACCTTCGAAAATTATAGAAAGATAAGAGGCAAAAATATTCCGTTTATTGCTCCGGCAGTAGGTCACATTGATCTGTTGTAGGTCTATCTATCTATCTATCTATATATCTATCTATCTATCTATCTATCTATCTATCTATCTATATATATATATATATATATATAAAGAATAAAACAAATCAACGGAAGTAGAGTAATAACTGCACATTTTGATTTAAAAGGGCACATTCATGTATATAGAATTGACACTAGCAGATGCAGGTATGGAAACTGTCTGTCGAAATTTGTTTCTGCGATTTGTTCGTCGCGTACGTAAATTGATTTATATAAGAGACAAGTCAACACAGCTGATTATTATGTGAGCTATGGAACCAGCATGGTAAATATTTAATGGACATAACCAGAATTTCAAAATATGATATAACTTATGTTTATCATTGGAGAGGCGCCTACGTATGAGTAAACTGTATTCAAGAAGGATTAAGTCTATATTCATTGTCATTTTATCTATTTCACCTCACAAATACTCTCTTCGATGTAAATGGGGGAGTGGACACCTACAAGTGGTCATTTCTTCAAAATATACTTAAGATACATGTACTTAAGTTAAAAAGGGCATATTAACGATAACAATTTCTTTTGCTCCCAAGTAAAACAAGGTAACTAAATGTCTCGTTTTGAAATCGTATAGCCACAGAAAAAAGCACATTCCAACGTTTTTCTGAATCATTTCCCAATGTTCAATTTTATTATTATCTAACTATTTTTATAATGAGCACTTTTACTCTTTCAACTACTTATCTTGTCTACCTTAACACTTTGGACAGACAACATTCCCGGTCTTTTTTGGAATGTGACTAATGTATACAAACACGAATACCAACTGAGAGACATTATTTAAATTATAATTATCAGTTGTAAAGTTTATTTTTTTTCAGGAGCATTTGGAAACTAATATTTCGTTCCTGTTTGTTTCAAATAATCTGTTAATTTACTATTGGTCATGGTACAAAATCTATTTGCATTATAAAAGAGATAAAATATCCAGAATGTCAGATTTCATGAGAAAAAAGAAATTTGCGTTGGAGCTGTTGCTAGAATTATAACTTGCAAAATGTTCAGCACCATCTACAAATAAGAAAACAAAGAGAAGAATAAACTAGGGTAGTGCTGGGGAAAATGTTAATTCGCAACATCCTCAAACTGTATTTGTTGGGGTATGCTGAGATTTAGTTATTGATGCCGATATTTGAAAACACATTCTGAAAGAAAGAACTAGTCACTCAAGATATTACAGTCTAGTCTAATTCACTTTTAAGTAGACCGGACTGGTTGTCCTCACAGAGTATTAAGGTAGAAAAGACACTAAGCAGCAAGGAAACATAATCAGTCAGGTTTTTATATCGTAGAAAGGGCTGCGATGTCTAAATGATGAGAGTTAGCTACCTTGTTTTAATTGTGAATAGGGGATGGCGTTGTCATTTAGTTTCCGCATCGTACCCATAGCAACAAGTGTGCGTACATTATCAGTTTCATAGCTTTAAATGCTTGTCTTTGGACAGATCATGCAGAAAATGGAATCGTGTCTGACCGGTCTTGTCAATGAAGTATACTAATTTTCATGTATGTAGTTTCGTGCTACTTATTTGGAAGTTATATATCAGATACTTTTGAGGACACCAGCTTAACGGGATATTTTTGGTTATACAAATAGTTTTCAATTAGTTTTATGCAGCCAAGACCAATGCTATAGCTTTCAGTTGTTCGATGCTGATGCTGTGCCGAAGACTGTCGAAAGCCATATATAGTTTAATTTGAATGACACTCAATTGGACTCAACTGTAGCTATTGTACGTGGTTCCCCTTCAGTCTGTCATGAGTTGTAGTAGATTGGTTTGACATCCATACCATTTTTAAAATATTAGCAAAATGCAATTGAATCTGATTGATTGATTGATTGATTTTTAACGGCATACAAGCACTTTTACGCTATTTAGCGCCATACAATAGGTTGCATTTATACATGGTTTAAAATATTTAATATCGACCAGCGACATAAAATCCAAATAGTTCAATATAAAATGATAAGTTGTTGGTAGCAATAAAATATGAAGCTTCCCAATCAGCGAACATTCAAGAATGTTAAACTATAATCTTATACACCAAAATCGGCCAACACTTCCAAGGTTAAAGACCACATTGTTTCATCTCTTACTTTTAATGTCCCGATATTTTGGAACAGTCTGTAAATACAACGAGAACGATTCCTGGGTTCAAATAATTCAAATGGCTGATTTAGACATGGTCTGGGCCACACACTAAATGTGCCTTTTGCAAGTTTCTCTATTCAGCAGTCAGCGACAGTTCTGTTATACGGTCACCAATGGACTTAACTTTGGACCCATAAAATTTTGTTTAGTTACGCAACTATATAAAATTCTGTTTTTATAAGGTCTCCATGTTTAGCTTCCAGTACCCTCATTCTGGTTATGCTACATTACTTATCAACTGTATGCCTTTTATTGCATTCTATGTACTGTTGTTTGTCATTTAATCTGATGTTATCATTGACATTATGTATGCATTTCGCAATAAATCTGTCATACTCCCTGCTTAAAGTATTATGTGTACTTCATTATACGTATATGAAAAAACAAAACAAAAAACGTGTTATGTTTGTATATTACTTTCTGTTGTGATTACATTGTGTAAATTTGTCATCAGACTTAGTGTCAGAACCTGTGACAATCGGAACAGTCTCGGTTTTACCCGTAGAGGGCATTCATTTATTGCTAGGCAACGACTTAGCTGGAGACAAGGTTGTGGTTAATCCACTTGTAACTGACGAGCCTAATTTGGATCAGAAAGTTGATCCAATTGGAAAAGAATTTTCTGATATATTTCAAGCTTGTGTAGTTACCAGAGCTATGACAAAGAATGCTCTTGAGAATGATGTTGATGAAGCCAGCATTCCTTTAGCTGACACGTGTATAGGTCAGGCTTTTGATGAGGTCACTTTTACTCCTTGTTGGGATCAATCAGAAGGCATTGATCATAGTGATCCTCTTTTAACAAGTCATTCTCTTTGTTCTAATCAGGGTGATAAACGATCCTCTTTTAACAAGTCATTCTCTTTATTCTAATCAGGGCGAAAAACGAACAGGAAAAAGACCTGAGATCTCCTGTTTGTTTCAAAGGGCCATAAGCGAGACTGAAGCCACTGAAGTTCCGTCTGTTATTTCATTAAAAATGGAATTCTTATGAGAAAATGGAGACCTCCCGAGGTACCTGCTGGTGATGAGTGGTCGGTGAACTATCAAATAGTAGTTCCAAAACCTTACAGACAGGAAATACTTAATCTGGCCCATGAAACTCCTTTGGCTGGTCATTTAGGGATTAATAAAACTTATCACAAGATCTTGACTCAATTCTATTGGCCAAAAATCTAAAGTGATGTTGCCAAATACTGTAGATCTTGTCATACTTGTAAAATGGTTGGTAAACCCAATCAGAAGATACCGAAGGCTCATCTACAACCTATTCATGCCTTTGACGAACCATTAAGAAGAATTATGGTAGATTGTGTAGGTCCCTTACCCAAGACCATGTCAGGTAACCAATACCTGTTGACCATTATGTGTGCGTCAACAAGGTTTCCAAAAGCAATTCCGTTAAGGAATATAAAATCTAAAACAATAGTAAAAGCTTTGATAAAGTTTCTTACTCAGTACGGCCTTCCCAAATCTGTTCAGTCTGATCAAGGTTCAAACTTCATGTCTGGAATTTTCCAGCAAGTTATGAATGAATTGGGCATTCATCAATTCAAGTTAAAAATGAAACTATGGTTTGAAAGAACTACAAGGGAGAGAATTGTGAGTCTGATAATGGAGTTGTGTCACTCATGTTCTTTCTTCATACTTTTCTTCAGATTAGATATTACGGCCTTTATAAAGTTAAGAAGAAAATGAATTAGTTAAGTTATAGTATTAGTGCTCCTGGGATCTAAATAAATTATAGGAGTACCAATATATTGAGAGAGAGAGAGAGAGAGAGAGAGAGAGAGAGAGAGAGAGAGAGAGAGCCATGTTAAGCATGTAATTAATTTAGTTGTACCTGTCCCACTCAGTGAAGGAATATCATCAGATTCCACTGATATTGAAATGATTACTGATATTGAAATGACGAATCTTTGTGATTCAGAAATTATGAAAAATCTTGACCAGAAACTTCACATTTACAAGTGCAATAAAGAAATGAACTGAAACAGTTATTATTTGAATATGAGCACTTATTTCCAGATATTCCTACAAGGACAAACAAAATTGTTCATGTCGTTGAAATTGAAACTTTCAAACCTGTTAAGCAGCATCCATACAGGATGAATCCACTCAAACAGGAATACTTAAGAAAAGGAAATTCAATATTTGCTGGAGAATGCTTTTATCGAGCCCAGTAAAAGTGATTGGAGTTCACCATGCATACTTGTTCCAAAACCAGATAAAACTTTCCGTTTCACTGATTATATCATGGTGAAGAGTGTGACAAAAACAGATTCATTCCCATTACTAAGAATTGACGATTGTATTGATAAGATCGGAAATGCCAAGTATGTCACCAAATTTGACCTTCTGAAAGGATTTTGGCAGATTCCACTAACGGAAAGAGCAAAGGAAATATCGGCATTTGTGACTCCAGATGGACTTGATCAATATAAAGAAAGAACATATCAACGTCTCATGAATATAATCACCTCTGGTCTAGAAAATTATGATGCCTATATAGATGACGTCATCATCTACAACGACACCTGGATAGAACATCTGTCATCAATTCGAAAATTCTTTGACAGACTCACTGATGCATCTTTGACAGTTAATTTATCTAAAAGTTAGTTCTGCTGTGCTAGTGTGATTTTTTTTTGTTTTAGAACATTTTGTGGGACATGGACAAGTAAGATTATTTAATAGCAGACGCTCTTTCCAGTGTATAACAATATATTATATCATATACACTGTAATTTATACGAGTTTTTTTTAACCTCAGGTGTAAATTGGTTTGTGGTAAAAAGAAAATTTTATCATATAAACCTTTCTTTTTATTTTATGGGGGAAGGTGTTACGTATATTTGATTTACATCATTTAATTTTGTTTGTCAGATTCAAATTTGACATTTTGGGTTTAAAATTCGTTAGTTGGGAGAGATTTTCTAGAAATGGATTACCTATGTACTTTACAAGTAAACAACAGATGTTAACCTCATTTTCTGACCTTGCTTCAGAGTGTAAATGGTTGATTCCAAGGACATCAGAGCTTTACTTTTAAAATGATTGGTTGATTCCACGGACAAAATGGAGTAAAGTATAAACATCTTTCTAATTTTAGTTGGGTCATATGGTATTTACGTGATTTCTTGAACGTAGGTTTGTTCTGATAGTTTCTAGAACATCACGTGACCCCTTGTTTACGTAAAAACAGGTATTTAAATTATTGTTTGGGAGAGAACACTTCAGCAGAAGTTGGGCTTTTATAATATTTAGTTGTGTCTTCTTTTTGAGTTCTTTTTAATTACCGTGTACTGGAAATTGTGTCAATTCGTTGGAGCATGAGGAATTATTTTATTATTTATCTGGAAAAGAATATGTGCTCATAGATTTTCATTAACAAGAACTGACTAAATCAAGTGACATCGTTGTCCATATTGGATTACATCGTCAAGATTCGAATCGGGAACTATTAGGACATTTATTTATCAGGACTCTTGCAATTCCACTAGTGGATTATATTGAGAATATTTTTTGGATTATTTTTTGGACTTGATTTTCTAAAACCGTAAGTTTATTTATTTTCTTTTATGAAAATATTTGTACTTAATAAATTGTTTGTTAAATTTTACAAGTTTGTTATTTTCACTTCTTTCTGTGTTGCTGCTTATTCGAGCCCAAGCACGTAACAGTATAGTGTATGGTTTAGTGTTTAATCTGATTCAGCTTCATGAATTCAAACTTAAAATCTCTTAAGATCTCTTAAAGATGTTCCGTTTTTTTAATGTGAATAGGGCAATTTGAATTGTCTTACATCCTGTGCAAACTTCCATCTATTTAGTGTGATCAGGCAAATTGATTTGCCTTACATCGAGTCCAAAATTCCATTTATTTAATGTAAATAGAGCGATTATGTAATATATTTAATGTTAGAAAAGCAAATTGATTTGCATTTTATCTTACATACTGCCTTAGCTTTGTGAGCTTACAGTTAGAAAATGAGCTCGGTAATAACAATTAACTTGATCATGATGTTCGTTAAATTATACTTCAGCGTGTCATCTTTAGTTGTGATATTTAGAGTTTGACTATGTTTTTTTCTGAGTTTATCGTGGTATAAATTGTCATTTGCTGACTCGCACAGCAAATAACGCCAGAAAAGTATACTCTTTCTTGTTGTGGTGACTTTGGGGGCTGCTTCAACATACAATATGGCTAACATTTGGGCCCAATGTGCAGACTCTGCTGACTTCAGATCTACCTCTATATTCTTCTCTTTGCACCATTCTGAAATTCATGTTTCTCAGATTGGTAGTAACTATTTTTTAACATTTTAAATATTTATATCCTTGGGACGTTTCATTTATACATATCTCCTTTCCATAATTTGTATTTGTTGAACAAATTTGTTACATTTGTAAGCTGTCACAAATATTTAAAGATAAACTACATTTTATTCAATTAAGAGCAAGTTAAGTCGCGATTTTATAAAAATGGCATGAATGATTTAATTTTTGTTTTCATTTTGCATAAAAACAAACAGCATATTGACTTTTCATTATATATAATTTAAGATAAAAAATAGATAAGAGCAAATTAAGTATCAAGCAATATTACCTAAGCTTACATTAAGGACCAGTCCAGTATACTGGTTATTATTATTATTATTATTATTATTATTATTATTATTATTATTATTATAGTTAATTTATTATGATCATTAAATGAATAAATAAACCTACCTGTGAAAGTGTTGTAGCTCCATTGAGTTTTTCTTGATAGATTTTGAGACTGTGTTTGTGTGTGATTTGGATTTTTAATGTAGATTTAACAATTTTTCAGTTATATCACTACGATGTCTGCATTGTGGCAGTTTATAGTGGGGCACTGGGGCGTCATGCCACAGACATGTCACGTGACATCCCAACCATTCGCATTATAATGACACCAGGGCAACCAGTCCAAACACTAACCTTTTAATGCTAAGGCATCTGTTAGTACTATTTTTATAAGTCTTTGATATGATTCTGCCAAAGATTGAACCCACGACCTCCTGCATTCGAGGTGGACGCTTGAACCACTAGGCCACCAGAGTGGTATGGTAGATTTCTAGTTCTGCTGTTCAGATATGTTTAATAGATCTTCCTCATTCAGTGATTTGAAGTATTTTGGTTTGTGGTCATCCTGGTGATCAGTTGGGAACTGGACTGGTGTTGGTTCATTTAGACTAAATGATAACTCAGTTTATAATACGGTTTCCACTTCAAAATGATCGTCAAATATTGATGGGTCAAAATTTTTAATGTTGTGGTGTATGAAATCTATCTTATACGGCAAAGTTAGCAAAAATTTCCAAATTCTGACATTTCAGTTTCAGTGTTGGATAGCTATAATACTGTATACTGGTGACCTTGACCTAGTGCACTTTAAACATTTTTATCCATATTTTTTCCATAATTTTCAACAAAGATAAAATGTATTATTCATTCAAAGCAAGCAAATTTTACACAAAAATCTTGACTCAGATGTATTGCGTAGCAATAAGTACAAGAGATTGAAGTAGTATGTTTCTTCCTGTAAACAGTTTTTTAAAAAATGTTCTGCTTTGGTTTAATAAAAACGTTGTGAACATTTTTCAGGTTGTTTCCGAATTCAACTTTATGATCTTTTTATTTCGTGATCTTACCCACTCTGGTGATGCAGAAGCCATTTTATTTTCATCAGTTGTACTTTCCATAATGTGTTCTCTTTCTTCGTCTATACATTCCATTTCATTTTCAGTGAAATTAAAGGTTTCCTAGGCAGTTATTTTCAGGTTACAAATATTTTGAAAATATTATCTGTAATTTCTGACCTTTTAATAAAACTAGGTTCTGGTTTCATAAAACATATTTGTTATTTCTTAAAATTAATTTACTTTAAAGTTCTCAATCTAGCACTGAATGCTTAAAATTGGCATACCAAAGTATAAAAATAAAAATAAAACCACACAAAAATACCTAATTCTGTTTGCTTTTAAGATGTAGTCTTTGAACTCGATCTCTAATTCGTTAAAATTATATATTATAAGAAATTTACTTATCAAAGATGCTAGTCCTACTGTTATTATATCTGATGATAAATTTTGATATTTTTCTTTTTTAGTTTTCAGTTTATCACTTGGGATAATGGAGAAATCCTGCCTTCATTAAATATGCAAATATGCAAATGACTTTGTTGAAACGATGGTTTTCATTGGACATTGTGGTTTATAGAAAATAACATTGACGTGGAGACTTGTGCTGCTGGAAATTTAGTATTATGTTATCAGAACGGTAGTATATATACTTGAACCGTTACTAATAATGCATTGTACGTTTCATTTCAGCGCTGGTAATTACATGTTATTTTGTTTATTATTACAATTTTTTAAAGTTCTATTCGAAATTAGACCGCCATTGGTGGCGTTATCAATTTTCGTGGATTGGTTGAATTTTGCAAGGTTATTTCGCAAGTAGTTTTAGTTTTATTATTATTACTATTATTATTTTTATTTTTATTATTATTATTATTATTATTATTATTATTATTATTATTATAACCGTATCTATGAATTCTTTGTACGTTTATAAAAAGTACTGGGATATTTGTTAAATAGGACAGTGTTTATATATTCCCTGTAATAGCTTGAACATTATTCAAATAGAGCAAAATAAATACTTACATTTTAGCGATAAATCAACTTGTGCATTGTGAATGGTTAAAAATAAACGATTTATAAAGTGCAACAAACTCGTCATCACAAAGTTATTCAAGGCAGATACCTAGTTAAACGCAAAGGTAATATTCTAATCTAAATATAACATTTCATTCCACATCATTTTGAAAGGAATTCTTTATTTTGTCATAGATATATATGCATCCTAGATCATACAGCAGTTAAATAATACAGTGTCTCCATAACGGCCATTTTTTTACATTCAGCTAATATAACGTTTGCCATTTTTAAGAACGTATATTTTCAAAACACCTACCTATACGTCGCATCTACCTCAAATAATTAACTTGGTTTACAATCAACATTATACATGTGGTGGTCGTTTTGGTAACTAACCGACTATGGGAAGACAAAAATAACGTCAGAATATTAGGGAGACACGATTTTGTCGACCTATGCCTTCTGTCCCCCTTATCCACTATTTATAACTGTGAATTGTCTCCTTTGTGTGCCAGCCAATAACTTTGAATGTTCAAATTTTCGTCTATAAAAGGTATAGTGCCAAATATAGTATTACAAATCAAGGAGTAATCACATGGAGTAATTTGTGTCTAAATGACAAAAAGGATAGGAATGTTTTCAATGTAGGGTCACAATCATGTGATTTAGTCTAAACCTGACCTATATATAAGTGTGTGTTCTAGTCAATACAGTAAGTATAATACGCACATCGAGACAGAGTAAGAAGATTTAGATTTTACTTTGGTATTCTTTTTCTTATAAACAAGGGCTGATCACATCTTACTTTGTTGATTCCTGTCTTTAAACAAGTAAGTAGTACTTTTTATTTGAATGATGGGATAGTATGCTATCATCCATTTCTTCGTCTATTGAAATGTTTTGACATTTAATCCATTAATAATCAAGACAAATACTTGAATGTATGTAAGGAGTCACCACTATCTAAATGATACTGGAAAGTGTGGAACGCAATTTTATTTTACCCGTCTTCCAGTAAACAATAATTTATGCATGTATGTCTTATCATACTGAATTAAACTTGGTTTTTTTTCTTTCTTTTGTATTAAATGTATTGTATTGTATCGCAACGATCTAAAAGAAATGACGGCATATATCATATAAATAATGTAAAAATTAAATCTTAGTTTTGTGTAGTAGAGTCAAATCTGTTGTATTTTTACACTTCCATATAACGCACAACTATTTAAATGGGACGACATTGATACAATCCTTATCAAAATTTTAGCTGTGAGATAAGAGGTCAGCTGATCATCTATCGGTATAGGACAACTATCCAAAAAGTACAAAAATGAATGGTCCTTTAAGTTACTTTTATATACAGGTTTTACAATAGTATATAGTCACTGATAAGTCAGTTCAATCTGCAACAAACTGAAGCCCCTAATTTGCCGTAGCATAATGCATCATATCCTAATTTTAGATATAAGATCAAATCTCTTTAGAGATCAACTGAGCACCTTACTCTATAGGACAACTGTTTATAAATTCATAATTGAATTATGCATTGAGTGTCATTCATGTTTCTTGTACAGAAATTACTATAGCATACAGTAGCGTACTGACGAGGGGTTGGGGTAAGCGGACGGGGCGGCGCCATAAGGGGGTGGGGTGGTGAGCGAATGTGGATCAATAATCACCACCCATTGCCATTTACCCTTAGTACATCACTAACAGTATGTTTTCAGGTTGCAGTTGGACCAGACTTATACGCGAGTGCAAATGGAATTTAATGTCATTCGCATATCGTAATGTCAAACCTACTGTTTCCTATTACAACTTAAATGTAACATAAATACAGAAGTATATTGAGCCTTCGATATAACTGATAATACATTTGACCTTGAGACTAAATTAATCAGACCAAGATCCACCTATAACTGATTTTATATTTGACAAGGAGACTCAACAACTAGACCAAAAATCATCTCTAACTGATATTATAATTGACAATGAGACCAAACAACTAGACAAAGAATGATTTATAACTGATATTATAATTGACCATGACACTAAATTAACCAGATTACGATTCAAAATTACGAACATTTGAGTAACTTATGATCAGTACATATTATTCAGTTAACTTGTCTCCATGATCTCACCTACATTTACAGCATTTGTCCCAAAATGGATATTGTAGATGATCTTAATAGTGTGACAATATTCGGTTTATTGACAAAGTAGAAATTTTAAAAAATCTGTCTAGATATAAATTTATTCCTGCATAAACTTTGGAAAAAATCCTCCAATTTTTGAAAGTACTGTTCCAAGTCACCATTTTAAACAATGTCTTTTTTAGAATAATTCAAATGATCAAATTAGCATTTGGATCCTACATGACAGCCAAATGGTCGATGCATTGATAATGATACTGTTGAAAACATTAAAGTCAAGAAAGAAGCATAGGATATTAAATGAAAAAAAGGCGTGCACATAGAAAACTAGTGTTGTTTAGCATCAACGAAGTGGTATTATACGGTCCTTCAAATATTGTATTATATATGTAAACAATAAGGTTATTTAATAAGTGACTAACGCTTATGATCTTTTACCTTCAGTTCTATTCGTCAAAGGGAGACATGACAACCTTCAAGTGTGCCAGTGTAAAGAGGGAATATTTTACTTTTGAGGATAAGGCGTTGAAAAAGGTCGCCGAAGAATTTGCACATGAAAGAAACATTGATTATGAAACAGGTAATTCTAATTACCCACTCGTCGAGTTGAGCACATGGTATAAACATGGACTTGTGGCAACTGTTGTTGAAGCTTACAATAAACATATCGCTCTTGAACTTTCTCCTGATGATCTTTGGTGCCTTATTATCCAAGGAGTTGCTACTCACCTCTCTGATGAGGAGACTGCGGAAAAACATCGAAATACCTTCGTCAACCATTCTGGTAAAAAGAAATTGATGGTTGATGGGAGAAAATACAACATCAGACCCAAAGGGGTATGTGAACCAAATCACAATCAAACGGGTTGGGTCGGTTTTGTGGAGGAAATCGCAGAATTGATAAACGGCAATACAAAATGTAATATAGCCGAAATGATGACGAAGCCCTTCAGCACAACAGGGCCAATGGAGTCACAGGTTTTTCGATGTTGCCTGATGGAAGCTATGCAGAATTATTTTGAATAAGTCTGCTTTTTGTTGTGTGGAATACCTGAGGTTTGCCTTCTTGGTACATTGCATGATTACAAGAGCATCAAGGAAAGAGTTGATAGATTGTCCGAGCTCCTGCCTGACCTGGATTGGTGGTTCATCAAGGTAAACACAATCATTGACAACTTTGTTTCCAGCATGGAGGGAAAGCCAGACATCGATTGGTGGAATCGTATAGTCACTAAGAAACCAATTGGTTCTGGTGGAGGAACTACATTAACAGGCTGGCTGGGCGACATGTTTCCATATTCCAAAAGCTTCGATGGCAAGCTCAAGCGCAATTATAAAAGTCCAAACTATTCTGAAATTGGTCCAGGCTTGACTTTTACTCCCGTGAGTCTTGATGATAAACTGTATGCAGGTAAAGAGTACAAACTTCGACTAGCCGCAGGTTTCTTAGGAGCAGGTGAAAACAAGGAAACCCAGAGACTTCGACCTGTACAAGGCTGGATGATGTTCTATGAGACATAGATACTAATTTTGGTGAACACAGTTTGTGTGAAGATGGAAAGTACTTATTTTTGATATGATTGTGTTTGCAATATATTTTTCTCCATACTAAACATTTCTGCTTTTCAAAATAATGAACTATGATTCTAATTTTATCCCTCCAATTAAATTCCAGATATATACATCCCATGCATATCTTTTTCTCAGATAACCATAGAAGGAATTGTCCAGCAGCTTTCGTAAGAATATTTTAGTATTTTCAGAAATGAGACAAAACACAAAAACACAAACTGTATAGGTAGACAAAAAAAAAAGTAAAATAAAACTAAGATGAAAAAATTAAGGAAGATCAAAATATCGGCTGATACAAAATAACTTTTCTCATAAGAAATTTAGGAAAACGAGGGATGACGGCAAATAAAAAGTTGGCTAAATATGTCACACATATTTTGTCTTTACGAGAGCAGGATTCGTTTTCAGTGTTGAATAAAGGATATGATTATGTAAATATTCAATTATATTGTCCACATATGTACAATAGAGATGGAAGTAAGAAGTGGGTCTTTATTGTCTTTAAGGCTTTTACGGTTGTTACCTTCATATGGGCATACTCTTGAAAACATTTGGGTCTAATTTGGTATTTCTTCATACTAAAATTGAAGACAATAATGGAATAAAACGGCAGAATCACGTAGCGTAGACTATATGCTATTAATATTTCAGTATCACCATTTTCCATATATAGCAAACTATTAAAAGACTTCTATACTTTTCTTACGGAATGGAAATACGGGCTTACAATTTTCAGAAATCATTACATAATAGTCGTATCAAAGCGTGAATTAACCTATAATTAGCTCTGAAAAATATTTTTTGTAAAACAAAAAGCTTTTACTCAATTAAAAAAATATCTGACCTTGGATATAATAATAATAATAATAATAATAATAATAATAATAATAATACTACTACTAATAGTAATAATAATAATAATAATAGTAATAATAATAAAATTTAAAAAAAAATAAATAATTATTTAAAAAAATAGTGACAATCAATAATAATATTAATTGAAATTTTTGTTTATAACTGCTGTTATATATGTCTATTTTGAGAAATTGGGACATACAACAAATTCTTGAGATGTGTATGAAAGATTGTATTTAAAGGTTTGTGTACTTATATAAAAACTCATGCCAGTGAAAGAGTGACTTAAGAAGAAAACAAAATTATACACGTGATTACCAAAGGACTCTATGTGTTTTGGAACTTCGATGATTTAGCAGTTTTATGCCAGATTCCTGACCAAACTGGATGCATTTTTTAATCCTATCATCGAATCAGTATTAGTCGTATATTGTGTTTTATCCTTAGATTAAGTACTTTACTTGAGTTGCCTAGGTAATAAAAAACATTTCGTAATTCTGTGCCATAAACACCAACCAGGCTAAACTGTTAATTTGTGACCTGAATTGATGGTCCATCAAAGCATACAAAATCATTGACAACTTTGTTTACAGCATGGAAGGAAAACTAGAATTTGATTGGGGCAATCGTATCGTCTCTAAGATACCTGCTGGTTATGGTGGACAAACTACATTAACAGGCTGGCTGGGCGACATGTTTCCATATTCCAAAGACCAAGTCCGTTCGCAATTATAAAGTTCCAGCTTTATTGAAATTGGACCAGGCTTGACTCTTACTCCTTTTATCGTCGATGATCATATACTAGCAAAGAGTACAAACTGCGACTGGCCGCGGTCAGCTGGTCAAAACAAGGAAATGTAGAGACTTCGACCTGTACAAGGCTGGATAATGTTCTATAATACATAGATAATAATTTTGGTGAACACAGTTTGTTAAAACATGGAAATCATCATTACTTATCAGTGTATACACCTTAATAATGTCTGCATTATATATGATAATAATCATGCTGTATAACTATTATCCACATATAGCAAACTAATAAAAGACTTATCATTTTCTTATGGAATGCAAATATGGGCTTATAATTTTCGATAAATTATTACATAAATATGAAATTAATCATTTCACTCAACTTTAAATCAATAAATGCACATCCCTTAAAGAAGTTATTGGATCACCAAAGAAGGGTTTGTACAGTTGTTTTCTTAAGAATACTTGAGTATTTTCGGAAACTAGTTTCTGCCAGATGTCTGTAATCAATAAACGTTATGATGCTTGCTGATGTTGGATATAAAGAGATAATTTAATCACAAAACTCAGATTGTTTAAGTGTACGACCAAAACAAGACTAAACAAACGAAAGAAGAACAAAGTGTCAGCTCTAGCAAATTAAACTTCCTAATAATAATTTTAATTCTCGGAAACAATTGAGGATCAATATGTCCATTTTGTTGATAAAAAGGTTTTCTTTACCATATACCACGATTATCGAAATCCTATGATACTTCTGCAATACATGTATATTTTCCATATTTTTAGCATAAAGATGGTATTAGGAATGAGTTCTTATCATTTTAAGAAATATGCAAATAATTTTCTATGTTACATTATGATTGCTTAGACGTTCATGATAATTACCTTCATTTCGACAGAGTCTGGGAACATACTAACACAAAAAAACCGGCAGAACTCGTAATGTAGATGATATGATTGTATTCAAACAGTACAACCATTACTCACAAATAACAAATAATGTAAAGACTTGAATAATATTTGTAAGAATGGATATATGGGTCCCTAAAGTTCCATAAATCATTGCATAGAAATCGTATCCAGCGGTAAATTCTCCTATAAATTACTCTGAAGTATTTTAAAACAATATTACTGTAGCAAATGCAAACATTTAACTGAAATTTTCAACAAACGCAATAATAATAATAATAATAATAATAATAATAATAATAATAATAATAATAATAATAATAATTGAAGCGTTTCATATATATTTACAAATACAGTATAACTACTGTTATAGATTTGTCTCCATTTTAAAATCGGGAATTACAACAAATTTCTTCCTAATTTGTGTATGAAAGATTGTATAAAAAGGTTTATATACTGTTATGTATTTAGGTTCAAATAAACAGGAACATAAAAAAAGAAAACAATAAGCTTTGAAAGATTAAACAAATAATTTATTTCCCTGGAGAAAGATTGTAAAAATGGAAAAAGAAATTACAGCTTTAAAAATCTAATTCAAAAATGATCCAAGAATATTCCACGAATTAAATTACAAAAAATCTTACAAATGAAATGTTCTAAGAGATTCAAGCTCGAATCCCATTTAAATATCCAAGACGGAAGACGATTACCTGTGCTAAATTATGTTTTGTGCTCCTCTACATTTCCTTGTAGAAACACAATATTTAACACTTCAGGGTTGGAAATGGGAATAAAATTTTGATACAGTCTTTCTCCAAGATTTCTGTATGTGCACATATAATATTTCCATAGATACGATTTAATCCTATAAAATCCATGTAAACGGAAGAAAAGTTAACATGGATTAAAAAACTTGGCTAAAACAAAAGAAAATGACTTACCATTAATTGTAAAACTAAGCCCAAAACTAACTATATTTCACCAAAACAAAGATTATATCGTATTCTAATACACAGTTTCTCGAAAATAATTCCCAAATTGTGAAATCGTGACGTTTTATAATGGAGTCATGTGATGGTTTATATCACATACTCCTAACATGACCCTAATGAGAACCATTTATTTTTACTTGAGAATAAAAAGTTGTTTACTTCTTAATTTATTAGTGCCTTATTGACCTTGACAACAACCAATCATTTAAAATTAAAATAAAACCTGATATGTGACTGACATTAACCTTGAACCACGGTCAGCATCTATGTCAACATTACTTGTTTACAAAAAAAATAATTCATGCCAGCCGATTTTTTAATGAATAAATTTACATTACAATAGCTTGTAATGAAAAATGGAAAAGAATTTAAAAATCACAAAAAACAATTAAATATATATTAAATCAGATATACGTAACAATATTCACAAAGAGCATACATGTGACTAACTGTGAAATCCTAATGTTTTGGAACCTTGATGACTCGGCCGTTTTTGTGCGACATTCGTTACTAAATTGATTGCATTTTCTTGTTGCATCATCAGATCAGAATGAATCAGCTACCGTGATACGTCCTTAGACGGGATACTTTAGTTGTCCTGGTAATACATAACCTTTCTGTGTTTCGGTGCCATTAACACCAACCAGGTTCATTTTTTAACGTTCAAATAAATATATTATAAGGAGAAATAGTATGTGCTACAGAGAATTTGTAACACTATTAAAACTTCAAGACACATTGTTGTAAGGTCAGAACATCTACTGTTAGTTCTTGGTGAAAAGGGATTCATGTTATGTAACATAAACAACTTCTAAATGTAAACGATGATCCATATACATTTTATGTGTAGGGTGTAAAACAATGTTGCGATGGCAACCGTGTTCATCTCCTACAGGCATGTTATTAATATGCCAAAGCTGTTTAGATTGGCCTTTATATTTATAGATTGCTTTATTTGCATGGGGAAATATGAAGGAATATTTTGGGATGGATACTGCACGCCTTGTGGGAGTGATGTAACCATCCGACAAAACCAGTTTATATTTTCCAATAAAAATGCAGTGACGTTTTAATTAATTATTCATTTTCTTTTTCAAACTAAGGCCCGATTATATAAAATTACACTACATCAATCGAAGTATTTGAATTTATGATGCATTCTAAAATAAATACATGATTGTAGATTCATCAAAACACAACAGAAATATAAATGCGTACATAACTCCACCCAGCGCGCTCGACTCCTCTTTTAGTTTTTTAGTCTACTTACAATTGTCATTTCAAATCATATTGTGGTTCAAAGCGCATTACACTAGCTGTTCCAGTTGATCTAGAATTAAGAGAATGTGTTGGGGTTTTGTGTCGATTCTACAGATTACTCAACTCCGCTGATTTTGAAACTGGATTTATCATCTGCATCAGTTAAACACAAACACGTGTTTCGGATTTGAAAAGGGAGGGACAGGTCTTGACTCTGCATTATGTGTGTTTCTCATCTGTCATCAGATGTTTGGAATCATAATGGTAGAAAAATATGAATTTTTTCACTTCTGATCATCAAAAAGACGCTACACATATCACGATCATTTCATATTGAGTGCAGTAAGGAGAATGTTAGTTCCCTTAGAATGTAGTCGAAATTAAAAAGAACAATTTCAAAATGTGTCATCAAGCTTTAGAAACCATGACATGGCTATGTAATTCGGATTTTCAGAACTAAGAAAGTACATTTTGACGAAACTCGAGAAAGTAAAATGTACATATTTGTTTTGCCATTCTCATTAATAGCTTAAGAAGACAGTTATGCCTGGTACGTATATGCTCCCATTGCTAAGTTTTGATCTTATGGCATCTATCGCGTGTCTAAATCAGAAAATTGTATTGACAAAGATATTGCGCTAAACTGTAAAGCAGCTTGTTTGTGACAATTGATTCAGCCGGCTGAAATAAAGAATTCTTCGTCGTCTTTGATTTTTAGATCTGAGATCATCTCTTTTCTCCGAAAAAGTTCAGTTGAATCCCCCCCCCCCAAATTATTACTTTCACTTATAAAATGGTAATATGTGATAGATATGCTATAGCCTTTGGTCTCAGTATGCTTTTCATTGCCATTATATATTGAGATGTCCAGGGAGGGATAGCACCACTGGCTGGGAGAAGAAGTAGTACTAATTCGGGGGTATCTCGCCTTTTGTCCCCACTCAGTTCTAATCTGGGGCCCCAAGAAGATGTCGCATGTGCAACGGCCATATAAAAAAAGTGGCACCAACGTCCTGGCTAAACCAGGCTGACGGTAGCCGACTAATCATATACCTTCCGTAATCAACGCTTTGTCTACCTAGCATGTGAAGATTCGGCAGTATGCGAGCAGGAGCCATCAGCCGGTCAAGTAGTTTCTCATTAAAGCGCCTTATAGCGGTAAGAGCTCGACGAGATACGTAGGACGTCATGGTCTTCCATTGCATTCAAATTCTTCTCCAGCCTTTTCGACGTTGTCATGCTGCTGCACTCAGATGGTTTTGGGCGAGAGAATGAGGTCGACGAACTGCGCAAGTCTTCCTCACTTAAAATAAAGTCAGAGCGCAAATCATTCTTATCATCCACACATCCCATTTCATCACTCAGCATACACCATGTTGATGGTCCTACGTTCTTTTCGGATTCCACACTGGCTTTCTGGCAGGATTCCCTGGTCAAGGGGCGTGGTTAATCGGTTCAGTAACATTCTGGCGAATATCATTCTTGCAATTGAGAGCAAGTACATACCTCTGCGGTCGTCGCAGGCCTGGTGGTTCCCTTTGCGCTAATACAGGTGATCATGGAAGACCTTTGAATACCTGAGGGATCGTCTCTTGCTGGCGATGATGAGGCTATGGTATATTCAGCAGTCAGTACACGCACATTCAACATATCTCTCTTCATGCCAATGCTTAGAGAGAGAGGGTGCATTTATTAGGAAAACTATTGATGAACATAAGTTTGGCTCTGCACACGTCTGGAGCAAAATTGACTGTTGTTGTTAGTGACCCACTCCGTGCTTTCTTAGCACCCCATCCTAGGCAACGTGATCACAGCCTACTCTTGCACTATAGTTGCCAAGAATGATGGGCGTATCTGCCATTGGAATGTCAGCAAGGACGGAATTAAGATCTTGATAGAACGTGACCTTCACTTTATCCTGGTTGGTGATGGCTGGATCATAGCAACTGACGAGGGTCATGCCAATTTGCCAATCAATGCCATCTTCAGTGCAAAGCCGACACATCCTCAGCCGTTCCAAAAAAAGTGTATCCGTAGCTCCTTTCATAGCCGTTTCCTTCTCCTGCAAGTCAGGTCTTTCTCAAGGCAGCAATGTGTATGTTGTATCTGGCGATTTCCTTTCGTATTAGGGCGGTTCTCATCTGGGGTCTTTCCGCATCGTCTCTGTCCAGTAGTGTCTGCACATTCCATGCGTCAAGTGTGACAGGAACAATTCCCATTTCCTTCTTTGTATTTTCACCACTGTAGTAGGGTTCCCGCCAACCGCAGTAAGCTGGCTAGAGAAGTTTGGAGCGGTGAATGTTTAGGCCACCTTTTCTAGCCCCTTCCTCATGCAAGGGAGGTGAGCAGTGCATTCCTGAAGAGGGCTGCTCAGTCGGCTGCCGGACTACACTGCTGCTCCATGTCAATGTTGGAAGACCCTAATGGCCTGAGCCACCTGCGTGCAGGTGTTTGGCTATGGCTGCCAGTTTAACCATACCTGCCGCTTTGTTGTTTGCCTATCGCCACATGACTTTAGTGGGAGGCAGCTACAAGAACATGACAATGGAGAAGCACCTGAGCCATTTCCATTAAGGGTTGTGTTCTGGCAATGACACTATTCAGTCGATTGTTCTCCGCCATGCTGACTAATGCTTTCAGAGACAGAGGTTTGAGTCCGCATCAGGTACTGTACAGATGGATAACTATTCAACCCCAGACGGCTTCTAGCGTTAACCAAGTTTATTACAGAGACCATCATGTTGAGCCCAACATCACTGTGAACGGCCAAAAACTCGTATAGTGAACCGCTTCACCGACCTTCGCAGCACACTATCACAGAACATCACTACTGATGACGATGTGAACCTTTACATTTCCAGAGCTAGCGTAACTTTCGGCAGATTGTTTGCCAATATCTGGAATGGAATAGGTATCAGCATTCAGACCAGACTAAAGGTCAACATGGCATTTATGCACCCCGAACTACTTTACACATGCAAAAGGTGAACTGTGTTATTACACCAGACAAGGAAACTGAACCACTGTCACACAAGTCTCAGAAAAATCCTCAGCATCAAGAAGCATGGCAAGGTTCCATACACTGAGGTACTCGCAAAAGCAGGTCTCCCCACCATCCACATCATCCTGGTGCAGTATCAGCTTCGCTGGGTTGGTCATGTTGTATGCATGCCAGACCACCGGCTGCCCAAGAGGATCTGTTATGGTGAGCAGCAGCCCGAATCCCATAAAGGTCAGAAGAAATGCTTCAAAGTCAGTCTGAAAGCTGCATTGAAAGTGTTCAATATAAACCCTGATTCCTGGGAGCAAACAGTAAGTGATCAAGACACTTGGTGTTATTTAATATGTGCACAAAGGCTCCAAGATGTGCGAATCTAGCAGAACAGCAGCTGCAGAGCTGAAGAGGCAAGCCAGAAAAGCACGTGCCATCAACTCTCCTGAAGATGTCCCACTCATACCCTGTCATTTATGCAAACTAACATTCCATTTTTCAGTACACGATAGGCTATACATGATGGCCAGTATTAATGGTCATAGAAGAACCCAGGAAACTCCACGGAAAGAACCGCCAACTCACGAGAAACTACTGGCAAAGTTTCTCTCATACCCACATTGGACGAATCTGACACTCGAACCCGCACAGAAGTGAGATGGCAGTGATCTGTAATGGAGAGCATTTTAGACCACACTGCCACACAGGGCCCCAACTGAAACCTATAGTCTACTTCATGAGGGTACATGGTTTGTTTAAAAAGTAGTTCCTAATACACTATACTATTTTAAGGCACACATGCTGTGCATGTGAGTATAATATGAAGGTTTTTGATATCATAGAATAATGCCCGATTCTGTCAATGCAAAGTTGGCAGAGGAAAAATAGAGCAGGTGACACTTTCATTACGATGATGTTTTTTTTAAGTCAGTTACAGATATGATGCATTTATAACGTATCATTATTTGATAAATCGGAGGTCAAATAATTGCGTATCACAGAACCTGAGAAAAACATGAAATAGGTAGTGATTACCTGTGTGTACATTTAAATTGAGTAAGCCAAATCAAGCATTCTCAATTTCAAGTTCTTGTCATATAAAGGTAAAGATAATTTAACATTTATTTTTATGGCCATTAATACTGTTTGTTTATGTATGTATGGTTGGATGGACAGATCAGATGGGATGTACAAAAATAAGGAATGTACGTTTCGTTTTAAACATTTGAAAACGTAAATGCATTTTTCAGATGAATTAATGCTTTCAAATATACTTCAGCTCTAATTAGACTCAAATCCATTGAAAAAGTATATCCTCTTTATTTTGTTATACAATTTTTATTTTTTTATTTTGGTACACTGTTTAATTTAAATGAAAGTCATCACTCTCTAAAGAAACATGTTGATAATATGTTACGGCTATTGGCTTTAAATTATTTAATTTTTTAATTGTTAAATCCAAATTTGTCATTTAGGGTTTAATATTCATTAATTGAGAGTTTTTTTTCTAGAAAATTCAGTTTGACCTAGACTCTTAGTTGTAAACAGGCTGACTATCCTTTAATTGTAAACAAGTTTTGACCTTGGTTTACAGTGGATCTAATTCCTGACCTTGCTTTAGACATTGTCAACAAGCCTCTAAAACTATTGGTCAATTTCAAGGATGACTTTTATTTTTAGTTCTTGAGGGTGGGAAGTGAATGATTTCCTTCTAGATCATTCCATTATTACGTGACTTGGAGAACGTAGCTTCTTTCTGTGACCTTCCAGAATCACATGATTCCTCTTGTTTACGAGGGAATTACATATATATATATATATATATATATATATATATATATATATATATATATATATATAGCTGTGTTTTGGAGGCTAACTTTAGTAGAATCTTTGGGCTGTAAGTTATTAGTTGTGTATTTCATGTTTGAGTGTTAAATTTTATTATTTTGTTCTGGACTTTGTGTCAATTCGTTGGAAAAGAAGAATTATTCTATTTATTTGGAAAAAGGACATATGTTTATGATTTTCATTTGGATGATAACAAAACAAGAACAACGAAACAAAAACTGCATCACGTGACATTGTCAGCCATTTTGGATTACATCGTCAAGACTCAAACCTGGGACTATTAGAACATTTATTTATCAGGACTTGCAATTCTATTAGTGGATTATTTTGTGAATTCTATACTTGTTGGATTTGATTGTCTAAAACCGTAAGTTTATTTATTTTATGAAAATAATTGTACTTAATAAAATCATTGTTAAAGTTTTACAAGCTTGTTAGTTTTCACTCTTTCTGTGTTGCTGCTTATTCGAGCCTAAGCACGTAACATAGAATTGGTGGCTATCGTCTCGGGATTGAGATTTGAGATAAATTTGAATTTAAATTTGAATTTCCCCTAGTTTTTGAGAATTTTAAATCTTTAGTAAGACTGACACGCTTGTATCAAAATGTCATCTAAGGTAGAAATATTTCTTTCTAATCCTACCCAGGAGCAATTAGATCTTTTAAAAAAAGACGAGTTGGTTCAACTTGCCAGGAAATAAGATCTTTCTGAAGTCAAGGCTTCTTTAACGAAACAAGATATCGAAAATATTTTGGTCCAGTATTTGGTAGAACAGGATGTTTTGGAACAAAGTGCTTTGATTCCAGTCAGTAAGTCTACACCAGACTCTGACATTAAACTGAAGGAATTAGAATTAAAATTCAAGATGGAAGAAGAAACTGGAATTTCAGAGAGAGAGAGAGAGGAGAGAGAGAGAGAGAGAGAGAGAGAGAGAGAGAGAGAGAGAGAGAGAGAGAGAGAGAGAGAGAGTGAATTAGAGTTAAAGACTCTAGAGTTTCAGGAAAGGGAGAAAGAGAAACAAATTGAATTACAAAAAGAGCAAATGCGAATTGAGAGAGAGGAGAAAGAGAAACAAATTGAATTACAAAAAGAGCAGATGCAGATTGAGAGAGAGAGAGAGAGAGAGAGAGAGAGAGAGACAGAGAGAGAGAGAGAGAGAGAGAGAGACAGAGAGAGAGAGAGAGAGAGAAAGAGAGACAGAGACAGAGAGAGAGAGAGAGAGAGAGAGAGAGAGAGAGAGAGAGAGAGAGAGAGAGAGAGAGAGAGAGTTGAAGAAGGTGGAATTTCAGGAAAGGGAGAAGGAAAAACAATTACAATATGAAATTAGAATGAATGAAATGGAGCTGGCAAGTGAGAATCATCATCATACTTCAAATCAAAATTTTGATTTAGCAAGGAATATTAGATTAGTGCCCCCTTTCAAAGAAAAAGAAGTAGACAAATATTTTATTCTTTTCGAAAAAGTGGATGAAAATTTAAAATGGCCGAGAGAGAATTGGACTCAGTTACTACAATGTGTAATTACTGGTAAGGCTAGTGAGATTTACACTTCACTGTCTGTTCAGCAAAGTGGTGATTATGACGTAGTTAAAGAATGCATTTTAAGAGGTTATGAGTTAGTCCCTGAAGCTAATAGGCAAAAATTTAGAAATTACAGAAAAGAAGCTGGGCAAACTCGTGTCGAATTTGCTAGACAAAAAGAGCAGTTGTTTGATAGATGGTGTTTAGCCAAGAAAGTTGAACAAGATTATCAAAATCTCAAGCAAATTATATTAATTGAAGAGTTCAAAAACTGTGTTCATAGTGATGTTAAAACTTATCTTGAGGAGCATCAAATTGAAACCTTGAAAAGTGCTGCCCGAGCTGCTGACGAATATTCTTTGACACATAAAGTTCCTTTTGTTAACAAGACTTTTACTCAACAATTAAATGGCAGAAAAGTATTTCCGCCTAATTCAAGCCCTTCTAAAACTAACACAACTTTCAAACATCAGACTTCAGAGAAGTTTGATTCTGGATCCTTGTCTCTTCCGACGTGTAACTTTCGCAAGAAAAAAGGACACGTTATTTCTGATTGCTACAAATTGAAAAACAGGCATTAGAATCAAGAAAGGCCTGAAGAAGTCTTCTTCTAATGAAAGTGTTCTTGTTCAGGGAGAAGAGTGCAGCTTTGTTAATGTTCCTCTCCATTGTGTAAATTTGTCATCAGACTTAGCGTTAGGACCTGTGACAATCGGAACAGTCTCGGTTTTACCCGTTGAAGGTATAAATTTATTGCTAAGCAACGACTTAGCTGGAGACAAGGTTGTGGTTAATCCACTTGTGACTGACAAGCCTAATTTGGATCAGAAAGTTGATCCAATTGAAATAGAAATCCCTGATATACTTCAAGCTTGTACGGTTACTAGAGCTATGGTAAAGTAAGCTCTTGAGAATGACGTTGAAAAGGGCAGTATTCCCTTATCTGACACCTGCGTGGGTCAGGTTTATGATGTTATAGAAGCCAGCATTCCTTCAACTGACGTTTGTATAGGTCAGGTTTTTTATGAGGTCACTTTTACTCTTGGTTTAGATCAATCAGAAGGTATTGATCATAGTGATCCTCTTTTGACAACTCATTCTCTTTATTCTAATCAGGGTGATGATTTTGAGAGTGATGTTACAGAAGCCAGCATTCCTTCAACTGACGCTTGTATAGGTCAGGTTTTTGATGAGGTCACTTTTACTCTTGGTTTAGATCAATCAGAAGGTATTGATCATAGTGATCCTCTTTTGACCACTCATTCTCTTTATTCTAATCAGGGTGATGATTTTGAGAGTGATGTTACAGAAGCCAGCATTCCTTCAACTGACGCTTGTATAGGTCAGGTGTTTGATGAAGTCACTTTTACTCTTGGTTTAGATCAATCAGAAGGTATTGATCTGATCATTGTGATCCTCTTTTGACAACTCATTCTCTTTATTCTAATCAGGGTGATGATTTTGAGAGTGATGTTACAGAAGCCAGCATTCCTTCAACTGACGCTTGTATAGGTCAGGTTTTTGATGAGGTCACTTTTACTCTTGGTTTAGATCAATCAGAAGGTATTGATCATATTGATCCTCTTTTAATAACTCATTCTTTTAATCAGGGTGATAAACGACAGTCAGTTGTCATCGAAAAGGAAAAAGATCCTGAGATCTCCTATTTGTTTCAAAGGGTCATACATGAGACTGAAATTACTGAAGTTCCTGTCTGTTATTTCATTAAAACTGGAATTCTTCTGAGAAAATGGAGACCTCCCGAGGTACCTGCTGGTGATGAATGGTCAGTGAACTATCAAATTGTAGTTCCAAAACCTTACAGACAGGAAATACTTAATTTGGCCTATGAAACTCTTTTGACTGGTCATTTAGGGATTAATAAAATGTATCACAAGATCTTGACTCACTTCTATTGGCAACAATCAAAAGTGATGTTGCCAAATACTGTAGATCTTGTCATACTTGTCAAATGGTAGGAAAAACCAATCAGAAGATACCTAAGGCTCATCTGCAACCTATTCCTGCCTTTGACGAATCATTTGGTAGAATTATAGTAGATTGTGTAGATCCCTTATCTGAGACCAAGTCAAGTAATCAATTAAAGTTAAATATGAAACTATGGTTTGAAAGAACTACAAGGGAGATAACTTTTGAGTCTGATAATAGAGTTGTGTTACTCTTGTTCATTCTTCTTACTTTTCTTCAGATTAGATATTATGGCCCGTACAAAGTTAAGAAGAAAATGAATTAGTTAAATTATAGTATTGGTGCTCCTGGGATCTAAATAAATTATAGGAGTACCAGTATATTGAAAGAGATAGCCATGTTAAATATGTAATTAATTTAGTTGTGCCTGTCCCACTTAGTGAAGAAATATCGTCGGATTCTACTGACATTGGAGCGATGAATTGTTGGAATTCAGAAATTATAAACAAATCTAGACCAGAAACTTTCACAGTTGCAAGTGCAAGAAAGAAATGAACTGAAAGTTATTATTATATGAGCACTTATGTCCAGATATTCTTACAAGGACAAACAAAATTTTCATGACGTTGAGATTGAGAATTCCATGCAGGATGAGTCCACTCAAACAGGAATACTTGAAAAAGGAAATTCAGTATTTGCTGAAGAATAATTTTATCAAGCCCAGTAAAAGTGATTGGAGTTCACCATGCATACTTATTTCAAAACCAGATAAAACTTTCCGTATGTGCACTGATTAAAGGAAGGTGAACCGAGTGACAAAAACAGATTCATTCCCATTACCAAGAATTGACAATTGTATTGATAAAATTGGGAATGCCAAGTATGTCACCAAAATTTGACCTTCTGAAAGGATTTTGGCAGATTCCACTACGGAGAGAGCAAAGGAAAACTTAATATTGTGACTCCAAAAAGGACTCTACTAATATAAAGAAAGTCCATTTCAACGTCTCTTAAAAATGTTCATCTCTGGTCTAGAGATTTGTGACGTCATCATCTATAACGACACCTGGAAAGAACATCTAGCAACAATTCGATAATTCTTTAACAGACTCACTAATGTATGTTTGACAATTAATTTGTCTAAAAGTGAGTTCTGCTGTGCTTGTGTGCCTTTCCTAGGACATTTTGTGGGACATGGACAAGTTAAAAGGTTGAGGCTATTTCTTGATAATATAATTGTTGACACTCTTTCCCCTGTATAATTTATTATATTGTGTAATTTGTACTAGTTCTTTTAACCTCAGATGTAAATTGATTTGTGATAAAAAGAAAGTTTTATCATATAAACCTTTCTTTTTATTTTATGGGGGAAGGTGTTACGGCTATTGGATTTAAATTATTGAATTTTTTAATTGTTAAATCCAAATTTGTCATTTAGGGTTTAATATTCATTAATTGAGAGTTTTTTTTCTAGAAAATTCAGTTTGACCTAGACTCTTAGTTGTAAACAGGCTGACTATCCTTTAATTGTAAACAAGTTTTGACCTTGGCTTACAGTGGATCTAATTCCTGACCTTGCTTTAGACATTGTCAACAAGCCTCTAAAACTATTGGTCAATTTCAAGGATATTTTTTATTTTTAGTTCTTGAGGGTGGGAAGTGAATGATTTCCTTCTAGATCATTCCATTATTACGTGACTTGGAGAAGGTAGCTTCTTTCTGTGACCTTCCAGAATCACATGATTCCTCTTGTTTACGAGGGAATTACATATATATATATATATATATATATATATAATATATATATATATATATATAGCTGTGTTTTGGAGGCTAACTTTAGTAGAATCTTTGGGCTGTAAGTTATTAGTTGTGTATTTCATGTTTGAGTGTTAAATTTTATTTTTTTTGTTCTGAACTTTGTGTCAATTCGTTGGAAAAGAAGAATTATTCTATTTATTTGGAAAAAGGACATATGTTTATGATTTTCATTTGGATGATAACAAAACAAGAACAACGAAACAAAAACTGCATCACGTGACATTGTCAGCCATTTTGGATTACATCGTCAAGATTCAAACCTGGAACTATTAGAACATTTATTTATCAGGACTTGCAATTCTATTAGTGGATTATTTTGTGAATTTTATACTTGTTGGATTTGATTGTCTAAAACCGTAAGTTTATTTATTTTATGAAAATAATTGTACTTAATAAAATCATTGTTAAAGTTTTACAAGCTTGTTAGTTTTCATTCTTTCTGTGTTGCTGCTTATTCGAGCCTAAGCACGTAACATAGAATTGGTGGCTATCGTCTCGGGATTGAGATTTGAGATAAATTTGAATTTAAATTTGAATTTCCCCTAGTTTTTGAGAATTTTAAATCTTTAGTGAGACTGACACGCTTGTATCAAAATGACATCTAAGGTAGAAATATTTCTTTCTAATCCTACCCAGCAATTAGATCTTTTAAAAAAAAGACGAGTTGGTTCAACTTGCCAGGAAATAAGATCTTTCTGAAGTCAAGGCTTCTTTAACGAAACAAGATATCAAAAATATTTTGGTCCAGTATCTGGTAGAACAGGATGTTTTGGAACAAAGTGCTTTGATTCCAGTCAGTAAGTCTACACCAGACTCTGACATTAAACTGAAGGAATTAGAATTAAAATTCAAGATGGAAGAAGAAGCTGGAATTTCAGAGAGAGAGAGAGAGAGAGAGAGAGAGAGAGAGAGAGAGAGAGAGAGAGAGAGAGAGAGAGAGAGAGAGAGAGAGAGAGAGAGAGAGAGAGAGAAAGTGAATTAGAGTTAAAGACTCTAGAGTTTCAGGAAAGGGAGTAAGAGAAACAAATTGAATTACAAAAAGAGCAAATGCGAATTGAGAGAGAGGAGAAAGAGAAACAAATTGAATTACAAAAAGAGCAGATGCAGATTGAGAGAGAGAGAGAGAGAGAGAGAGAGAGAGAGAGAGAGAGAGAGAGAGAGACAGAGAGAGAGAGAGAGAGAGAGAGAGAGAGAGAGACAGAGAGAGAGACAGAGAGAGAGAGAGAGAGAGAGAGAGAGAGAGAGAGAGAGAGAGAGAGAGAGAGAGAGAGAGAGAGAGAGAGAGAGAGTTGAAGAAGGTGGAATTTCAGGAAAGGGAGAAGGAAAAATAATTACAATATGAAATTAGAATGAATGAAATGGTGCTGGGAAGTGAGAATCATCATCATACTTCAAATCAAAATTTTGATTTAGCAAGAAATATTAGATTAGTGCCCCCTTTCAAAGAAAAAGAAGTAGACAAATATTTTATTCTTTTTGAAAAAGTGGCAGAAAATTTAAAATGGCCGAGAGAGAATTGGACTCAGTTACTACAATGTGTAATTACTGTTAAGGCTAGTGAGATTTACACTTCACTGTCTGTTCAGCAAAGTGGTGATTATGACGTAGTTAAAGAATGCATTTTAAGAGGTTATGAGTTAGTCCCTGAAGCTAATAGGCAAAAATTTAGAAATTACAGAAAAGAAGCTGGACAAACTCGTGTCGAATTTGCTAGACAAAAAGAGCAGTTGTTTGATAGATGGTGTTTAGCCAAGAAAGTTGAACAAGATTATCAAAATCTCAAGCAAATTATATTAATTGAAGAGTTCAAAAACTGTGTTCATAGTGATGTTAAAACTTATCTTGAGGAGCATCAAATTGAAACCTTGGAAAATGCTGCTCGAGCTGCTGACGAATATTCTTTGGCACATAAAGTTCCTTTTGTTAACAAGACTTCTACTCAACAATTAAATGACAGAAAAGTATTTCCGCCTAATTCAAGCCCTTCTAAAACTAACACAACTTTCAAACATCAGACTTCAGAGAAGTTTGATTCTGGATCCTTGTCTCTTCCGACGTGTAACTTTCGCAAGAAAAAAGGACACGTTATTTCTGATTGCTACAAATTGAAAAACAGGCGTTAGAATCAAGAAAGGCCTGAAGAAGTCTTCTTCTAATGAAAGTGTTCTTGTTCAGGGAGAAGAGTGCAGCTTTGTTAATGTTCCTCTCCATTGTGTAAATTTGTCATCAGACTTAGCGTCAGGACCTGTGACAATCGGAACAGTCTCGGTTTTACCCGTTGAAGGTATAAATTTATTGCTAAGCAACGACTTAGCTGGAGACAAGGTTGTGGTTAATCCACTTGTGACTGACAAGCCTAATTTGGATCAGAAAGTTGATCCAATTGAAATAGAAATCCCTGATATACTTCAAGTTACTAGAGCTATGGTAAAGTAAGCCCTTGAGAATGACGTTGAAAAGGGCAGTATTCCCTTATCTGACACCTGCGTGGGTCAGGTTTATGATGTTATAGAAGCCAGCATTCCTTCAACTGACGTTGTATAGGTCAGGTTTTTTATGAGGTCACTTTTACTATTGGTTTAGATCAATCAGAAGGTATTGATCATAGTGATCCTCTTTTGACAACTCATTCTCTTTATTCTATATCAGGGTGATGATTTTGAGAGTGATGTTACAGAAGCCAGCATTCCTTCAACTGACGCTTGTATAGGTCAGGTTTTTGATGAGGTCACTTTTACTCTTGGTTTAGATCAATCAGAAGGTATTGATCATAGTGATCCTCTTTTGACCACTCATTCTCTTTATTCTAATCAGGGTGATGATTTTGAGAGTGATGTTACAGAAGCCAGCATTCCTTCAACTGACGCTTGTATAGGTCAGGTGTTTGATGAAGTCACTTTTACTCTTGGTTTAGATCAATCAGAAGGTATTGATCTGATCATTGTGATCCTCCTTTGACAACTCATTCTCTTTATTCTAATCAGGGTGATGATTTTGAGAGTGATGTTACAGAAGCCAGCATTTCTTCAACTGACGCTTGTATAGGTCAGGTTTTTGATGAGGTCACTTTTACTCTTGGTTTAGATCAATCAGAAGGTATTGATCATATTGATCCTCTTTTAATAACTCATTCTTTTAATCAGGGTGATAAACGACAGTCACTTGTCATCGAAAAGGAAAAAGATCCTGAGATCTCCTATTTGTTTCAAAGGGTCATAGATGAGACTGAAGTTACTGAAGTTCCTGTCTGTTATTTCATTAAAACTGGAATTCTTCTGAGAAAATGGAGACCTCCCGAGGTACCTGCTGGTGATGAAATGGTCAGTGAACTATCAAATTGTAGTTCCAAAACCTTACATACAGGAAATCTTAATTTGGCCTATGAAACTCTTTTGGCTGGTCATTTAGGGATTAATAAAATGTATCACAAGATCTTGACTCACTTCTATTGGCAAACAATCAAAAGTGATGTTGCCAAATACTGTAGATCTTGTCATACTTGTCAAATGGTAGGAAAAAACCAATCAGAAGATACCTAAGGCTCATCTGCAACCTATTCCTGCCTTTGACGAATCATTTGGTTAGAATTATAGTAGATTGTGTGGATCCCTTATCTAAGACCAAGTCAAGTAATCAATTAAAGTTAAATATGAAACTATGGTTGAAAGAACTACAAGGGAGATAACTTTTGAGTCTGATAATAGAGTTGTGTTACTCTTGTTCATTCTTCTTACTTTTCTTCAGATTAAGATATTATGGCCCGTACAAGTAGTTAAGAAGAAAATTGAATTAGTTAAATTATAGTATTGGTGCTCCTGGGATCTAAATAAATTATAGGAGTACCAGTATATTGAAAGAGATAGCCATGTTAAATATGTAATTAATTTAGTTGTGCCTGTCCCACTTAGTGAAGAAATATCGTCGGATTCTACTGACATTGGAGCGATGAATTGTTGGAATTCAGAAATTATAAACAAATCTAGACCAGAAACTTTCACAGTTGCAAGTGCAAGAAAGAAATGAACTGAAAGTTATTATTATATGAGCACTTATGTCCAGATATTCTTACAAGGACAAACAAAATTTTCATGACGTTGAGATTGAGAATTCCATGCAGGAAGAGTCCACTCAAACAGGAATACTTGAAAAAGGAAATTCAGTATTTGCTGAAGAATAATTTTATCAAGCCCAGTAAAAGTGATTGGAGTTCACCATGCATACTTATTTCAAAACCAGATAAAACTTTCCGTATGTGCACTGATTAAAGGAAGGTGAACCGAGTGACAAAAACAGATTCATTCCCATTACCAAGAATTGACAATTGTATTGATAAAATTGGGAATGCCAAGTATGTCACCAAAATTTGACCTTCTGAAAGGATTTTGGTAGATGCCACTACGGAGAGAGCAAAGGAAAACTTAATATTGTGACTCCAAAAAGGACTCTACTAATATAAAGAAAGTCCATTTCAACGTCTCTTAAAAAGTTCATCTCTAGTCTAGAGATTTGTGACGTCATCATCTATAACGACACCTGGAAAGAACATCTAGCAACAATTCGATAATTCTTTAACAGACACACTAATGTATGTTTGACAATTAATTTGTCTAAAAGTGAG
The DNA here is from genome assembly GCA_029339505.1 of Unio delphinus. Lineage (NCBI taxonomy): Eukaryota > Metazoa > Mollusca > Bivalvia > Unionida > Unionidae > Unio > Unio delphinus. The sequence continues at coordinate 3,992,705 of JAQISU010000090.1, forward strand.
TTCTGCTGTGCTTGTGTGCCTTTCCTAGGACATTTTGTGGGACATGGACAAGTTAAAAGGTTGAGGCTATTTCTTGATAATATAATTGTTGACACTCTTTCCCCTGTATAATTTATTATATTGTGTAATTTGTACTAGTTCTTTTAACCTCAGATGTAAATTAATTTGTGATAAAAAGAAAGTTTTATCATATAAACCTTTCTTTTCATTTTATGGGGGAAGGTGTTACGGCTATTGGATTTAAATTATTTAATTTTTTAATTGTTAAATCCAAATTTGTCATTTAGGGTTTAATATTCATTAATTGAGAGTTTTTTTCTAGAAAATTCAGTTTGACCTAGACTCTTAGTTGTAAACAGGCTGACTATCCTTTAATTGTAAACAAGTTTTGACCTTGGCTTACAGTGGATCTTATTCCTGACCTTGCTTTAGACATTGTCAACAAGCCTCTAAAACTATTGGTCAATTTCAAGAATAACTTTTATTTTTAGTTCTTGAGGATTTCCTTCTAGATCATTCCATTATTACGTGACTTGGAGAAGAAAGCTTCTTTCTGTGACCTTCCAGAATCACATGATTCCTCTTGTTTACGAGGGAATTACATATATATATATATATATATATATATATATATATATATATATATATATATATATATATATATATATATATATAGCTGTGTTTTGGAGGCTAACTTTAGTAGAATCTTTGGGCTGTAAGTTATTAGTTGTGTATTTCATGTTTGAGTGTTAAATTTTATTTTTTTGTTCTGGACTTTGTGTCAATTCGTTGGAAAAGAAGAATTATTCTATTTATTTGGAAAAAGGACATATGTTTATGATTTTCATTTGGATGATAACAAAACAAGAACAACGAAACAAAAACTGCATCACGTGACATTGTCAGCCATTTTGGATTACATCGTCAAGATTCAAACCTGGAACTATTAGAACATTTATTTATCAGGACTTGCAATTCTATTAGTGGATTATTTTGTGAATTCTATACTTGTTGGATTTGATTGTCTAAAACCGTAAGTTTATTTATTTTATGAAAATAATTGTACTTAATAAAATCATTGTTAAAGTTTTACAAGCTTGTTAGTTTTCACTCTTTCTGTGTTGCTGCTTATTCGAGCCTAAGCACGTAACATAGAATTGGTGGCTATCGTCTCGGGATTGAGATTTGAGATAAATTTGAATTTAAATTTGAATTTCCCCTAGTTTTTGAGAATTTTAAATCTTTAGTAAGACTGACACGCTTGTATCAAAATGACATCTAAGGTAGAAATATTTCTTTCTAATCCTACCCAGGAGCAATTAGATCTTTTAAAAAAAGACGAGTTGGTTCAACTTGCCAGGAAATAAGATCTTTCTGAAGTCAAGGCTTCTTTAACGAAACAAGATATCAAAAATATTTTGGTCCAGTATTTGGTAGAACAGGATGTTTTGGAACAAAGTGCTTTGATTCCAGTCAGTAAGTCTACACCAAACTCTGACATTAAACTGAAGGAATTAGAATTAAAATTCAAGATGGAATTAGAGTTGAAGAAGCTGGAATTTCAGAGAGAGAGAGAGAGAGAGAGAGAGAGAGAGAGAGAGAGAGAGAGAGAGACAGAGAGAGAGAGAGAGAGAGAGAGAGAGAGAGAGAGAGAGAGAGAGAGAGAGAGAGAGAGAGAGAATTAGAGTTAAAGAAGCTAGAGTTTCAGGAAAGGGAGAAAGAGAAACAAATTGAATTACAAAAAGAGCAAATGCGAATTGAGAGAGAGGAGAAAGAGAAACAAATTGAATTACAAAAAGAGCAGATGCAGATTGAGAGAGAGAGAGAGAGAGAGAGAGAGAGAGAGAGAGAGAGAGAGAGAGAGAGAGAGAGAGACAGAGAGAGAGAGAGAGAGAGAGAGAGAGAGAGAGAGAGGAGAGAGAGAGAGAGAGAGAGAGAGTTGAAGAAGGTGGAATTTCAGGAAAGGGAGAAGGAAAAACAATTACAATATGAAATTAGAATGAAAGAAATGGTGCTGGCAAGTGAGAATCATCATCATACTTCAAATCAAAATTTTGATTTAGCAAGGAATATTAGATTAGTGCCCCCTTTCAAAGAAAAAGAAGTAGACAAATATTTTATTCTTTTTGAAAAAGTGGCAGAAAATTTAAAATGGCCAAGAGAGAATTGGACTCAGTTACTACAAAGTGTAATTACTGGTAAGGCTAGTGAGATTTACACTTCACTGTCTGTTCAGCAAAGTGGTGATTATGACGTAGTTAAAGAATGCATTTTAAGAGGTTATGAGTTAGTCCCTGAAGCTTATAGGAAATTTTTTTAGAAATTACAGAAAAGAAGCTGGACAAACTCGTGTCGAATTTGCTAGACAAAAAGAGCAGTTGTTTGATAGATGGTGTTTAGCCAAGAAAGTTGAACAAGATTATCAAAATCTCAAGCAAATTATATTAATTGAAGAGTTCAAAAACTGTGTTCATAGTGATGTTAAAACTTATCTTGAGGAGCATCAAATTGAAACCTTGGAAAATGCTGCTCGAGCTGCTGACGAATATTCTTTGGCACATAAAGTTCCTTTTGTTAACAAGACTTCTACTCAACAATTAAATGACAGAAAAGTATTTCCGCCTAATTCAAGCCCTTCTAAAACTCAAACTAACACAACTTTCAAAAATCAGACTTCAGAGAAGTTTGATTCTGGATCCTTGTCTCTTCCGACGTGTAACTTTCGCAAGAAAAAAGGACACGTTATTTCTGATTGCTACAAATTAAAAAATAGGCATTAGAATCAAGACAGGCCTGTTCCAAATGCTCTTATTTACAAGAGGTCAAGGTCACAGTCATGTATTGAAAGCAATACATTTGTTGGGTCTAATAAATCCCAGTCTGATTTTGATATGGAGAATTATGAACCATTCATATCGAAGGGTTCTATATCACTCTTGGGTGATTCGGCCAATCCCACCCCTATTAAAATTTTAAGGGACACAGGAGCCTCTCAGAGTCTTTTATTATCAGGTACTTTGCCTTTATCTGAGAAGTCTTCTTCTAATGAAAGTGTTCTTGTTCAGGGAGTAGAGTGCGGCTTTGTTAATGTTCCTCTCCATTGTGTAAATTTGTCATCAAACGTAGTGTCAGGACCTGTGACAATCGGAACAGTCTCGGTTTTACCCGTTGAAGGAATAGATTTATTGCTAGGCAACGACTTAGCTGGAGACAAGGTTGTGGTTAATCCACTTGTGACTGACAAGCCTAATTCGGATCAGAAAGTTGATCCAATTGAAATAGAAATCCCTGATATACTTCAAGCTTGTACGGTTACTAGAGCTATGGTAAAGAAAGTACTTGAGAATGACGTTGAAAAGGGCAGTATTCCCTTATCTGACACCTGCATGGGTCAGGTTTACGATGTTATAGAAGCCAGCATTCCTTCAACTGACGCTTATATAGGTCAGGTTTTTTATGAGGTCACTTTTACTCTTGGTTAGATCAATCAGAAGGTATTGATCATAGTGATCCTCTTTTGACCACTCATTATCTTTATTCTAATCAGGGTGATGATTTTGAGAGTGATGGTATTGATCATAGTGATCCTCTTTTGACCAATCATTCTCTTTATTCTAATCAGGGTGATGATTTTGAAAGTAATGTTACAGAAGCCAGCATTCCTTCAACTGACGCTTGTATAGGTCAGGTGTTTGATGATGTCACTTTTACTCTTGGTTTAGATCAATCAGAAGGTATTGATCTGATCATTGTGATCCTCTTTTGACAACTCATTCTCTTTATTCTAATCAGGGTGATGATTTTGAGAGTGATGTTACAGAAGCCAGCATTCCTTCAACTGACGCTTGTATTGGTCAGGTTTTTTATGAGGTCACTTTTACTCTTGGTTTAGATCAATCAGAAGGTATTGATCATAGTGATCCTCTTTTGACCACTCATTCTCTTTATTCTAATCAGGGTGATGATTTTGAGAGTGATGTTACAGAAGCCAGCATTCCTTCAACTGACGCTTGTATAGGTCAGGTGTTTGATGAAGTCACTTTTACTCTTGGTTTAGATCAATCAGAAGGTATTGATCTGATCATTGTGATCCTCTTTTGACAACTCATTCTCTTTATTCTAATCAGGGTGATGATTTTGAGAGTGATGTTACAGAAGCCAGCATTCCTTCAACTGACGCTTGTATAGGTCAGGTTTTTGATGAGGTCACTTTTACTCTTGGTTTAGATCAATCAGAAGGTATTGATCATATTGATCCTCTTTTAATAACTCATTCTTTTAATCAGGGTGATAAACGACAGTCAGTTGTCATCGAACAGGAAAAAGATCCTGAGATCTCCTATTTGTTTCAAAGGGTCATACATGAGACTGAAATTACTGAAGTTCCTGTCTGTTATTTCATTAAAACTGGAATTCTTCTGAGAAAATGGAGACCTCCCGAGGTACCTGCTGGTGATGAATGGTCAGTGAACTATCAAATTGTAGTTCCAAAACCTTACAGACAGGAAATACTTAATTTGGCCTATGAAACTCTTTTGACTGGTCATTTAGGGATTAATAAAATGTATCACAAGATCTTGACTCACTTCTATTGGCAACAATCAAAAGTGATGTTGCCAAATACTGTAGATCTTGTCATACTTGTCAAATGGTAGGAAAAACCAATCAGAAGATACCTAAGGCTCATCTGCAACCTATTCCTGCCTTTGACGAATCATTTGGTAGAATTATAGTAGATTGTGTAGATCCCTTATCTAAGACCAAGTCAAGTAATCAATTAAAGTTAAATATGAAACTATGGTTTGAAAGAACTACAAGGGAGATAACTTTTGAGTCTGATAATAGAGTTGTGTTACTCTTGTTCATTCTTCTTACTTTTCTTCAGATTAGATATTATGGCCCGTACAAAGTTAAGAAGAAAATGAATTAGTTAAATTATAGTATTGGTGCTCCTGGGATCTAAATAAATTATAGGAGTACCAGTATATTGAAAGAGATAGCCATGTTAAATATGTAATTAATTTAGTTGTGCCTGTCCCACTTAGTGAAGAAATATCGTCGGATTCTACTGACATTGGAGCGATGAATTGTTGGAATTCAGAAATTATAAACAAATCTAGACCAGAAACTTTCACAGTTGCAAGTGCAAGAAAGAAATGAACTGAAAGTTATTATTATATGAGCACTTATGTCCAGATATTCTTACAAGGACAAACAAAATTTTCATGACGTTGAGATTGAGAATTCCATGCAGGATGAGTCCACTCAAACAGGAATACTTGAAAAAGGAAATTCAGTATTTGCTGAAGAATAATTTTATCAAGCCCAGTAAAAGTGATTGGAGTTCACCATGCATACTTGTTTCAAAACCAGATAAAACTTTCCGTATGTGCACTGATTAAAGGAAGGTGAACCGAGTGACAAAAACAGATTCATTCCCATTACCAAGAATTGACAATTGTATTGATAAAATTGGGAATGCCAAGTATGTCACCAAAATTTGACCTTCTGAAAGGATTTTGGCAGATTCCACTACGGAGAGAGCAAAGGAAAACTTAATATTGTGACTCCAAAAAGGACTCTACTAATATAAAGAAAGTCCATTTCAACGTCTCTTAAAAATGTTCATCTCTGGTCTAGAGATTTGTGACGTTATCATCTATAACGACACCTGGAAAGAACATCTAGCAACAATTCGATAATTCTTTAACAGACTCACTAATGTATGTTTGACAATTAATTTGTCTAAAAGTGAGTTTTGCTGTGCTTGTGTGCCTTTCCTAGGACATTTTGTGGGACATGGACAAGTTAAAAGGTTGAGGCTATTTCTTGATAATATAATTGTTGACACTCTTTCCCTTGTATAATTTATTATATTGTGTAATTTGTACTAGTTCTTTTAACCTCAGATGTAAATTGATTTGTGATAAAAAGAAAGTTTTATCATATAAACCTTTCTTTTTATTTTATGGGGGAAGGTGTTACGGCTATTGGATTTAAATTATTTAATTTTTTAATTGTTAAATCCAAATTTGTCATTTAGGGTTTAATATTCATTAATTGAGAGTTTTTTTCTAGAAAATTCAGTTTGACCTAGACTCTTAGTTGTAAACAGGCTGACTATCCTTTAATTGTAAACAAGTTTTGACCTTGGCTTACAGTGGATCTTATTCCCGACCTTGCTTTAGACATTGTCAACAAGCCTCTAAAACTATTGGTCAATTTCAAGGATAACTTTTATTTTTAGTTCTTGAGGGTGGGAAGTGAATGATTTCCTTCTAGATCATTCCATTATTACGTGACTTGGAGAAGGTAGCTTCTTTCTGTGACCTTCCAGAATCACATGATTCCTCTTGTTTACGAGGGAATTACATATACATATATATATATATATATATATATATATATATATATATATATATATATATATATATATATATATATATATATATATATATATATATATATATATATATAGCTGTGTTTTGGAGGCTAACTTTAGTAGAATCTTTGGGCTGTAAGTTATTAGTTGTGTATTTCATGTTTGAGTGTTAAATTTTATTATTTTGTTCTGGACTTTGTGTCAATTCGTTGGAAAAGAAGAATTATTCTATTTATTTGGAAAAAGGACATATGTTTATGATTTTCATTTGGATGATAACAAAACAAGAACAACGAAACAAAAACTGCATCACGTGACATTGTCAGCCATTTTGGATTACATCGTCAAGATTCAAACCAGGGAATTATTAGAACATTTATTTATCAGGGCTTGCAATTCTATTAGTGGATTATTTTGTGAATTATATACTGGTTGAATTTGATTCTCTAAAACCGTAAGTTTATTTATTTTATGAAAATAATTGTACTTAATAAAATCATTGTTAAAGTTTTACAAGCTTGTTAGTTTTCACTCTTTCTGTGTTGCTGCTTATTCGAGCCTAAGCGCGTAACAGATATGTACTGTTTTAAAATGTCTGTATATTTTATGCAGCAATCATAGCATCAATATTTTCAGTGTGCTTGCGATAGATAAATTGGACTTTACCTTTATATTAGATGTATTCCGATTCCTGTAGCATTTGCTAGTTCAAGAGGAATTGTTCACAGAACTGTTTAGTGATTGTAATATTTTGGATAGGGCCTTACCCAACTTATACAGGTGTACCAAGGTCTGTTTGAAATTATCTGATTAGTGCGCCATACAAGAAAATTCTACTTTTCATGTATAAATACGTGCTTACTCAGATTGATCAACTACTAATTAAATGCCATTTTGCATTCACATTTAAGTTATTTTATTCACACACTGGAAATCTGCACCTCCATCTGCACCACCTTGATGACATGTACTGTTTTATGTTTTTGTTTTTTTAATGGTTTAATGCCATTTTTCAGCACAATATAGGCTATTCATGATGGCCATTATTAATGGTGGAGGAAGAGCCCGGATAACCCCCGGAAAGAACCACCGACCCACGAGAAGCTACTGGCAAGCTTTCTCACATAACTACATAAGCTGAATCTTAGACTTGAACACATGCAGACAGAGATGAGATGGCAGTGGTCCGTAGTGGACAGCGCTTTAGACCACTCGGGGCCCCTTGTACTGTTTTAGAATTTTTCTATATTTTATGTAGCATTCATAGCATCAAGATTTTTAGTGTGCTTGCGATTGATAAATTGGACCTTACACTGATATTGGATGTATTCTGATTCCTGTAGCATTTGCTAATTCAAGAGGAATTGTTCACAGAACTGTTCACTTTTTGTAATATTTTGAATAGGGCCTTACCCAACTTATACAGGTGTACCAAGGTCTGTTTGAAATTATCTGATAAGTGCGCCATACAAGAAAATTCTACTTTTCATGTAAAAATACATGCTTTCTGAAATTGATCAAATAATCATTAAATGCCATTTTGAATTCACGTTTAAGTTATTTTCACTGGAAACCTGCACCTCCAGCCACATTGTGACCTTGAAATTGTCTACCTCTCAGCAATCTTTGATAATATGATTCTGCCAAAAATGACTTGGAGCTAAATCAGAACTCTATCGTCATCATCATCATCAGTCTCTTGACCTAGTGTGGTCGTTGAGGCACTGTGCTGCTGAACATCTGACCAGTTCCCTCCACTTGACTCGATCATGTGCCAATGCCTGTGTCTCTGCAAAACTTTTCCTGGTCCATTCTGTGATGTTGTCACTCCACTTTTTTCTCTATCTACCTCTCCTTCTACCACCTTGGACACTACCCTGCAGTACTGTTGTGGATAGACCAAAAAATGCCAAAAGTGTAGATGCCCATTTAAGCATTCTATCACAATGGTAGATTTATGAGCTATTGCTTTGTTAAAGAGTACCGGTAGATACATTGGGTATCGGTTCATATTTTAGAAGAGCTTCATGTGTCGAACCAGAATCGAAGAGACAGAGACTGGAAAATGTCGCAGAAAATAATATATTTGATGATCTCGCTTCTCTGTGTGCCGCAGATGACAACGCTTGATCTGTAGACGAATTGTCAACATATCTGTCGGAGACGCCACTTAATGTTAATGGTGACATTCTTCAGTATTGGAGAGACAATACACCACGTTATCCCAGGCTGGCTGCCCTTGCACGAAAGTATCTCTGTATTCCTGCGACGTCGGTTCCATCAGAAAGTGCATTTTCGACGGCTGGACACGTTATAAACAGGAAACGTGCATCGCTGTCACCAGATACGGTCGATATGTTACTTTTTTTTAAACAGGAACTGGTAAATGTGTTGCGAACAATGATCATGTACTTGTTGACTATGACAGACTGGCATTATTGAGATTTGCTAAATTCTTTCTGAGTTTTTCTCATAAAAGTAAAAACATTTACAAACATTATATTATCTAGTTTGAATTATTACTATTGTGCAGAGAATACAGTTTGTGGTCTTCTCTCTCTCACTCTCACACACACACACACACACACACACACACACACACACACACACACACACATACAAAGACGGTTTTAATGCATTACTCTTGACATGTGGTAAAGCTGCTTTACACGCATGCGTGGGTAATTCAAATCTGCGGTCAAAAGCCGACGAATAAACGTGGTCTGTTCTAACAAGGACTTGTACTTTAAAAAAAGGTGAGTGTTCTAAAGGATTTAACGCGGCTGATCACAGTGATCATTAAAAGTTGGATTATACCTACCATCTGTGTACAAAGGTCATTCTAAATAAATTTATTAATTAATAGCGTGTGGTCAGATCATTTGCAGCTACATCGGTGCGAACGCATCAGACCGAGTAGTGCATTACACGGTTAGCCTCTATCGCCAGACAAAATATTAAAGAAATGGGGATAACAATTAGTTGGTCTACGGTTGTACATGTCATTCATGTTCTAACGGGTACCCGTTAAATTTCTCAACGGGTACCCGGGTTGGTTTTTCGTGATTTTTGACAGCCCTAAACACCTCCCATCAAAAAGAATAAGAAAGGTATATAATTAAGTTTTATTTTACCAATAAGTCAAACATATACAAATAAAAATAAACATTGCATAGGAAGATGTCTTATGAATGACAAAAATAAGTATAAAAGCAATATTAAAATATAATCCTGGGTGTAAACAAATATTATCTATCAGGGTATTTTGGCATACATGTATAGTAAATTTTCAATTGGAAATTCTATTTCTATGAAGTTTAAATAACTGTTGTATGGTAGTCAGCTTAACTTTCTTGTGCTTCCGATTAACATTCATCAACCAAATATGCCATGCTGACACAAGATACTGAAGCTGCCTTAGTGTGTGTGTGTGTGTGTGTGTGTGTGTGTGTGTGTTCATGTGAGCACAATAAATGAACAACCACTTTTATGAAACATTTATTAGAATAAGATAATTAATGCTGATACAAAGAAGTAATAGATTGATTTGGAGTTAATAACAACGGCAGGAGCTTTGCCTAAAAAAATGAGAAAATAAACAAAAATCAAAAAGGTGTCGATACCTCAGATTAAACTTCCACGATTATAATATTGACACTTTGACACAGTGTACAATCTTCAGATTCATCTTTAATTGAAAGTGTTACATAGAAATAAATCAACCAGCATGCAATACTGTCAGTAGAATGATGCAATACATGACTTGCATGGAAAGAGAAAACTCACTAGAATCATAAAAATATCTCTTAATCTCAAGTTATGCATAGAAGGTACACCATACTTATAATTTTTGTATGATTGTACTGATTAAATCTTGTATCCCACAATATCCTTCTACAGCACTGCAGAAAAAAAATTAAATAATGAATTTTATATCAGTCACAGAAACTTAGTTAAACTATAACTTCAGAATGACTAACAGAATATAATTAAAGTAATTAGTACCGGCAATTTTCTATTTCATGTATCATATTTATAACATGAGAGTGACAAACACACAAAATATGTTATTTAGGAGTATTAAACATACAACTGATGAAGTGATGAAGAACGTCTGCTCCAAATAAACATAAACAGATAAAGGATTTTTAGACAATGGTGTCCAGAAAACAATGAAGAAATAAAAAACAAAATTAACCTTTAGAAAAGCTGTTACATCCAGATATACATCAACACCCTGATAAAAAATTAGTTCTATAGATATGTCAATTTGTGAGATGCCAACAATCTTATAATGACAGGTACACACATATTTATATATCAAGAACCTTGTAATGACAGCTAAACAGTATAATATACCAAGAATCTGGTAATGACAGCTATACAGTATAATATACCAAGAATCTGGTAATGACAGCTATACAGTATAATATACCAAGAATCTGGTAATGACAGATATCCAGTATAATATACCAAGAATCTTGTAATAGCATATGGCACAAATCTTTTAATGACTGCTATACAGCAGCATGTAATTGGAGTAGGGGTTAATGAGACTGATCTTAAAAGCGCATTAATAAATAGTATTAATACTGATTTATTAACTATCTTGTCTGTATTATTACATAGTATTAATACTTATTTATTAACTATCTTGTCTGTATTATTACATAGTATTAATACTGATTTATTAACTATCTTGTCTGCATTATTACATAGTATTAATACTGATTTATTAACTATCTTGTCTGTATTATTACATAGTATTAATACTGATTTATTTACTATCTTGTCTGTATTATTACATAGTATTAACACTGATTTATTAACTATCTTGTCTGTATTATTACATAGTATTAATACTGATTTATTAACTATCTTGTCTGCATTATTACATAGTATTAATACTGATTTATTAACTATCTTGTCTGTATTATTACATAGTATTAATACTTATTTATTAACTATCTTGTCTGCATTATTAAATAGTATTAACACTGATTTATTAACTATCTTGTCTGCATTATTAAATAGTATTAATACTGATTTATTAACTATCTTGTCTGTATTATTACATAGTATTAATACTTATTTATTAACTATCTTGTCTGCATTATTAAATAGTATTAACACTGATTTATTAACTATCTTGTCTGCATTATTAAATAGTATTAATACTGATTTATTAACTATCTTGTCTGTATTATTACATAGTATTAATACTTATTTATTAACTATCTTGTCTGCATTATTAAATAGTATTAACACTGATTTATTAACTATCTTGTCTGCATTATTAAATAGTATTAATACTGATTTATTAACTATCTTGTCTGCATTATTACATAGTATTAATACTTATTTATTAACTATCTTGTCTGCATTATTAAATAGTATTAACACTGATTTATTAACTATCTTGTCTGTATTATTAAATAGTATTAACACTGATTTATTAACTATCTTGTCTGCATTAATAAATAGTATTAATACTGATTTATTAACTATCTTGTCTGCATTATTACATAGTATTAATACTGATTTTTTAACTATCTTGTCTGCATTATTACACAGTATTAATACTGATTTATTAACTATCTTGTCTGCATTATTACATAGTATTAATACTGATTTATTAACTATCTTGTCTGCACTATTAAATAGTATTAACACTGATTTATTAACTATCTTGTCTGCATTATTAAATAGTATTAACACTGATTTATTAACTATCTTGTCTGCATTATTAAATAGTATTAACACTGATTTATTAACTATCTTGTCTGCATTATTACATAGTATTAACACTGATTTATTAACTATCTTGTCTGCATTATTAAATAGTATTAACACTGATTTATTAACTATCTTGTCTGCATTATTACATAGTATTAACACTGATTTATTAACTATCTTGTCTGCATTATTACATAGTATTAACACTGATTTATTAACTATCTTGTCTGCATTATTAAATAGTATTAACACTGATTTATTAACTATCTCGACTGCATTATTACATAGTATTAACACTGATTTATTAACTATCTTGTCTGCATTATTACATAGTATTAACACTGATTTATTAACTATCTTGTCTGCATTATTACATAGTATTAACACTGATTTATTAACTATCTCTATCCTTGAGAAGCCTGGTCCTTTCTGATGGTTGTGCTTTATCCTCTTCACTGCTCTGTTCATCTCCATTGGAATCCTGGATATTTTCATGCCCACTTGGTTTGACTATTGTCTTCATTTCCTGGGGTTCCTTTCGGAGACAGGGAATGCATTCCACATGAATAAGCTGATTGTACAGGCTTGTACCAATTAGGAGAAACAGGAATCCATCCACTATATAAAAAGCAACAATAAATATGCCTACTGCCATTTTTTCATGTATATTGTATGAACAAGTGCAACCAGGATAGATAAAGATCTTCCATCTTGTAATGCACTTAATAATTTGAGTTTATGATTTTTGTTTTCTCTATCTATATGAGTTCAAAATATCAGCATAGACCCTAAAATATCAGTACATTAAGTAGCATTAAAACCGAGTCCATACTATTTAAATCTGGTTGTATTATACAGCATGGATAAATACAGTATAAAACTGTTTAATATTAAGAAAATGTGAGATTCATATCTAAAGAAGAAAAGAAAACAATGGAGGGGAGAAGGGAATAAGTTTACAATCTTCTCTCATTATGAAGTGAAGGCCAATGCAGTTGATTTTTATCAGATAAACCTCAATGTCAGACAAAGAAATATTGCAAACACAATTTTCAATAGACATGATAGCAACTACACAAATAAATCATTCAGATAATCTATATTTTACTGTACTTTAGTAATAAGCTGTGTTGTTGTTATTGTTGTTGTGTTTAACGCCATTTTTCAGTACAATAGGCTATACATAGTGGACAGTATTAATGGTAGAGGAAGAATCTGGTCAAACTCCCGGAAAGAACCACCGACCCACGAGAAGTATAGGCAAGTTTTCTCACATACCCACATTGGCCAAATCTGGGACTCGAACCTAGGCAGACAAAGGTGAGATGACAGTGATCCATAATGGAGAGTGCTTTAGACCACTCAGCCACTTGGGCGCCCCTATAAGCTGTGTATTTAATACACAAATATGATTGTGTAACATATGTGTATAATACACATATAAGACAGTGTAACATGTTTATAATACTTATATAAGAGAGTGTAACATGTTTATAAATACACATAAGCTTACCATGTGCATAATACATATATATGACAGTGTAATGTGTGTATAATACACATATATGACAGTACAACATTTTGTGTATAATACACAAATATGACTGAAATACTTGTGCCTATAAAAACTAAAAGATTACCTTGCAGAAGTCCATATGAGCTGTCGAAAGGTTCACCAAAGTCCTGCAAAAGTGAACATTTTAATGTTTGACCAACTGCATTAAATTATATAGTACTCTGAACAACTTACATAGACTCAGAGTGAATCATTAATCATACAGCTGACACTTTGTCTTCAAAAGGATACAAAAATATAATGAAACACTGCTTACTATATCATGAGAAAGATTACTATACTATAAGAAAGATTATAATATCATGAGAATGATTACAAGATTATGAAAAAGATTATAATATCATGAGAAAGATTACCGGTACTATACTATGAGAAAGATTACCATACTTTGAGAAAGATTACTATACTATGAGAAAGATTACCATACTTTGAGAAAGATTACCTACTTTGAGAAAGCTTACTATACTATGAGAAAGATTACCATACTTTGAGAAAGATTACCTACTTTGAGAAAGCTTACTATACTATGAGAAAGATTACCATACTTTGAGAAAGACTACCATACTCTGAGAAAGATTACTATACTTTGAGAAAGATTACCATACTTTGAGAAAGATTACCATACTCTGAGATTACTATACAATGAGAAGATTAGTAAATGTTGTTATACTTTTTAACCACTTGAATGAACTTTTTTTCTTTCACCTTAGAAAAGCATACCTTGTCAAAGGAATAGTATATAATAAGGTCCACAATCCATACAAATATTGTCCGACAAGCATCAATTAGGGTTCTGTGGACAGCTGCAAAAACAAAATAGTTCAGAGATTAATGTTAATACAAAATATTTAATCAGAAATGTCATCAAGCTGTTGAAGACTCTTGAAATCTAAAAGAAATGTAAGAGTTTACCAAGTTTAGGCAGTACATGTACAATTAATATGAAAACGTGAAGAACAAATTTGCATAGTTTCTACATTTTTCCATAAGGGTACAGATGGATGCAGTAAGTAAATTTCATAAGCAGTGCTAAAGGTATCTCAAACATTCAATGTTTGAAAGAAAATCAAGTATGGACTATAATAATTTAAGAAACAAAATATTTTTATAATTATTTTCATAACTTCCAGCAAGCACCTACACCCACATCAAACTTTAGAATATTTGATGTAAGATTGAGAAATGATTTCAAATTATCAGAATTTGGTTTGTATTGTGTCCCATCGATAATAAATTTTACAACTGGCTTTAAATTTATATATAAAAGGTCTCTATTACAACTGACCCTAAATTTGATTGATTCAATGGATCAAGCCTGAAATAATTAAATGAAACATTTGCGAGTTGTTGATTACTATAACATAATACAAAAGTCTACTAATATCCCTTTCTATAAAAACCCTCATCATACTGATCTCCCTTACTATAAAGCCACTCAGCATATTGTTGTCCCTTACTATAAAGGCCCTCAGCATACTGATGTCTCTTACTGTAAACCCCTCAACATAATGGTGTAGCTTAGCTTACTGATATCCCTTAATTAAAGCCCCTTAGCACATCAGGACATCAGATATACTGTTGATGAAATCTATGCATGCAGTTCTGTTGATATGATCAGTTCCAAGTTCAATTTCATTTCTGATATTGAACGTCACAAAGAAATTTATAATATGCTATAATGGGACACGCTTTGTTAAACAGCTTCTTGTAATGGTTTTGTCTGTAGTTGAGGGGTATCTATTATGTACATTATAGTAAAAGTGATACAGGTCATGTAGGAATTCTGAAAAGATCATTTGAGGAATGCATGTCATATTTTAGAAATTGATTACGCATGTCTTTTAATAGCTATTATTCACTTTATTTGGATCCTCATACATCCATATCCTTTTAGAAATTTTTATTTACACATGCCAAGAAGTGTTATGGGTGAAATCAATATTAATTTTCATGGAAAAGGTCAAGTTAATGGTGCGATCCTGTATAACCCTGACTGATTTGCATGCACTGTGATTTCACAATGAAAGTAGTGTGTTCACAACAAATTCGTACTACCCTGTTATGATAGGTCAAATGTACTATATTTATTTTAGTATCTGGGTTACCTATGTAAAGATACATAGTGATTAATAATTTCTGACTGGATGTTTTTAGTATGACATGGTACAGAGCATTAAACAATCAGGATTGAAAAGATGTTGGTTGAACTATAATTTTAGTATTAAAGTTTAGAACTACAAGCAATATTACATTTAATTTGAATAAATGGATTGACATAAACTATACAGAATGTGATTGTTCAATCTTCATTGGCTCTGTTTTCTTTTCTTAATCATATTCCTTGTCTTTGTCAACTTTAGATTTTTACCCATTTTATACACTGTTTTATTTTCTTTATCATATTCCTTGTCCTTGTCAACTTTAGATTTAGCCCAATTTATTGACTGTTTTATTCAACCATTTCACCAATCTGCCCAAGCTTTATAAGAAAACATTCCATCCAGATGCATTGCCAGGAAAATTGATCAGTCACACATAATGGTTTCAAGGAGACCAGTGAGCCCCTCAGCATACTGGTGTCCATTACTATAATGACCCTCATTATCCTAATGTCCCTTACTATAAAGTCCTCAGCAAACTGATGTCCCTTACTATAAAGCCCTCAGCATATTGATGTCCCTTACTATAAAGCCCTCAGCATACTTTTGTTCTGTGTATAAAGTCACTTGGCATACTGATACCCTTATTATAAAGCCCCTCAGCAAACTGATTCTCCTTAGTATAAAGTCCCTTAGCATTTTGATATCCATTACTGTAAAGCCCCTCAGTATACTGATGCCCCTTACTAAAAAGCCCCTCAGCATACTGGTATCTTTTACTATAAAGCTCTTTAGCATACTGATGCACTCACTATAAAGTCCATTGACATATTGAAGTCTTTAACTACAAAGCCACCGCTCTGGTGGCCTAGTGGTTAGAGTATCGACCGCGGAAGCAGGAGGTCATGGGTTCAATCCCTGGACAAATCATACCAAAGACTTACAAAAATGGTACTAACAGCTGCCTTGCTTGGTGCTCAGCATTAAGAGGTTGGTGTTAGGACTGGTCGGCCTGGTGTCAGAATAATGTAACTGAGTGGGACATCATGCTACATGTCTGTGGCATGATGACACAGTGATAGACATCACTATAAACTGCCTCACTGCAGACATCATAGCAATATGACTGAAAAATTGTTAAAGCTACGTTAAAAATCCTAATGACACATATTTTATAAAGTCCATTTAGCATACTGAGGTGTCTTACTATAAAGCATTCAGCAAACTGATAGCCCTAATATAAAGTCCCTTGGCATATTGATATTATTTTAAAGCCCTTCAGAGTACTGGTATCTCTAACTATAAGTCCCATATTATACTGCTGTCACTTACTATAAAGTTCAACAGCATAATGATTTAATTACTATAAAGTCCATCATCATACTGTAAACCCTTAAAATAAAGCTTATCAGTATAAAAGTCCATAACAATAAACCCCATCAGCATACTGATGTCCTTACTAAAAAACCTCTGCATACTGATATCCCTTACTATAAAGTACCTCAGCATATTCATGTCCCTTATATAGCACCTCAGCATACTAATGTCAATTAAAATAAAGCCTTTCAGCATACCACTGACCCTTACTAAAAAAAAACCTCAGCATACTGGTGTCCCTTACTAAAAAGTCCCTCAGCATGCTGATGTCCCTTACTATACAGATAATTAGTAAACCGCTGTCCATCTTATAAGGACAGTATAATCTAGAATAAATGACTGCGGTAGTAGGAGGCTCTAAAACAACTTCAAAATGTGCCCTTGACCCGCCCCAATATTTCACTGCAGTGTGGGACCCCTACACTGGACAAAGATCCTACATCAACTACTCATTTAGCCCTGCCATTTAATCCAACCTTGATCATGAATTTAAATAAACTAGTTGAATTTTCTCTAGATACTTTTACATAATGTATTTTACTTAATTTAATTCTTAACTAATATGAATGAATAATGAACTGGTTTCACATCATTATATATTTTAACCCATCTTTGTAGAAGCATAAGACTTGAATCATTTGCATGTCTTCCATGTACAACATTATAAAACAGGAACATAATATATCAATGGATAATTCATTTGACCCATAATCTAAAAGAGGAACATAATATATCAATGGATAATTCATTTGACTTGCAGTTTAAAAGAGGAACATAATATATCAATGGATAATTCTTTTGACCGATAATCTAAAACTGGAACATAATATATCAATGGATAATTCATTTGACCTGTAGTTTAAAACAGGAACATAATATATCAATGGATAATTCTTTTGACCTGTAGTTTAAAACAGGAACATAATATATTAATGGATAATTCTTTTGACCTGTAGTTTAAAACAGGAACATAATATATCAATGGATAATTCATTTGACCCATAATCTAAAACAAGAACATAATATATCAAAGGATAATTCATTTGAACCATAATCTATAAAAAAAACATAATATATCAAAGGATAATTCATTTAACCCATAGTCCAAAACATTTCTGACATACTTTCATCCCATAATAACTATTGAGGTGCACTTTTGACAGAATTAAAAACATGGATGTACAACTTGGAGTCGTGCTTGTCCAATTCAGTGACATTTATTAGTTGTATTTGCAATGGATATGACTTCTTGAGAACATGAAAAATGAACAGATTTGAGCTCTGCTAAAAATTGATTGTAAACCATATGGCTGACAGGACCACCATCTGTACTACTGTGATATTAAGTGCAACTCACACATTGTTTTGTTTTTTTAAAAAAAAATTACCTGTAAGTGATCTTGTCACCGCCAGACCAAAATAATTGTAGAAAGCAATGGACAGAAGGTAAAGAAAGCTGAAAGCCAATAACCTGGGGCTGTTGCCAATTTGGTATAGAGCATCAAGACTGTTCTCATAGCTGTTATTAACATCACTGCCAGGTATAAAGTACATAGCAGGTAGGACAGCCTACAAGTGGCAGAACACAAATGGAAGAAACAGAAAAGCATATATGAGATGGTTTCATCAACACATGCCCTGATATGCCATTGCATTATGCACCAGCAGTTTAG
This sequence comes from Unio delphinus, assembly GCA_029339505.1. Taxonomy (NCBI): domain Eukaryota; kingdom Metazoa; phylum Mollusca; class Bivalvia; order Unionida; family Unionidae; genus Unio; species Unio delphinus. Next base: position 4,011,548 of record JAQISU010000090.1, read on the forward strand.
GGTCTATGTTGTTTGTTTTACTGACTACTCTTAAGAAACTGTATAGACCCAGATCTGTTGGCACATTATATGACAATACATCTTGATCTCATCCATTTCACATTGGCCTTGATATATATATATATATATAGCAAAGAAAATTAGATGATGATATAAATATTTTAGTACAAACTTTTACATGTTTGGCATGACCATACTACAAAAGTAAAATGTATCAAAGCTGAGAAGACATCAGAGAATCTCCAAATGGCTTGTTGCCTCAAAATACTAGAATGTGTTCAATGCAGTGCTACATACACTATAGCAGAGACTTGTTTCTAGTGCAATATTTTCATAAAATCAAACAAGGAACCAGACTAAACCGATAAGTTATGCTTGATTTTAATTTGGCTGCACCATTTTTGTTTATGCAAACTTAAATTTGTGACAATTTCTGACCAGACTGAAATTAAAAGTGACAACACTGTGACCACCAGACCTATCACCTGAAACAGATAACTCAGATTTGTATCTGGGATGAAAATTAAATCCATCAGTTTCTTTTTTCAGCTTCAAGAATGTCTGACTAATAAATAAACAGTTTATTTTTTCAGTAATAATGAATTTCAACTGTAGATTACATGCCCCAATTGTAAACAAAAAAGTCACTTTGTGGTGTCACTTGTAAGATTCTAATGGTGGTTGACCATTGCAGTAATAATACAGTTCTGTAAAGTGATTTATTTTGTAGAAGAAAACAAAATATTTTTTTATGGTATGGAGATTCTATAATTTCTTACAAGCTCTATGTAATAAATTAAATACAAAATGAACTTTAACACTAACACAATGTTTGTTTGCTTTACTTGCAGTGCAATCCTGAATACCGGCAGGTACATGTCTCATGATTGACAGTTTTCCACATGTCCATTCAGATGATGTATATAATAAATAATATAATAAGTTACTTTTGTGGATGAAAACTTTTAGCAATCTATTATTCAAATTGTGAACATAAATTAGGTCAAAAATTATATCACTAATTGTCTTTACAATTTCATGAAATATGGTGGGAAAAAGCCACAAAAACAAGAACTAATTATGTTTAACATGAAAGATTATATAGAATTTTAAAAAATGTTTTCCCCTAGGGTTGGACTGCTCCAGTGGCCTAGTGGTTAGTGTCCAACTTGGATGCGGGAGACTGTGGGTTCGAACCCTGGCCAAGTCATAAAAGAAGCCTTGTAAATATGGTACTAACAGCTGCCTTGCTAGGTGCTCAGCATTAAGAAGTTAGTGTTAGGATTGGTCAGCCTGGTGTCAGGATAATGTGACTGGGTGGGACATCATGCTGTGTGTCTGTGGCATGATGCCCCAGTGTTAGATATCATTATAAACTATCACACTGCAGACATCATAGAGATATGACTGAAAAAGTATTTAAGCTACGTGAAAAATCTGAATCACACACATACTTTTCCTAGGGTTGCATCTTTGGTATGGATAAATAAACTTAATTAAAAAGTTGTAAAAATGTAGCCTGAATAATAGGTTCAAAAGACCACAACGTATCCATTGCCACTATGGACAATCTACACCTTAAAAAACAATCGTGACCAATCAAGCTTATGATAGAAAAGGCAGGCAGGGACTATTCATATTTTAAGTTCCATCCCATAGGTCAGTTTACTTTTCATTTTCTTCATGACTGTTTCCCTTGCTGAACTGTGAATACCGAATCATTTTGACTTATCCACATTTAAGTATTGGGTAATTGGGAGTAATTTCACACATGCAAGAATGAAAAATAATGTTGCAAAGACAAATCACCAAAATTTAATTATTTTTATCACAATCGCTTAATTTTACATTGCTGAAAAGAACCCATATGACCCTGAAAAACTATATCAAATTTAGCATTTGACTTCAAATCAGTATGCACTGTATGGCATGATACTGAAGCTGTAGGTGATGTATCACATGGTTCAGAAGATCTATCTAACATATCACTTAACTCTGAAGCAGTTATCTAGTATATTTTGTGACACTAAATTAGTATCTAATGATGTATCACATAACTCTAAAACTATATTTAACATACCACAAAACTCTGAGACAGTATCTAATGTATCACAAAACTCTGCAACAGTATATAATGTATCACAAAACTCTGAGACAGTATCCAATGTATCACTTAACACTAAATCAGTATGTATCACATAACTGAAGCAGTATCTTGTGTGTGTCTACTCAGAATCAGTATCTAATGTATCACATAACTGAAGAAGTATTGAGTGCATCATAGTTTGAATCAGTATCTAATTTATCGCGTAACTCTGACACAGGAACCGCTCCGGTGGCCTTGTGGTTAAAGCGTCCGCCCCGGAAGCGGGAGGTCGTCGGTTCGATCCCCGGCCGAGTCATACCAAAGACTTACAAAAATGGTACTAACAGCTGCCTCGCTTGACGCTCAGCATAAAGAGGTTAGTGTTAGGACTGGTCGGCCTGGTGTCAGGATAATGTGACTGGGTGAGACATCATGCTACATGTCTGCGGCATGATGTCTCAGTGCTAGACATCACTATAAACTACCTCACTGCAGACATCGTAGCGATATAACTGAAAAATTGTTAAAGCTACGTTAAAAATCCTAATCAAACAAACAAACAAACTCTGACACAGAATCAAGTATCTCATGACTGACTGAAGCAGTATCTAATGGAACAGAACTGAAGCAGTATCAAGTATCTCATGACTGAAGCAGTATCTAATGGAACACAACTGAAGCGGTATCAAGTGTGTCATACTTTGAATCAGTATCTAATGTATCACATAACTATGAAGCTGCAGTATCAAATATCTCATGACTGATTGAAGCAGTATCTAATGGAACAGAACTTACGCAGTACCAAGTATCTCATGACTGAAGCAGTATCTAATGGAACACAACTGAAGCGGTATCAAGTGACATACTTTGAATCAGTAGCTAATGTATCACATAACTTTGAAGTAGTATCAACCATGTCATGACAGAGTCAGTATCTAATTTATAAAACAACTCTGAAGCAGTATCAAATGTGTCCTGACTGAATCAGTATCTAATTTATCACATAACTCATAAACAGTATTGCTAGGACAAAGCACCGATATAGCTGTTTAATCCAAGGTTTAGAGTTGGTTACTGGAACCGTCACTACCAAAGTTGCTGCCAAACCTATGCAACTCATATTATTGTAGTTCCACTTCTTTTAGAGAGGACACCTTTACTACAGTAAAGAGGCAGTGTATATATCTGCCTTTTAGTTTCCATCCGGAGCGGCAATACATCTCATAAGACCTCACATCATTGTAGAAGTGGCGTCTTGTTACAGTCATAAGACTTTATATCTTGGTAGAAGGTGGTGACTTGTTACAGTCATAAGACTTTATATCTTGGTAGAAGGGGTGACTTGTTAGTCATAATACAACTTACCCTTGTAGTAGGGATGACTTGTTATAGTCATAAGACTACAACTCTTGGTATAAGGGATGACTTGCTACAGTCATAAAATATATCCTGGTAGAAGGGGTGACTTGTTACAGTAATAAGACAGCAATCTGTTACAGTCATACGACTACAACTCCTGGCATAAGGGATGACTACAGTTATGAAACATAACCTGAAGAAGGGGTGACTTCTTACAGTCATAATACAGCATATCTTTTGACCTGTTACAGTTAATATACAAGATATCCTGGTAGAAGAGGTGACTTCTTACAGTAATAAGACAAGATATCGTGGTAGAAGAATGACTTGTTACATGGGAGCATAAACAGTAGTTGTATATACCAGCATATTTTTGTATGATTTGGTAAAAGAATGTAGCTTTCAGAATAAATTCAGAAAATTCCAAAACAGGACTGGCTTCATTTCATTATTAATTGGTAACAAAACATTGTAACTTACCACAACCATAAGAAATACACCATAAGAACCTTCCATGCCAACAACCTGTAAGTAAAACAGCATTTAGAATACATTAGGCCTCATTGACCATAAATGCAGACTTAATCAATTTGATTATTACTAAAAAAAATCAGATAGTTAAACCTGTCTTGAAAGACCTCTGCTTTAAGAGACCAGGATCTCCATGCACAGATTTCTTGATAATATGGTGTTATTACCTGTTATAAGAGACTGCCTGTCTTGACAGACCAATATTTGTTGGCAGAAGAAGTGGTCTTTCAAGACAGGTTCTACTGTAATCTATGAAAGTTTCCCTAAAATGATTAAGATCTGTGTTTTTAGAACATATTCCTTATTACCAAACAAAAAAATAAAATAAAATGTCAACTCTTGATTTTTTCAATTTTTTTGTCACATAATTAAATTGGTCCCAGAATAATAGGAACTCAACTGTTTTGTATAAAATGCTGAAAGAAGTACATAAAATTTAAATGAGAATATAATCCAATGTATTAGGAGAATGAAATTTGTGTTTTGGTATAAAATATTATCTAATATGACCCACAAAAATATGCTGATGTTGTGAACACTTCACATCAAAACATTTCTGTATCAATCTTGTGTGTACTTAATTTGCAATTATCAAAAGATTGGCAAATATCTGCTTAATTTGCAATTATCAGAATACTGTCAAACTTGTGCTTAATCTGCAATTATTGGAAGATTGGCAAACTTTTGCTTAATTTGCAATTATCAGAAGATTGGCCTACATGTGCTTAATCTGCAATTATCAGAAAATTGGCAAACTTTTGCTTAATTTGCAATTATCAGAAGACTGGCAAACTTGTGCGTAATTTGCAGTTATCAGACAATATGCTACATGTACTTAATTTGCAATTATCAGAAGACTGGCAAATGTGTGCTTAATTTGCAATAATCAGGTGATTGGCAAATGTGTGCTTAATTTGCTATTATCAGAAGACTGACAAATTTGTGCTTAATTTGCAGTTATCAGACGATTGGCAAACTTGTGCTTCATTTGCAATTAACAGAAGATTGGCAAACTTGGTGCATGCATTCTGATTCATTAACAAGTTTTATTTTTCCTAAATGTATGGGTTTCAAGAAAACAACATTCATAAAGAAAACTTTCCTCCCTTAGCTGTGGCACATATTAGTTATTTTCGTTTGATATCTGGCACTTGATTTGTCAGTTACATTATTCCGCCTGTTGTGACAAATGTTATATAAATTCTTATGAACAAATATTGGAGTATCATATTAAACTTTTTAAAATTATTTTGTAGAAAATGGGCCTAAGCAAACTAAAATGAAAATAAAAGTAGTTTGGTGTACATTTTCTCATTTACTCTTTGTTGAATACCTGTCCTTAAACAGAGCTCATTAAATTGAAAAGTATCGGAAAAGTAGTCTCTCAAAACTGCCCAATTAAATTATAACAGCAAAAGTAAATGCTGAGTAAAGGTTGAAGATCATAGACTCATCTTATTAAGGTCAACATGAGCTTTGAGATCACATGGAATTCCTCAAAGCCAGCCTGCACTGCCAATTTTGGGCAGGTTGTAAATCACAAAATAGGAACAAAGGTCTTATATATTTTTGTTTATTGTTATTTTCTTTCAGAGTATTGTTACTGCAATTTTGAAACAGTGTAAGAATTTTTCTTTGAATTAATAACAGAGGTTTAATAACATCCATGCCATTGTATGTCCAATCTCTGTATAACATCCATGTCCAATCTCTATAGAATATCTATGTCATTTTTTTTGGTCCAATCTCTTAATAACATCCATTTCATTATGTGTCCAATCTCTATAGAACATCTGTGTCATTGTATGTCCACTCTCTTAATAACATAAATGTCATTGACTGTCCAATCTCTTAATAACATCCATGTCTTTGTATGTCTCTATGTAACATCAATGTCATTGTATGTCCAATCTCTATTTAACACCCATGTCATTGTATGTCCAATCTATATATAACATTTATGTCAGTGTATGTCCAATCTCTATATAATATCCATGTCAGTGTATGTCCAATCTCTATATAACATTCATGTCAGTGTATGTCCAATCCCTTTACAAAATATATGTCAATGTATGTCCAATCTCTATATAACATTCATGTCAGTGTATGTCCAATCTTTATATAACATCCATGTCAGTATATGTCCAATCTCTATATAATATCCATGTCATTGTATGTCCAATCTTTATATAACATTTATGTCAGTGTATGTCCAATCTTTATATAACATTTATGTCAGTGTATGTCCAATCTTTATATAACATCCATGTCAGTATATGTCCAATCTCTATATAACATTTATGTCAGTGTATGTCCAATCTTTATATAACATCCATGTCAGTATATGTCCAATCTCTATATAACATTCATGTCAGTGTATGTCCAATCCCTTTACAATATATATGTCAATGTATGTCCAATCTCTATATAACATTCATGTCAGTGTATGTCCAATCTTTATATAACATCCATGTCAGCATATGTCCAATCTCTATATAACATCCATGTCAGTGTATGTCCAATCTCTACAAAACATCCATGTCATTGTATGCCCAATCTCTACCAGAGTTCATAGTGCTGTGATACACTATGGTCCAAACTGATGTCATATTGATGATGACATAAAGTAATGACTTCATCATGTTGAGTTACGCAGTAAGCACTGATGTTACAAATGTGGACAGCTGTTACAACTTTACGTACATGAAGTGGATGAAAGTTCTTTTTTTTAAAAAAGAGTTCTTCTATGACCATCTGACTGGCACTGACTGGTTGGCTGGATAAAATTAGTATAATACCTGGAAAAAAACAAGAACACAGTCAAATAATTTAACACTTATTACCAATGTTAATGTTGCTGTCTGTCAGATTACTTAGTTTTACTTATGCAATCTTTGATTAGACATTACAAAAATAATGTTAAATATCTGGTTGTATGATTGCTATGAATGAATTCAGACAATGAATAATTCCTATAAAAATCATGCAGAAGCATTAAATTTTTTAGACAGTCAATACTTTTCTATTAAAATCATGCAGAAGCATTAAATTCTTTAGAAAGTAAATATGTTCTTATCAAAATCATGCAGAAGCAATAAATTCTTTAGACAGTGAATACTTCCTTATCAACATTATGCAGAAGCATTACATTCTTTAGACAGTCAATACTTTCTTATCAAAATCATGCAGAAGCATTAAATTCTTCAGACAATGAATACTTCCTTACCAAAATTATAGCGTTTCCCAGTGAGGTTAGAATACAGTTTTGACATCAGAATACACTTTTGATGTCATGATGCTACATTCAAGCTACTTCAGAGGGATATAGTAAATTAACTATGTGGTTGTCATTTTGGAAGTAAATACCACAACATATAATATATTAAACATAAAATACATTAAAATCTCTGAAAATGACTGCAGAATATGAGAAGTTTTTCAAAAAGTTCACAACATATCTTCATTGGTTCTTTAAGGTGGCGCTCTTCAGTTTCGTATTTTGCATAGGGTTAGAATTTTAAAGAAAAAGAAGTTTCCCAGAATTTCTTCACTGGTTTTACCAGCTATATAATAAAGACTTTGTATATCTTAGTTATTGTTAAAGAACATTTAATTCCCTTTATTTTGATGTATGATTGATGGGTGTACTTTAGGTTCTAGAGTATAAAGCTTGGGCTCACTTAAGATGTGCTCATATATATAAAAAAATTGTTAGCCCCGCATCGTCATTTTCACTTTCTTAATTAATTGTAGAAAAAAGAGTCGATAACATTTTTTTACTTTTCAGATATTTTGCAATTTGTTCATTGCACTTTCAGAAGCTGCTATAACCTACTTCATTTTCCCTATTTTAATACCTGCTACAGTTAGTGTACTTTTGATTAATTCTGATTAATTTGTCAAGCACATGGAAGCATCCATTTTGTTTTACCCTGTGCTTAGATCATGTACAATTTCCACAAGTACAGTATCAGGGTCCCAGAATGGCCGAGTGGTCTAAAGCGATCTCCATTATGGATCACTGCAATCTCACCTCTGACTGCATGGGTTCAAGTCTAAGACTCGGCTAATGTAGTTATGTGAGAAAGCTTGCCAGTAGCTTCTCGTGGATCGTGATTCTTTCTGGGGGGTTTCCCGGGTTCTTCCTCCACCAATAATACTGGCTGCCATGTATAGCCTATCGTGTGCTGAAAAATGGCATTAAACCCTACAACAACATGTACAGTATCCAAAGAAATGTCAACCAAATTACATTAAAGTAGCATAGGGATATGCCAACATTATTTCTTATGTACATATTACAAATGCAAACAACTTCATCTTACATACGTCACTCTCTGAAATAATAATAATAATCTCTCTCATAATAACTGGTGAGTGCCCTTGGTGAATATTTCCTTATCCAAATCATGCAAAAGTGTTAAATTCTTCAGATAATGAATACTTTCTTATCCAAATCATGCAGAAGCATTAAATTCTTTGGACAATGAATATTTTTTTATCAAAATCTTACAGAAGCATTAAATTCTTTAGAAAATATTTCCTTATCAAAATCAGGCAGAAGCATTAAATTCTTTGGACAATGAATATTTCTTCATCAAAGTCATGCCGAAGCATTAAAATTCTTTAGACAATGAATGTTTTCTTATCAAAATCAGGCAAAAGCATTAAAATTGTTTAGACAATGAATGTTTTCTTATCAAAATCAGACAGAAGCATTAAATTATTTAGACAATGAATACTTTCTTATCAAAATCAGGCAGAAGCATTCAATTCTTTAGACAATGAATACTTTCTTATCAAAATCAGGCAGAAGCATTAAAATTCTTTAGACAGTAAATACTTTCTTATCAAAATCATGCACAAGCATTAAAATTCTTTAGACAGTAAATACTTTCTTATCAAAATCATGCACAAGCATTAAAATTCTTTTGACAATGAATACTTTCTTATCAAAATTATGCTGAAGCATTAAATTCTTTAGACAATGAATACTTTCTTATCAAAATTATGCACAAGCATTAAAATTGTTTAGACAGTAAATACTTTCTTATCAAAATCATGCACAAGCATTAAAATTGTTTAGACAGTAAATACTTTCTTATCAAAATTATGCACAAGCATTAAAATTCTTTAGACAATGAATACTTTCTTATCAAAATTATGCTGAAGCATTAAATTCTTTAGACAATGAATACTTTCTTATCAAAATCATGCACAAGCATTAAAATTCTTTAGACAATGAATACTTTCTTATCAAAATCATGCACAAGCATTAAAAATCTTTAGACAATAAATACTTTCTTATCAAAATCATGCACAAGCATTAAAATTCTTTAGACAATGAATACTTTCTTATCAAAATCATGCACAAGCATTAAAATTCTTTAGACAATGAATGCTTTCTTATCAAAATCATGCCGAAGCAATAAATTCTTTAGACAATGAATACTTTCTTACCAAAATCATGCAGAAGTATTAAATTCTTTAGACAATGAATACTTTCTTATCAAAATCATGCACAAGCATTAGAATTCTTTAGACAATGAATACTTTTTTTATCAAAGTCGTGCAGAAGCAATAAATTCTTCAGACAATAAATACTTTCTTACCAAAATCAGGCAGAAGTATTAAATTCTTTAGACAATGAATACTTTCTTATCAAAATCATGCACAAGCATTAGAATTCTTTAGACAATGAATACTTTTTTTATCAAAGTCGTGCAGAAGCAATAAATTCTTTAGACAATAAATACTTTCTTATCAAAATCATGCACAAGCATTAAAATTCTTTTGACAATGAATACTTTCTTATCAAAATCATGCACAAGCATTAAAATTCTTTAGACAAGAAAACTTTCTTATCAAAATCATGCACAAGCATTAAAATTCTTCAGACAATAAATACTTTCTTATCAAAATCATGCACAAGCATTAAAATTCTTTTGACAATGAATACTTTCTTATCAAAATTATGCTGAAGCATTAAATTCTTTAGACAATGAATACTTTCTTATCAAAATCATGCACAAGCATTAAAATTCTTTAGACAATGAATACTTTCTTATCAAAATCATGCACAAGCATTAAAACTGTTTAGACAATAAATACTTTCTTATCAAAATCATGCACAAGCATTAAAATTCTTTAGACAGTAAATACTTTCTTATCAAAATCATGCACAAGCATTAAAATTCTTTTGACAATGAATACTTTCTTATCAAAATCAGGCAGAAGCATTCAATTCTTTAGACAATGAATACTTTCTTATCAAAATCAGGCAGAAGCATTAAAATTCTTTAGACAGTAAATACTTTCTTATCAAAATCATGCACAAGCATTAAAATTCTTTAGACAGTAAATACTTTCTTATCAAAATCATGCACAAGCATTAAAATTCTTTTGACAATTAATACTTTCTTATCAAAATCATGCACAAGCATTAAAAGTGTTTAGACAATGAATACTTTCTTATCAAAATCATGCACAAGCATTAAAATTGTTTAGACAATAAATACTTTCTTATCAAAATCATGCACAAGCATTAAAATTCTTTAGACAATGAATACTTTCTTATCAAAATCATGCACAAGCATTAAAAATCTTTAGACAATGAATACTTTCTTATCAAAATCATGCCGAAGCAATAAATTCTTTAGACAATGAATACTTTCTTACCAAAATCATGCAGAAGTATTAAATTGTTTAGACAATGAATACTTTCTTATCAAAATCATGCACAAGCATTAAAATTCTTTAGACAGTAAATACTTTCTTATCAAAATCATGCATAAGCATTAAAATTCTTAAGACAATGAATGCATTCTTATCAAAATCAGGCAGAAGCATTAAAATTCTTTAGACAGTAAATACTTTCTTATCAAAATCATGCACAAGCATTAAAATTCTTTTGACAATGAATACTTTCTTATCAAAATCATGCACAAGCATTAAAATTCTTTAGACAAGAATACTTTCTTATCAAAATCATGCACAAGCATTAAAATTCTTTAGACAATGAATACTTTCTTATCAAAATCATGCACAAGCATTAAAATTCTTTAGACAATGAATACTTTCTTATCAAAATCATGCACAAGCATTAAAATTCTTTAGACAATGAATACTTTCTTATCAAAATCATGCACAAGCATTAAAATTCTTTAGACAATGAATACTTTCTTATCAAAATCATGCACAAGCATTAAAATTCTTTAGACAATGAATACTTTCTTATCAAAATCATGCACAAGCATTAAAATTCTTTTGACAATCAATACTTTCTTATCAAAATTATGCTGAAGCATTAAAATTCTTTGGACAATGAATACTTTCTTATCAAAATCATGCACAAGCATTAAAATTCTTTAGACAATGAATACTTTCTTATCAAAATCATGCACAAACATTAAAATTCTTTAGACAATGAATACTTTCTTATCAAAGTCATGCCGAAGCAATAAATTCTTTTGACAATGTATGCTTTCTTATCAAAATCATGCACAAGCATTAAATTCTTTAGACAATGAATACTTTCTTATCAAAATCATGCCGAAGCAATAAATTCTTTAGACAATGAATACTTTCTTATCAAAATCATGCACAAGCATTAAAATTCTTTAGACAATGAATACTTTCTTATCAAAATCATGCACAAGCATTAAAATTCTTTTGACAATGAATACTTTCTTATCAAAATCATGCACAAGCATTAAAATTGTTTAGACAATGAATACTTTCTTATCAAAATCATGCACAAGCATTAAAATTCTTTAGACAATGAATACTTTCTTATCAAAATCATGCACAAGCATTAAAATTCTTTAGACAATGAATACTTTCTTATCAAAATCATGCACAAGCATTAAAATTCTTTTGACAATGAATACTTTCTTATCAAAATTATGCTGAAGCATTAAAATTCTTTGGACAATGAATACTTTCTTATCAAAATCATGCACAAGCATTAAAATTCTTTAGACAATGAATACTTTCTTATCAAAATCATGCACAAGCATTAAAATTCTTTAGACAATGAATACTTTCTTATCAAAGTCATGCCGAAGCAATAAATTCTTTTGACAATGTATGCTTTCTTATCAAAATCATGCACAAGCATTAAATTCTTTAGACAATGAATACTTTCTTATCAAAATCATGCCGAAGGAATAAATTCTTTAGACAATGAATACTTTCTTATCAAAATCATGCACAAGCATTAAAATTCTTTAGACAATGAATACTTTCTTATCAAAATCAGGCAGAAGCATTAAAATTCTTTAGACAGTAAATACTTTCTTATCAAAATCATGCACAAGCATTAAAATTCTTTAGACAATGAATACTTTCTTATCAAAATCATGCACAAGCATGAAAATTCTTTAGACAATGAATACTTTCTTATCAAAATCATGCACAAGCATTAAAATTCTTTAGACAATGAATACTTTCTTATCAAAATCATGCACAAGCATTAAAATTCTTTAGACAATGAATACTTTCTTATCAAAATCATGCACAAGCATTAAAATTCTTTAGACAATGAATACTTTCTTATCAAAGTCATGCCGAAGCAATAAATTCTTTTGACAATGTATGCTTTCTTATCAAAATCATGCACAAGCATTAAATTCTTTAGACAATGAATACTTTCTTATCAAAATCATGCCGAAGCAATAAATTCTTTAGACAATGAATACTTTCTTATCAAAATCATGCACAAGCATTAAAATTCTTTAGACAATGAATACTTTCTTATCAAAATCAGGCAGAAGCATTAAAATTCTTTAGACAGTAAATACTTTCTTATCAAAATCATGCACAAGCATTAAAATTCTTTAGACAATGAATACTTTCATATCAAAATCAATCAGAAGCATTAAAATTCTTTAGACAGTAAATACTTTCTTATCAAAATCATGCACAAGCATTAAAATTCTTTAGACAGTAAATACTTTCTTATCAAAATCATGCACAAGCATTAAAATTCTTTTGACAATGAATACTTTCTTATCAAAATTATGCACAAGCATTAAAATTCTTTTGACAATGAATACTTTCATATCAAAATCAATCAGAAGCATTAAAATTCTTTAGACAGTAAATACTTTCTTATCAAAATCATGCACAAGCATTAAAATTCTTTAGACAATGAATACTTTCATATCAAAATCAATCAGAAGCATTAAAATTCTTTAGACAGTAAATACTTTCTTATCAAAATCATGCACAAGCATTAAAATTCTTTAGACAGTAAATACTTTCTTATCAAAATCATGCACAAGCATTAAAATTCTTTTGACAATGAATACTTTCTTATCAAAATTATGCACAAGCATTAAAATTCTTTTGACAATGAATACTTTCTTATCAAAATTATGCACAAGCATTAAAATTCTATAGACAATGAATACTTTCTTATCAAAATCATGCACAAGCATTAAAATTCTTTAGACAGTAAATACTTTCTTATCAAAATCATGCACAAGCATTAAAATTCTTTTGACAATGAATACTTTCTTATCAAAATCATGCACAAGCATTAAATTCTTTAGACAATGAATACTTTCTTATCAAAGTCATGCCAAAGCAATAAATTCTTTAGACAATGAATACTTTCTTAGCAAAATCAGGCAGAAGTATTAAATTCTTTAGACAATGAATGCATTCTTATCAAAATCATGCACAAGCATTAAATTTTTTTAGACGATGAATACTTTCTTATCAAAATCATGCTGCATCAGGATTAGTCATACACTTTAATTTTCATTTTAAAAAATAATGTCCCTTTGATTGATTTTATTTTTCATACTGTCACTGCAAAATGTCTTTGGTAAAGTCCTTGTAGACTGTGCAGATCATCCATCTTATCCAGTGCAATTCTGCCTTCTGCCAGACTGGATATATTGACCCTTCATTCAGATGGTGGTATGAACAAAAAAAAAAAGGAAAAAGAGACCCTCTCTTCTGATCACCTCAGTTTAATTTATAATGTGTACCACGTCAGGGCCCTAATCAGACCCAAAGAGGAAAGATGCAGTGATTTCAAGACAAAGTACTGATTATCCATGAGTAGCATTCTGTCCTTGGCAATGAAAGCAGTCAGTAGCCATCATGAAAGCAAATGAACCACTGTGACAGAAATGCAGATAGTTTGGGTTGACCAAGAGGGTGTCTATGCTACAGATTTTGCCAGCTGTAGCATAAAATGAAAGAAGCAGGTTGTTATGAAGGTTCTAGACCATAGATTATAGGGTGTCTTATTCAACCATGCCAAACCTTTACAAGACTCCACTGTTTATGATGGTCAAAACCTTCAATCAAGATAAATCAAAGTAAGCAGTAAGGTCAGAGAAGGTTCTATTTTGGTCAATAACCTCCCTTTCAACCTGTTGAAATGTGTCTGAATTCATGTAACTGTTGCCATTGATTGTAAAGGGAAGTAACTATTCCTCCACAGAAGGCGGTTAACCATTGGTGGTACTTGTAACCCTTCTTCACTCAGGAAATATACACGTTTCATCCAAATTACCTCAATGGTGCTGCTTGAAAAAGACCTATTTCTTTCAGAATTTCATTTTTATTTTTTTAATGATGAAAGCTGTCCTCACTTGTAAACATGTAAATACATGTATATCTTTCAAACACTATTAAATACAATACAGACTTAATAAACATGACCTTTTCCACATAAAAGATAGACTCCTTATTACCAACATTAACAAAATGGAAATGGGTTCATGATTCTTTAATATTTCATTCATGTAGATGAAATGAACCATGCAAAACCAAACTTGAAAAGAAATGAGAAGTAGAAGTGAAAAAGTAAACCAAACTGAATAGGTGACTACTAATAAATAATGATCACAGAACTAATGGACTACATTATTGGTTTATCCAGCACATGTAACTAAGTGTATGGCCTAAAGAGCTAACTAAGTGTATGGCCTAAAGAGTTAACTAAGTTTATGGCCTAAAGAGCTAACTAAGTGTATGGCCTAAAGAGTTAACTAAGTGTATGGCCTAAAGAGCTAACTAAGTATATGGCCTAAAGAGTTAACTAAGTGTATGGTCTAAAGAGTTAACTAAGTGTATGGCCTAAGGAGCTAACTAAGTGTATGGCCTAAAGAGTTAACTAAGTTTATGGCCTAAAGAGTTAACTAAGTGTATGGCCTAAAGAGCTAACTAAGTGTATGGCCTAAAGAGCTAACTAAGTGTATGGCCTAAAGAGCACATTTTCAATAAGAAAAAAGAAACATACAGTTTTGATTAAGCCTTGTTCAAAAAACTAATAATATAGATACATACATAATATAAAGTGGCAAGCCAAGCAACAGCGATTTATTTATGTCAAGGAAGATTGTCAGCAATGGTTACCATGGCACCTAGTTTTCAAAGTAGATTAAAAAATATAAACAGAAACAAACAATGTCATTGTGTACCTAAATTTATCAATGGCAAACCAAAGATATTTTCTTATAAGAGTGCTGAAAGTAATATTTATTGCATAGTTTTTTTTAATATAAAATGATTCATTTTAGTCTTTCTGGTGGATGTGGAAGATGATAGCAGAGGAAAAATTAATGAATTTTGGTTTGGTAGATATATACTGACAAATAGAATATGCAAAAATCAATATTAACATATTTTGTAAATGTCTTGACTTTCAAGACATGATAAAATTATGTAGAGTGAAAAGAAAACTTTTATAGAAAAAATTATTTTACCATAGGATCCTGGAATTTAATGGATGTACTACCAAATACAAATACATATTCTCTTTTCAAGGATATTTAGATTTTGGACTGTTCCAGTAAAACATACCTGCGAATTATGGAAGGCACTTTAATGTAGTGTACTCAACCATAGATGCAATTTAGAATTTTTTTCTCAATACATTTTAACATAAACTTTTTTATCACAGTACCCAGTATGTTTGGGTATTCGATATGGGTGTTTATTAATTTAAAAAATCCAGCTTAAGGCACTGGTGGTTAACAATGTGTTTCTGAGGTATAAAGAAAAGATGTGTTGCTGCCTGTACTCAATGATACTGAGGTTTTCTAAAAAAGAGGTCTTTATGCCTGTACTCAATGATATTGAGGTTTTTTTAAGGTGTTTCTGCATGTACTCAATGATAAAAGAAAGAGGAGTTTCTGCATGTAATCAATGATAAGTTTTTTAAGAAATAGATGTGTTGCTGACTGTACTCAATAATACTAAAGTATTTTAAAGAAGAGATGTGTTTCTACCTGTACTCAATGATCTGCAAGTTTTCTTAAGAAAGATGTGTTTCTACCTGTACTCAATGATAATGAGGTGTGTAGCTGCTTGCACTCAATGATACTGAGTTTTTAAAAAAAAAAGATGTGTTTCTACCTGTACTCAATGATACTAAGGTTTTATAAAGAAAGAGATGTGTTTCTACCTGTACTCAATGATACTAAGGTATTTTAAAAAACAAAAAAAAGATTCCTGACTGTACTGAATGATACTAAGGTATTTTAAAGAAGAGATGTGTTTCTATCTGTACTCAATGATACTAAGGTATTTTAAAGAAGAGATGTGTTTCTATCTGTACTCAATGATCTGCGGGTTTTCTTAATAAAGATGTGTTTCTACCTGTACTCAATGATAATGAGGTTTTATTAAAAAGAGATGTGTAGCTGCTTGCACTCAATGATACTGAGGTTTTTTTTAAAAAAGAGATGTGTTTCTACCTGTACAAAGTGATACTATGGTTCTTTTAAGAAAGAGATGTGTTTCTGCCTGTACTCAATTATACTAAGGTTTTTAAAGAAAGAGATGTGTTTCTACCAGTACTCAATGATATTAAGGTTTTTTAAAAAAAGAGATTTGTTTCTACCTGTACTCAGTGATACTAAGGTTTTTTAAAAAAGATATTTGTTTCTGCCTGTACTCAATGATACTAAGGTTTTTTAAAGAAAGAGATGTGTTTCTACCTGTACTCAATGATACTAAGGTTTATTTAAAAAAAAGAGATTTGTTTCTGCCTGTACTCAATGATACTGAGTTTTTTTTAAAAAAAAAGATGTGTTGCTGCCTGCACTCAATGATACTGAGGTTTTTTTAAAAAAAAGATGTGTTGCTGCCTGTACTCAATGATACTAAGGTTTTTTAAAAATATTTTTAGCGTTTTTTGAAAATATTTTCTAATTTTTATTGTGTTTTATTTTTTGTAGTCATATTAAAAATGTTGTAAAGTGCTTTGAGCTTCTAAATATTAGGCACTATACAAAGTCCTCAGTACTATTATTATCTTAAGAAAGAGGTGTTTCTGCCTGTACTCAATGATACTGACTCAGAGTTTTTTTAAGAAAAAGATGTGTTGCCAACTGTACTCAATGATACTAAGGTTTTCAAAGAAATAAAAGTGTTGCTGCTCACAACACTGGAAGAAATCTGTCACCCATTTCCCCTTTTGAGGCTTTAAAAGCGGTAAGCCTTCATGCCCCAGAAATTCTATTATTTGCCACTGCATACTGCTCAGTCAATAATGATAAACTTAACAGGACCACATTTGATACTCTATAATTTTCAGTCAATAATGATAAACTAAACAGGACCACATTTGATACTCTATAATTTTCAGTCAATAATGATAAACTAAACAGGACCACATTTGATACTCTATAATTTTCAGTCAATAATGATAAACTAAACAGGACCACATTTGATACTCAATAATTTTCAGTCAATAATGATAAACTAAACAGGACCACATTTGATACTCTATAATTTTCAGTCAATAATGATAAACTAAACAGGACCACATTTGATACTCTATAATTTTTAGTCAATAATGATAAACTAAACAGGACCACATTTGATACTCAATAATTTTCAGTCAATAATGATAAACTAAACAGGACCACATTTGATACTCTATAATTTTTAGTCAATAATGATAAACTAAACAGGACCACATTTGATACTCAATAATTTTCAGTCAATAATGATAAACTAAACAGGACCACATTTGATACTCGATAATTTTCAGTCAATAATGATAAACTAAACAGGACCACATTTGATACTCAATAATTTTCAGTCAATAATGATAAACTAAACAGGACCACATTTGATACTCTATAATTTTTAGTCAATAATGATAAACTAAACAGGACCACATTTGATACTCAATAATTTTCAGTCAATAATGATAAACTAAACAGGACCACATTTGATACTCAATAATTTTCAGTCAATAATGATAAACTAAACAGGACCACATTAGATACTCAATAATTTTCAGTCAATAATGATAAACTAAACAGGACCACATTTGATACTCAATAATTTTCAGTCAATAATGATAAACTAAACAGGACCACATTTGATACTCAATAATTTTCAGTCAATAATGATAAACTAAACAGGACCACATTTGATACTCAATAATTTTCAGTCAATAATGATAAACTAAACAAGACCACATTTGATACTCAATAATTTTCAGTCAATAATGATAAACTAAACAGGACCACATTTGATACTCGATAATTTTCAGTCAATAATGATAAACTAAACAGAACCACATTTGATACTCGATAATTTTCAGTCAATAATGATAAACTAAACAGGACCACGTTTGATACTCAATAATTTTCAGTCAATAATGATAAACTAAACAGGACCACATTTGATACTCAATAAATTTCAGTCAATAATTATAAACTAAACAGGACCACATTTGATACTCGATAATTTTCAGTCAATAATGATAAACTAAACAGGACCACATTTGATACTCTATAATTTTCAGTCAATAATGATAAACTAAACAGGACCACATTTGATACTCGATAATTTTCAGTCAATAATGATAAACTAAACAGGACCACATTTGATACTCGATAATTTTCAGACAATGATTAACTAAATTGGATCACATTTTCAGTCAATAAATAAGTCAATAAGACCACATCTGCCATGATTGTATAATTTGTAGTCAACGTCTAACTAAATAGGATCACATTTGCCATTGTATAATTTTCAGTCAATAATTAACTCAATAAGACCACATCTGCCATAAATTGTATAAAGTTCAGTCAATTATTCACCAAATATGAGCACATTTGCCATCATATAATTTTTAGTCAATAATTAACTCAATAAGACCACATCTGCCATTGTATAAAGTTCAGTCAATAGTGAACTAAACAGGACCACATTTGCAGACAACAATGAATGGAATATGGTTGCATTTGCTATCATATAATGTAGAACCAATTAGGAACTAACAACAGCCATATTCACCACTGTATATGGCACTGACAGGTCTGACACAACTCTATTCAACCATAGTTCGACAGCAAAGTGGGTTTTATCCTTAAAGTTTTTCTGAATACACATTTCAACAAATTAAAATAAAAAAGCCTTACATGTGAAATCAATCATTTTTAGAAGGTATATGAATGTAAATTTCCTATAAAAGTGTTCCTTTTAGATTCTAGTAAAAATCCACTCAATTACAAGTAGTTGCTGGTCATATTTTTGGCATTGTATTATATGTATAACTAGTAATAAGGTATTATGTACAAACATAGTCGCTGATTTATGGGTTAATTAGTGCAAGTATAACATTGTATTAGTTTTATTTACAATGATGTGCAGAAAATTACTGATAATGATTTGTAAAAATAAAGCTGATATGTACCAAAATTTCCACTTCATAGGGCATTGTCTGTTAAAAGGTGAACTTTTAACTAATACTGATCTTCAAGACATTCACAAAAATAACTGAGCTTTCATGTTATCAGCACAGAATCAGCATTTTCAACAGTAACTTCTGTACTTTATTGTCACAGATGAGTATTACACCAATCAGAAATGTTTTAAAGGTTTTGATGCATCAAAAATATTATAAATTGTCTCTTTAAGAACACTTATAAAACTGATGGGAAGGGGGAAATATACCTATGAGAGCATGTGCAGCAGGGAGGGCGAACCTCAAATTTCGACGCTTTGCCGGAAAAGTGTCGAATCGTAAAAAAAGCGTCGAATCGTAAAAAAAGCGTCGACAAACCAACGCTTCCTCGTCTACGCCAGCGTCGTTGTCTGTTCGCCCCTCTGCTGCTAGAACTTTCAGTTCTGGGTTAATAATTCTTTTACGAGTTCAACCGAATATTTGATCCAGTCTTTAGGATCTCACAAACAGACTAATCACTAACACCTCTTCTTGTAGATCAATTAGATTATTGGACTGATCTGTGAGTTTGAAATTAATTCTGGTTAATGAATCATTATGACACCGCATATAGACTGGATTAACCGGAGACTCGATTATTAAAAATCCTGGAGGAGCTGTTGGTGCAAACGAATAAAGAATATATCCTTGCTGAGCTTGATTTGATCGTTCGAGATTAATTTGATAGCTTCCTTCGATAACATCGCATACTAAATTGAGCGCAATCACTGAGGATATATTCACGTTGAACGGAGCGATATGCCTGCCGCCACCATCTGGATCATTATTATGTTTGAGGATTTTTATTTCCTGTGATGCTGTTTTTTTCCATGCATCATGAATTATTTTAAAACCAACATCGATGGTGTCACTGAGAAGTTTTTTTAGTTCCGGTACGTTATATCCCGGTAGTTTAAATACTGGAATATCTTTAACGGGAATTTTATATTGTTTTGCAAATTCTATTCTCCATAGGGGATTATCGTCATCTAATATATCCTGAATAATTTTTAGGTTAAATGTTTCCATATCGTCGATAATTTTGTTGCATGTTTTTACGACGCTGATAAATTCATCTCGGGTGAGAGAGCCGGATTTAAGAGATATTAACAACAGCGATAAATCATTATTCATTGCTGTGAAATTTTTAATGATTTCAGGTTCGTTAACAAAATGATATCCCTCTATTCTCTCCCCTGGCTTCCCTTCTCCAGTTGAGTGATATCCGAAACCAAAGAAATCTATAGTAAACTCGTGATCTTTATAACTCTTTATTGGATTATCAGGTGCTATCACGTTGGTGATATAATCAGTTTTTTGTGGTTCTGGTAAATCAACGGTTTCCCCCCCCCCCCCGGTGGTAATTCAGGCCATCCTAGTACAGTTCTAATAGAACTCTGATAGATATCTACGACGTATCCTTCTGTGCTTATCTCAATTGCGGATGATAGCGTCGGCTCATGAACCGTTATAGCGATTTTTGACTCTACGTCAGTAATCGATTTTATTCTACGCGCGAATTCATTATTGATTTGTTCGATTTGGTATGACCCTGTTGGTATCGAAACAACGTTCCAGTCTGGAGTCCCGTCGTCTTTATTCTTATACGAGAATACCAAGGAATTATTGGGTTGTTGACCACCAAATGATTTTGATCTGATATTAGGCCAACTGTGATACACTCGTAGTTTTGCTAGCGCTATCTCCTTCACGGGGACTGGGCTAGGGAAATTCACACTGAATTCAGGATTCGTTGATGTTATTGATATCATGCTTGTTTGTACTGGGTTCGTGTTCTCCACTATTTGTTGAAGTAATTCCATCGGTGTTGTCATTGTTATTATACTCATGTTGTATTTCTAATTTTGGTATCGAGGAATCATAAATACTGACCATCACTGAAAACTCACTATCTGATATCGTTGAGGTTATTGAGATCATTCTGGTTTTCGGGTTCGTGTTTTTCGATTCCATCGGTGTTGTCATTGTTATTATACTGTTGTTGTCGCTCTAATTTTGATATCGCGGAGTCATAAATACTGACCATCGCTGAGAACTCACTATCTGATATAATCGTATTATCGAGTGACGACGATATCATCAAGGATAACTGCGAATATGCGGTTGATACAATATGAAATTGAATCACGTAGTCTTGCAGTTTACTCTGGCTGCATGATGATATCTTTTTTATTATCCCGGTTGATATACCCGCGATTGTAGCCGCCGCAGAAATGCAAATTGGAACTACGACCGGGGCAATCATTGTAACCGATGCAAGTATTATTCCGGCGCCAGCGAGAACGCTTGACATCGAGTACACAGTAATATCAATTGCGGTGATTCTTCGTCGGTATTTTTTCATTTTTATTTGATACTCCTCGGCGAGGGTTTTGAGTCTAGTCTGATATTCTCTGACCTGATCATAGCGGCATTGCGTTGATGAAATCATTTTTATTTAAAAACACTAGTGTTTTCAATTATTTGCCATCGTTAGCGGGAATTGCTAGTACTTCAGCCGGAAAAATGATCTACGAGTTCTATACACCAGGCTATTTTTGATCTAATGGTGTAGCTATCAACCGCGACGAACTGAAAGCCTGGTGTTCTGCCAGTCTCGATAATTAACGTCGCGACGCCACCAGAGTAGGTTCTATTGCCCATGATCAGATTAAATTGATCGATAGAGGCCCACGTTAACCTATAGATACCATCAACCTTTGCTTCCCCCACCCCCAAGAGATCGACGACAATTTCAGGAGATTCGTCTCTTATCCAATCCTCGATTCTATGATTGATCGTATACACGATATTTTTAATGCGCTTGTGCGGAATCTTTACCTTTTCAGGATTTTCTATTAGTTTAGAAATATCGAGATAATTTGCCTTGATTTCATCTTCATTCATCATCCTCTCCGCGTTCTTGTTAAAAAAGAATAGCGATAGATAGTTTTTAATTTCAGCGAGAGTCATGCCAACCACAAGCGGGGTTCCAAAGAATTTATGTACGACATTTTTGCGAAAACTATTATAACCTCGTATATGATCATCCAGCTCACGGCCGTGGGCGGCAATCTCGTTGCCGTGGGTAGCAATCGCGTCGGTGATCGTAGACACAAGTGCGCCTGGTTTAAGTCGTCCACTGTTGGAATATAGCGCAATAGAGTTTTCAGCGGCGTCGTGTTGTCGTTTTAAAATGTCATCCAATGACACATCACTGGTTTTCAATTTACCCTGATCGGAAAATAGCACAACGGTATCCTCGATTGCGTTTCGTTGTTTAACCAATATATCATCCAACGACACATCACTGCTTTTCAATTTACCCTGTTTGTCTTGAAATACAACTATTTCGTTCGGGTCAACACTTGTTAGGTTCAACGTCTCAGCTATTTCATCTTTAATTTTTTTTTTTATATCCCCCGTCGCAGTGTCATCGGGTTTGGGTTTCAAAGATCTCCCCCAAATATCAATCATGATATTTTATACACGTCTCTCTAAAATCGTTTTTGACGACTTCGTTGAAAAATCTTCGATTTTTGCCAGCGACTACTAGTGTATTCATTTACGACAACATGTGGTGGTTTTCCCCTTGGGTTACCCAACGAGTTAGAAATAGCGTCAAGGACATTTAATACTTCGCTGCCGCATATTGGTGGATCAATCATCGTTTGTGTTGGTAGCGTAGAATACCAAGTCTTCATTGGAAAAGTTTTTATATAACGCATAAACTCGCTTGGCGGAGCTAACCCATATGAATCGAAATAGACAATCCCACGTGGATCAATCGCGTATGCAACCCAGTGGGTTCCTGGTCCGGTGCTGTTATCGAGATTAATGATGCCTGTTTCAGTGTTATTTGGTTTTCTCGGTAATTGATCTTTCATAAAGACACCTCTGAAGTTTTTAATCGCGAGTTTTTTAGCAGCATCGAGTAAATCAAAATTGGACATAGGAACCATCGGTTCCTCAGTCAAAGACTCTTCAATCGAAGATTTGGGAATCATAGGTTCGGAAATCGAAAATTTGGGAACCATCGGTTCCTCAATTAATAAACCGGTCCTAGTCTCAGGCCTGATCCGTTCACGGATCTGCCGCTGTACCATGAATACGGGGTTCCTGGTAGTCTTAGACCCTTTCCGCTGTACCATGAATACGGGGTTCCTGGTAGTCTTAGACCCTTTCCCTTTTTTGTATACCCCTTTCCCGTTGCTTTCTGTAGTGCCATTCCTGCCGCAGTACCAACAGCCCCTAACGCTGCCGCTTTAGCCACCGCTGGGGCTGCTGCTGCAATCAACGCTGGTATCGCAGCTAACAACGGGAATATACCACCTGTTTTAATCATATTTTTGATAGCAGCCGCAGAAAGAGTAATCTGAACACCCTTTTTTGCTACAAGTGCATCATTGAAATGTTTCACCTGACGAGTTGTCAACGATAGTTTATTTCCCCCACCAGTCATTTGATTGGGTTTCAACGTGGTTGTGGTTCCACATCGCTTAGCCGATTCTGATTGCAATTTCTTGATTTGACCGGGTGTCAAAGACACATTGATATTACCATATGACATTATAGATAATAGATTGATTCTAAATCGTTTACAATTTCAATGAAAAATCGTTCAAAGATTTTCCACTGGTGCATCTACCACTCTCATTCTTCCTCCAACACCTTTGAGTAGCATTGATTTATCGCTGAGAATGACAGCAACCGCTCTATAATTCGGGATAAGGATAGGGGGTATCCCACCAACTGGTGGACCAGTCGGACGGGTTACACGGGCTCTAAAGTTTATATCAACAACAGATTGTCTCATCAAATCAAGATGTTCCAGTGAAAAGTAACAAATCGGATACAGATTTTTAAAATCCAATTGTGATATTTGCAAACCAGTATCCACATTTTGATCACGTGTCATATATGACAACAGGTTATGATACACGCGTGCAATATGATTCTGACCGTAATCAAGTTGTATATCCTCGGATGGTTCCTGCTGTCCGTTTATTCTCAGTGAAACTTCATTAACACCTAACTGATCAAATATCATATGGCTTCGTTCTTGATTACCAACTCGCGCATTATTCTGTAACGCTACAAATATATGACGTGGTGCTGAAACACCTTGTCGCGATGCCAGGTTCCATGTGAATGTACCATCAACATTACCCAGTTTAATATCCGTGGTCACTGATAACCAACTCAACAACGACTTTCCTCCTTGGTCCATAAATGATAGTAGTCGCTGTTCTTCGGTGACTGATGGAGTTAACACTGGCATCCACAATGATAGTTTTGTTAAAACGACTTTACCGGCAGCAACCCCAGCATTACGCCAGATTGCATCATCATCAGTACCCTTTCGTACAAGTGCTACTGTGTGTTTCGCTCCATAAATAACTTTTCGGACGTTTCTACAGAATCCGAAAATATGATGCAGTGGAATCGCACATGAAAATCGTCGACGCTGTCCATACAACGTTGCTACGCGTGTTGCAAATCCTAAATTGAGATTACCATTAACGCCTCCGAGAATATCAAACGCAGCTCCGGGTCTAGTTCGACGTTCTGGATTAGCTGCTTGTTGTTGATCTGCTTCTGCAGTACCTTGTGCTGTTAACACTTTAATGAATTGAAGGTGGTCAGCGTTATCAGAGGTATCCTTTGCAAACATCATAGACGGACCAGCCGATCTTGTATAATCATCAGAATATCTCGCTAACCCGATTATTGTTGTTGCAACATCAACTTCAAGGTCAATGGATTCAATTTCTTTTCCATCAATGAGATATCTAGCGCTTTCAAATAACGCCATTATGCCGTTATTAACAAAACCAACTCGGACATTTGCGTTATCTGCATATGGTGGATCATTATTAACAGAATCGTTTGTTACAAGTTCTCCTTCGATTTCAATAAATGCCTCACACGGTAGGAAGTATTTACTGGTATCATGAACTTGAAGTTCAATTCGCGATCGGAGATCTGGTTGTACTGCGTGATAAGAATAAAATTGAAAATCGCGTACAGAATCATTCTTGAGAACTGGGGCATCCATATCAAATGCTGGATCAGGTGACCTTTTGAACATTTTATTCTATTTATCAGAGTCTAAATCGTAAAATCGTAAACGATTTTCACCGTAGGATTTTCATCGTCGTGTTTTTTTAAAGCCACTCCCCACTATCATCATTGCTATCATGTTATCTTGGTCACTCGGAGTCACCAATGACGCTAATTTTTTATCTACTGCGTTATTTATAATTCTACTAACACTTGCAGGCATTTCCGCTGTAGACGGTAACGGTTTTGAAAATCCTTTGGATTTCATCCGTGATTTCACTAGCGCTGTTAATTTATTCTTTGCGGCTGAAAACGCTTTTCAGGCAAGATCTCCAATTTTGCTAATACCCTTATCACGAATAACATCAATGGCTTTCATTCCTAGTTGTTTAGCTAACGGCATCACTTTTGGAGCCATTCTCGAAAATAACCCTGCAATGGTATCACCGAGACCATCTCCGTAGTATGCTCTATAAACAGGCAATCGTGAGTTTACCACATAGACAATAGTTGGTTTGTCATGGTTGTAGTGTATGATCATTATTTCGAATCAGAAATAATTTTTCAATTGTAAAACAATTTATCAATTGTGAATTCAGTCGCTGTGATACCCGCTTGATAACTCGCCAATGAAATCTCGATATGTTTTGATATCCATGATACCGCCGGCAAATAACCGCCTGCAGATATCAGCTGCTTCATTAATTATTTCCGGTGAGTTATTTCCAGCTCGGAACCCTCCTACAAGAACCTCTAATCGTGATATATCACTGAGAACACTACCAGGACATGAAACGCTAGTGTTTTCACTCATTGAGTTTCCAATCCTTGGATTCTCACTGGAATCTTGCAATCCGCTTCCGCTATAACCCATTGCTTCATCCAGTTTTTCTTCATCCGTGGGTTGTAAATAATCAAAAATATCATCATCATCATCAGGTGGTAGTTTTTTAGGTGAAAAAGACATTTTCTTTGCAGGTTGCTGTCGCCCCCGCTGCAGTTTTTGCGGTTTTTGTTTTTGTTTTAGTTCTTCAAATCGTTTATACACGTTACCCACCGCATTGATATATCCATTGTATGATGGACTATCTGTCTTAATTTGACTTTTTTCAGTTTTGATTTTGTAGAATATATCAGCCCAGTGAGTTATATTTCTAACATATTTATGATGTTCTGGTTTCAACATTTTTGTTCTGTTTTCATAAGTCGTAACAACAAGCGCAGGAATATCTGCTAGTTTAGTCTCATCAATTGCTCCTAACCCGGTCTCGGTAAATCTCACGCGTAGGTCGTCTACTGTTCTTTTTGATTCCATTTTTTGTATGGCCTGTTCTGTTTGTTCAGTTTTCGCTGCTATTTTTTCGAGTTCACCGATAACAGATTTCCCCGTCTCGGGAACATCTCCCCGTATAGCACGCTCTACCCCGTACGTTCTGTGGTTACTGGTTTAAACAATTCTTCAGATCCCGCAGCAAAATCAGTTTGTAAACTCTGTCGTTGTTGCAGTTTATTTCTTACAGAGTCACGAATTGGTATAAATCTCTTGATTGCATCCAGTCGTTCACGAGCCAATCTAGTTGTTAATGCTTCATTGACCATTATTTGAAATCAGAAATAATTTTTCAATTGTAAAACAATTTTCCCGAACTTGACAAACATTTGACATGTCGGATGATTTTTAACACCAGTGACATAGTCACCGTGGAAGCACTTAACAGCGTTACCATCGATGTTGAAAGTCACATCTTTCCTAATAAAATAATAATGTGACTTTCCTAATTCTGAACCGTCCATCAATTTTTTATTCACTGATTTTGACGTTTTCAATAAAAAAATGCTAAAAAAAAAATGAAAATCTCTTTGAGAGTCGGTCACAATTAAAAACGACAAAATCTCTTTGAGGGTCGGTCAAAATCGTTCATTTTCTTGAATAGACGCTCGTAGATTTCTAATCTTCGAATTGACCTTTTTTTTCAATTCGTATTCGTTACCTAATTCTTTTCGTATTCGTTCTACGATAATATACAACGGGACAAACACACTAACGTCACTGGAAAATGCAAGAGAGTTTCGAATAGAATTCTGAATTCTCTTGATGAGCGCATACTTCTTTGGTAGCATATATTTGTTAGTGCTAACTCCGTATTCTATATCCTGAAAATCTGACTTGATTTGATCAGGATTTAAACCATCTGATAGTTTGATATCCTGATTTTTCAATTTTGCAATTTCATCAATAATGCTATTCATGTTTTCAGAATTCATATTCTATTACAATTACATACTTCTAAATAAAAAATAATGACGCGCCGATGATATCATCGGGGACATAACTAAATTGAACTTTTTGTCCGCTCTTTTTTGAAATCACCGTTTTGGTTATCCCCGATGCAACGAATCGTACAGAAGATGAACAAATATCGAAATGCCTACCGGCTTCATATATCGATTGAAATATTTTTTCTTCGTTAGTTATCGTATTCAAGGATTTTACGGGTCTCGCTCGCTTCGAGTATTTCCCAGTCCCCCCTCGTTTGGTATTCTCACTTTGTGTGATAGCCTCCAGATTTGATAAAGAATTATTCTTTGGATTGGAATCTTTATGATCGATAACAAAACTATCTTTGATCAATCCATGGAATTTCATACACGAAACGATGGCAGTAATATTTCTTCTTTCCCCCAACAGTAAACATCAAATACCCCATACCATTATCCCACGCAACTGGTTTCTTCAGTCTACGGTTTCTTACAACACCATCACTGGATGCTTCATAATTTGTGATCACAGGGTGTGGTTTGAATTCTTGGTTCATTCGTATACTAATACTATTTGTCTAATTCATTGTTTGGTCTAATGATTACATCACTGGAAAATCTTTCAATGTAGTCTTGAGGGGTTCTTATGATTTTGTCGCTGACTTTGTCAGCGTCAAAAACTTTGTCCTTGACAGAGTCAAGGTCAGGGTCATAATTTCTGATTGATTGTCCATTTTTGATTCTTTTGTCATAATAACGCTTCAACTCCCTGTATCGCTTTCCACCACAACTGAGACACAATTGTGATTTTCCCCTGACCCCAACCCCACATCGTATGCAAGGTAACGGACCAAGGCTTCCACGACGAAAGCTTTGCATATGATACCCACATAATTCATTTCTGCATGATTTGTTACACGGTGTCGTTGATCCAAAAATGAGCCATTTGCAGTGATTCATTATACATAAATCTTTCATTTAAATGCTTGTTTTAATTATAGTATGGAGGAGTTCAAGAGATTATCGAAAATTAAGCCTTCGAAAAATGTTAAGTTCAATCTCGATAGAGTCTCTGATACACCAAAACGTCTAATCGGTGATAGAACTATACTAAGTAAAATCAGGGAGTGTTTTAATGAATTCTACCGAGATGGTGCAGCACACTGTTGGTCGACATTTCGAATTATACACGAGGATGTTAATGTACCCAACATCGATGCTACCATGAACGATGAAAGAGCAGCTGAGATAATCTCACACCTTGGCTGGAAATTCAAGGATGTAAAATCCAAAGGATTTTCATGGGAAATCAAAGATTTTCAACAAAGCAATTCCCAACAGAAGTATTTTTTCAGAATAAAATTCATTATCGAAGTCGAAGGCAAATGGATTATCAGGGATAAATTTGAACCAATCCTTAAGGATAAAAAAACTGTCATTGTAAGTAGAGATTCCAAACCAGGAATTCTAACTGAAATCGACAAACCATACTACGAGAGATCTTATCCTGTAACAGCAATCGTTTATGGGATATATCCGTTAAATGATAAACCCGATATTGCAAAACTAGCTCCTATGAAATATTCTAGTTCACTGAATTGTGTAGCAACACGGGTACTGGAACACTTCACAAATGCATCACGAGGAAATAAACTAACTGATCTGCGACGTAGGAAAATAATCGAATGGGAACTGACAGTGAAACAGCACGGTGCAAAGATTTCTGATATAGCTAAATTAGAAACATTATTAAAATTCCCAATATCAGTAACGACAATAACCGGGGAAGTATTACACGAACCGAAATATAAATTACAAGGAGCTCCAATACAAATTATTGATCATAACAAGCACGCGTGGACGGCTGCAGTAACAATATTTCCACGAGAACGAACCGTGAGATATATCCCCGAGGAATTCGTCGGGGATGTTTTTTTATAATGAGAAATTATTCGATGCTATTTATGCGTTGTGTAAAGATGATCCTGTGTCAGTGTGGTTAGTTAGAAGTGATGAAGATCCCGAAATAGGATTCGATCAATTTGTAAGACCAAATGGTGAATTATATCGCGTTGAAGAATTAGATAACAGAATGAGAAAAATCGCTAGTGATTTTTCACCGGAGAGTTTTCATGAAAAACTACTCACGGATAGTTTTACTATTCCATCAGTGGTAGCTCACTTCGCAAGAGAAAAAAACTCATGGTGTCCAACACGAAGTGATTTTCTCGAAGATGTTAAATTGAGTTGCGTCGAATTTAGTCATGGAGGACTGTGGAATACGAAATACTCACGTGATGGTATGATTTCAATTGATATATCCGCGTGTTATCCTGGAAGTTTTCTCGGATATAGGGAATGTGCTGAATATTTTAAACGATTTGGACACCCCACGCATGAAATGACTCGTGTTGCGATTAATGGTCGTTTGCCTGATTTTGATTTAACCGGATTCGCTCGTGTGATATCATTCGAATTCGCTACAGGGTTACATCCGTGTAGTTATGTTTGGCTTGGTAGACATATATCTGAAAAGGCCTGGATGCCAATAGTGTTACTACGATATATGATTGATTGTGGTATGCTAATATCGTTGATTGTTTCCGAAGCTATTATATGCTATCGAGCTCAGAAAGAAGTTTGGCTACCACAACCCGATCTAGATCGCATAATGAGCGAACAGCGAAAACAATTTCCTGATCGAAATTCGAAGAATTTCAGTGAAGAACAAATCATGAATTGGTCTAAGAAGTTATTTGAAAGTAAAAAAGAACAAGCAAAGGATTTTGGACGAAGAATAATCGGTAAATTTACCCAGGGTGGAAGATACGACAATGCAAAATATTCTTCGCGGTTGATCATAGACAGCGCGGAATACGATTTTATTGTAACGGATTTAACGAAACAGGGAAAACTTGTATCCCGTAAGGATGCTTTTCTATCCAATGGTGAGAAATTAGGTACGGTTGTTACCTACTGTGATGGATATATTAAACGATATACGCATTTGAGAAGTTCTATGCTAGCTTATGCTTCTATCAATTTATTTTCGATGATAAATAGATTTCCTAATACCGCGGTTAGAGTAGCCACTGATTCTATGTATATCCACGAGAAACACAAATCAGATGTAGCTGAATTCACATCCCCGGAGGAAGCGTGGGGGTGTTGGCGATTTAAAAAGGAAACGCTACAAGAGTATTGTGAATCCGCAGACGTTGCCATGGATGATAAATATCTTTGTTGTAACCGTATTGAAATTCAATCAGAATTTTCTAATGCACCACCGGTATCTGATCCAGTGTGTAGATACAAGACAGTTTATTTAAACGGTTGTGGTGGGTCAGGAAAGACAACTCGTGCAATTGAATTATTTCGTCGGTCAACCATGATTGTGCTAACACCGACTCACAGACTCGCCAGAGAGATGAAACAACGAGGGGTAAATGCTTGCACTTATCACAGTTTTTTTCGATGGAAGGGTGACAAATGGACCCCTGATCGAATGGGTGATAAATTCATTCCTGAAATCATAATTTGGGATGAAATATGCACAGTGTCATTAGATGTATTACAAACATTTCTCGAGTGGTTGTTAAACAAAAACACAAAAGTCGTCATGTGCAGTGATCACGGCCAACCACCACCATTTCTCGGTGCATCTCCACATGAATGGCTAAAGGGTTTTGTAGACTACTATGAAGAAATTAATACCGACCATAGATCACTTGATGAACGATTACGCGAGTTCAAAGCGCTAATTAGACTACAGCCGGATAGAATCCAATGCGAAATAGCGTGTGAAGTGATTTCAGAAACCCCAAAAAATGATTTTTGGGAAACGTGGAGACCAAATGATTTGATAGTAGCAAGTAGAAAAATAGTCAGAGACACACTTCAGATGAAGTTATTTGAAACGCATAAAGAAAAATTTGCAACATTTCCAGTACCGTTGTGTTATAGGCCTTCGGATACACGAAAACAGAACATTGAAGTTGATATTCCAGGACGGCGTGAAAAACAAATTCTCGTGTTAAATGATATTGTGCTGGTTGATATCAGCGTCGTCGAAAATGCATTGCGTGCTAATAAATCCCCATGGACGCTAGGATACGCAGCGACAATACACTCTTCACAGGGATTGACTATATCGGATACAATTGTTTGGATGGTGGATAATCGCATTGAGTGGTCAAATTTAGTTTATCTCGCAGTATCCAGAGTACGAAGTATAAATCAACTCCGAAGAATTGCCGTTGGCGAAGCCAGTGGCGATGATGAAATCATTGGTGACGATAATGACACTACAATAAGTGATATTGTCACTGGTGATTTCATCACTGGTGATTTTATCACCGGGGACATAATCAGAAAAAAACTCTCTGGTTATAAACAACAGGATAAAAAAAATAATAGAGAATTTGATATTGATGCTGAATTAATAATTACGCTGAAGCAACAACAGAATAATCACTGCGCGAGTTGCAATTGTATAATGCGTTGGAGTTGGTCGGATAAAGATCCTCGCCAATTTACCGTAGACAGAAAGAATAGCAGCATTGGTCATACTAGAGATAACGTTATGCTGACTTGTCTTGAGTGCAACAGACGCCGGGGTGGCAGCACCCTGGGTGCTAGTTAAGACCACGCGGTGGTAATTGAGTATCCTCGGGAATTACCTGTAGTTGTTGTCGAGTAAATCCTCGCTGAGGGGCAGTTGAATCCAGTGTATAGATTGCTGGTCTACCAGTTGATCGTGTTATACCGGATATCTTATGCGTAGTGACGCTCCAAATAGGATCGGTAGCTCTTTTTTTACCACCCTCAAGCTCTCCTGGTTCGTATAAATACCTAACAGTGACATTACTACCAAGAATTGGTTCTTTGAAATCTTTTTGTGGTTGTACGGGTATATACTTCTTTTTAATCGCGTTGACAGGTTTCATGTTGATTGTTCTAGTAATCTCGTTATTCAGTGCGGTAATCACAGCTGGTAATCTCTTAACCCATTCACGGGATCTTGTATCCTGAATAAAACTCCTTTGCGTATTGATATCCAAATAACCGTTCAGCAAGAGTTTTATTAAACCGTTCTACAATTGCCTGATCGCGATGTAGCACAGTATGCCCCCGTCTGATAGTGACATTGTGATATTTCATTGTAGATAACACTGCACCCTGAAATTCCTTGCCAGGATCAACCTGCAATAGATTTGGCCAGTGCAGAGGACCCCTTCGATAAATCCTTTCAAATGCAGAAGCGACTTCAGTGGCCGATTTTGTTTTTAACGGCTCTGCTTGTTTGTATCGACTCGCAACGTCAACTACGGTTAATGCGTATTTGTAACCACCATCATGTGGCAGAAATAATATATCAGCCTGATGAACTTCATTAGGTCCGGTAACATCAAAATGCGAGAAATTAATCTGTTTAGGCGGTGGTAGATAAATTTGCCATAGTGCCTGTTTGGATAACCAATTAGCCGCAGTGGCCTTTTTCACTTTTGCGGCGCTGGCGAGTTTATGGATTGCAGCGTTACCCCTCCAGTATCCTCTCGGAGAATAATAAATAGATTCCATGTTGTTATTAATTACCAGCGCCCATCATCAATTTACCTTTCATAGCCGATTTTATCAAAAATGAAGACAATTTTTCTTTGAAGGATTTATCAGGAATAGCATTTAACGCATGAATTAATTTCACATCCGCGAGATGCCTGTGTTGCAGATTACTGCTTTTATACGCAACATCATGAGCATGACAGGCCTTATCAATGGCGTTTATTGGTTCTTCACCGGGTCGGGGCTGATTTTGATCATTGAGTCTGATATCAAGTCTGGTTCCCGGTCCACAGTAGCTATATCCCGGAAGGTGCTTTTCTCCGGGGTACTTTGCCCATGGGGTTCCAGGGAGTTTTGCCAATTTGGCTGCGATATCACCTCCTCGTTTTTTTTAAAATCAGATCTCATAGACACAAATCTAAATTTCTTTGTACCACATTGTACGCATTTACCAGAAAGCGCTGATCGGTTATTTTTAGTTGTAATCGTCGTCACATTATTTGTGCTAGTACGCGTTTTACACTTCACACAATATAGATCCATAATTTATGTATAGAAATATGGATATAATTGATTTTTCAGCGACTAAAACAAGAGAACCGGTTAACCATCATGCAGCGCTACCAAACTCTATCCGGATGATTATAATCGGGCCATCTGGATCCGGTAAAACGCAATTGTTGCTCAATTTAATAATGAGATGGATGAAGTGGGATAGGTTGTATTTAATTGCCCCTAGCGTAGATGATCAACGATGTTATGAAGTGCTAAAAGATTTTAATGAAAACGCTTCAGAGAATGCCGGTGAGGGTATTATTGAGTTTATAACCGATATTGACGAGGCACCATCAGTAGAAGATCTCGATGGAAGTATTAACAATTTAGTCGTATACGATGATGTAATGTTAGATAAACAAAAAAATCCTGCTAGAATCTTTTCCCGAGGCAGGCATAAAAACACCGACGTGATATATGTCACTCAACGCTACACTCAGATTCCAAAAGTCATCAGAGATAACTGCAATATTCTTGCTGTATTCAACGGAGTTGATACTCATACTCTTAGAAATATTTGGCAGACATGGTGTTCCGATATGGACTTCAATCAATTTAAAAATTTCTTTAGTAATGCTCAGTCAACCCCGTACGGATTCGCAACAATAAATTTACATGATCCTCGGACACGATATCGTATCGGACTTGATCAAATATTCGGTTGAACTCGTAAAAGAATTATTAACCCAGAACTGAAAGTTCTAGCAGCAGAGGGGCGAACAGACAACGACGCTGGCGTAGACGAGGAAGCGTTGGTTTGTCGACGCTTTTTTTTAACGATTCGACGCTTTTTTACGATTCGACACTTTTCCGGCAAAGCGTCGAAATTTGAGGTTCGCCCTCCCTGCTGCTGCATGTGGCCCAGAACTGTTGTGTTTTGTCTTGAAAACACTTGAGCATCCAACAAGTACCAATCCAACCATTGTGACTATCATTCCTGTCCAATGTAGTCCACGTAACTTTCGCTTCAGGAAGATTTTCTGCAACAGAAGAACAGGAACTTGAACAATCGAGTATAAAAATTCTAATTTGTAAAACTAATTAACTTACACAAAATCTCTCATAATATGAAAAATATTATCATGTGCTTTGTTAAGCATCTTCCAAAACACTGTGCAAACACTCTAGACTCTCAAGCATACCTTTTTGTTTTGGCTGGTGTGTATGCAAATCATGGTTTCTGCTGCAGAATGGCTGAGAGGTCTAAAGTGCTCTCTGTTTTGGATCACTCCCATCTCACCTCTGTCTGTGTGGGTTCAAGTCAACTAATGTAGTTATAGAAGAAAAGTTGCCAGTAGTTTCTCGTGGGTCGGTGGTTCTCTCCGGGGGTTTTCCTGGGTTCTTCCTCCACCAATAAAATACTGGCCACCATGTATAGTCTATCATGTGCTGAAAAACTGTGTTAAACCCTACAACAACAACAACAACAACAACAGCTCCTGCTGCTGGATGCCTACCACAAGATAGGATTTCATATTGTCCAAAACTTGTATGACTGGTCTAAAGGGCAATGAGAAAATTTCTTCTGCTATCAAGATAAAAGGATCATCTCCTATTGGGTTTCATGAAAAAAATGACCCAAAGATGATGGATCCATTGTCATGTTCTGAAGACTCCATGAAATGAAACACGTTTAAGAGCCATTATTGGGTGAAGTGGTTGGCAAGTCTGACTCATGGCACACTGGGTTCAAATCTGATAAAAAAAATTCTGAGCAAGAAAAGGTCTGTTAACACTTGTATCATGAAGTGGCCTTTCAACACAATCATACATATAAATGGCTTGATCAGACTGTGGTGGCTACATAGAATGACATCTGGTCTTTCTTGACAAAAATATCAATGTATCTAGTTATGATAACAAGGCATAGGCAGTTTAGAATTGGGATGCAGAGCTGAAAAAATTGAAGAGCTCAGTTTTATCTGGACATTGTTGGATTGATAATGGTGCTTTTGAGGATCATCTCCTAGTGGGTTTCATGAAAAAAATGACCCCAAGATGATGGATCCATTGTCACGTTCTGAAGACCCCATGAAATGAAACACGTTTTAGAGCCATTATTATCACTAAAATGATTCAGGTCATAATACAATTTTTTGAATGAGGTCAATATGGTTCAAAATGGATGGAAACTCAGCACTCAAATTAATAAAATGCTCACATGAAATCAAGTCTAATTAGAACTTGTTGACATGGAGTCCAATGAAGTTGATGAGAGAGTTAATTCAAAGAGCAGATGAAGACTGCCCCTGAAAAAGACCTGGAATAAAATTCTGATACAAACGATCATACTCTAAATATGAACCATGTCAACTGCCATTTTGAAAGGAGAGTATCCATTCCTGTTACGAACAGAGCCTGTTAGTATCGGGGAGGACACACTGAATGTAATCTAGCACCCCTCTGAAACAACTTTTACCACAGTAGGTCAGTAGAACAGTGTCCCTTCCATTCCATGGAAATAGTTGAATAATTTGAGCCCCTGGGATGTTAGAAAAGAGTAGCAAAAACATGAAATCATTTCTGATTTGAGCTGTCCAGAAGAAATGGGAGGTAACAGGTCCTTGTCTCCCAACGTTTTGCTGTCCATACTGATTCATTGTCAAAAGGAGAGAAAGGGATGGTTCTCATTTAGCATGCATCAGGTGTACTTCTTATTTTTTCTGCTCAGTCATAGGAAACATGAGAAGAACATGGCCTGTGTGAGGTTTGTCTTTTTCTCAGCCTGTTGTAAACTAAAAATGGCTTAATCATGTTTTGTATGGATAGTGGAAAAAGGGTAATAGTAATTATGGCACTGGAAAAATGAATACTGTGCAGCTCTGTTATCATGCATATACAGTTTTAAGAAATGACTCATAAGCACAACTAGCAGGTTGGTTCTTGACAGAACATTTTTACTAGGCTATGTTCAAATTGCTTAAAAACAGCTATGGAAACCAAGCTGGACATGGATCATGTCACTACAACATTTCAAAGCAGCTGCTGCATGTCAACGATGGACTTTATGGCATGTGGTCCATACACAAGATGAACTTTGACAGCAATGTCTCTGTTGATGGATGAAACTTTTGGGTGAAGTGGTTGGCAAGTCTGACTCATGGCACACTGGGTTCAAATCTGATAGATGTAGCCAGTGCATGAAAAGGCATGTTAATACTTGTATCATGAAGTGGCCTTTCAACACAATGAAACATATTGTGGTGGCTACATAGAATGACGTCTGGTCTTTCTTGACAAAAATATAAATGTATCCAGTTATGATAACAAGGCATCGGCAGCTTAGAATTGGGATGCAGTGCTGAAAAATTTGAAAAGCTCAGTTTTATCTGGACACTGTTGGATTGATAATGGTACTTTTGAGCAAAAATCTTCCCAAATGTGGGGTGATACATTCTCCTTCTCCTGTGCAGGATGTGTCAACAAAGCTAGTGAAATAGGTTATGTATAATGGTGAACGAAGACATGGATTCCTGTTCATGTTTGAACAAAATTATCTTTTGTGTTCAGTGAGAGCATCACTCATGGTCTGGGACTGGTACAGTAAGCTAGGACTGTGGTATCAACATAGCCAGGACCAGACTGTGATGGAACCAAGACAAGTAATGAGACTGTCCAGTGCTGGTCAGCTAAACTTTCTATGAGTCAGACACTTATACATTATCAGAAGTCTTCCATCATGAGTACCACGAGTGTGTCAGTGGAGCAGTCTAAGAATGAAGGTGAACAAGACAAGGTTATACTTTTTGTGATATACTTATCTGTAGCCATTCATCTTCAAATAGCACCTAGAAAAGGACTATTAAAAATGTTAGTCATTGTGGAACTGTGAACGGTGATGGACCCAGCTGCTATTATTCCATGATAACTTTATTGATTCAGTAATGGTGAGCACATGCATGATCATCAGGAAGGTAATGCATCCAGGGCACATCAATGGCTGGTGTCAAAGTGCACAGTCATTATTTATGTCCAGGAGACTGAGTATACGTTGAGCAACAATCACTGATATTATCTAGTAAGGCTTCACTGGTACTGAAATTGATGGTGTTTGGCATCAGCAAGAGTCCTTAGCTGAGATCCAGTACTGAGAAAAATCATCAAGAAGCGCTGTATCACCATTGTAGAAGGCAACTGTATCTAAGCAGCCTAGGACTCAGTAACGTCCTTTGACGAAATCAAGTACTGGAAAGATCACTGCAGAAAGAACAGGGAAGATTAAAGTCTAGTCCATCTCTACCATGTTGAAATTGTTCCCAAGGGATGTGCTGTCAAGGTTGACAGATAGAAAAGATCAAATACAGATATGACTTGTAAGTCCTAATGACCAAATGGCAATAAAGACATTTTACCAGTCACTGCCATCTTACCTCTGTCCATGTGTGTTCGAGTCTCTGGCTTGTCCAATATAGGTACATGAGAAAGCTTGCCAGTAGCTTCCCACGTGTTAGTGGTTCTTACCTGGGCTTTGGTGGGTTCTTCCTTCATCAGTTTTACTGGCCACCATATATATCCTATCTTGCACTGAGAAATGGCATTAAACCCATAACAACAACAACTGACTGAATCATTGCATGAAGAACTTTATACACAAGGTCATTAATATTATTGAGAAATCAAAGTAGTACAAAATGAATGGGAGAATTACTTATTGAATATGCTTCCCCAAAGTAAGGTAACATCAAAATTTCACTCCACGAAGTGGAATTTAATTTGCCTTCTGCTTCATAAGAATGCAATCTGGTAAATTCAGCAATTCGTGCCTTTCCAAGAATGAATCTCTAAATCCAAGGGGAGACCACCTGCATCTGACATCCTATTTATAAAAAGTAATCAGTCATTTAGAAC
The DNA here is from genome assembly GCA_029339505.1 of Unio delphinus. NCBI lineage: Eukaryota > Metazoa > Mollusca > Bivalvia > Unionida > Unionidae > Unio > Unio delphinus. The sequence goes on from JAQISU010000090.1 coordinate 4,050,520, forward strand.
CCCTGTTGCTAAATCAAACAAGGTCGTTGTAAGTTGTAACATCTTTTTTTAGCATTGGAGATCTAAATTTTGCAGGAGACAGGACATGCTCCTATCATATTCCAACTGAAGAAGAAAAGCGACTTGCATTTGTTATCCAGATTTACAGTATGACACAGATTACCACAATTTTAACATGAGTCTCTTGAAGGATATAATGCACTACAGCAGAGCTAAAATTGCTCTCCTTGGACTTGTGTATGCCACTGTAAGTGACAGAAGGGTTGCATGACATGGCATAGTACAAGCTTAGTGAAGAAAATAAAAGTAAAGCATTTGACACATGAAATACTATTGTAAAAATAAATGCAAACTCAATTAAATATTTAAGGATTTTTGTAAGATATTCTGGCTTACATGTACATAGCTGGTTGCATATAATGCTTTTTCTGATGGTTGATTACAAGGAAAAAAACCATGAATGATGGATTGTTGTTGTTTTAGGGTTTTTTCAGCACACGATAGGCTATGCATGGCGGCCAGTATTAATGGTTGGGGAGGAACCCAGGGCAAACCCTTGGAAAGAACCACCAACCCATGAGAAGCTACTGGCAAGCTTTCTCACATACACACATTGGCTGAATCTGAGACTCGAAACCATGCAGAGGTGAGATGGCAGTGATCCGTAACGAAGAGTGCTTTAGACCACTGTGCACTCAGGGCTCAATGAATGATGGATTGAACTGAGTTTATGTTCAAACAACAAGAATCCAATCCAATGCTAGATCTCAAGTATCCTACATCAGCAGTTTACAAAATTATCTAGAGTTCCAATGTAATCTTTTCCAGGCCATTGACTTTGTTACATTAAAAGCACATGTAATTGAGTTTTAATGACAATACAATCCAAAAAACAGCTGAAACGAATAAAGAAATAAACTGATGAAAAAAGTACCAATATTATTTTCCATACATTTTTGATGGACTCTAAATTTTTAAGTTTGAGAATTTCTATCATGTCAAATAGGAAAGTAAAAAAACTGAAAGATAAACTCAAAGTGTCAGTCACGATATGTTTCTATGTAAGTGGATCATAATCTGATACATCAAATTATAACGGAATACACTATGAAACATAAGCAATACACCATTATTATTTAACACTATGAAACATAAGCAATACACCATTATTATTTAACACTATGAAACATAAGCAATATACCATTACTATTTAACACTATGAAACATAAGCAATACACCATTATTATTTAACACTATGAAACATAAGCAATACACCATTACTATTTAACACTATGAAACATAAGCAATACACCATTATTATTTAACACTATGAAACATAAGCAATACACCATTACTATTCAACACTATGAAACATAAACAACAATATATCATTACTATTTAACACTATGAAACATAAGCAATATACCATTACTATTCAACACTATGAAACATAAACAACAATACACCATTACTATTTAACACTATGAAACATAAACAACAATATATCATTACTATTCAACACTATGAAACATAAACAACAATATATCATTACTATTTAACACTATGAAACATAAGCAATATACCATTACTATTCAACACTATGAAACGTAAACAACAATACACCATTACTATTTAACACTATGAAACATAAACAACAATATATCATTACTATTTAACACTATGAAACATAAGCAATACACCATTACTATTTAACACTATGAAACATAAGCAATACACCATTATTATTTAACACTATGAAACATAAGCAATACACCATTACTATTCAACACTATGAAACATAAGCAATACACCATTACTATTCAACACTATGAAACATAAGCAATACACCATTACTATTCAACACTATGAAACATAAGCAATACACCATTACTATTTAACACTATGAAACATAAGCAATATACCATTACTATTTAACACTATGAAACATAAGCAATACACCATTACTATTTAACACTATGAAACATAAGCAATACACCATTACTATTTAACACTATGAAACATAAGCAATACACCATTACTATTTAACACTATGAAACATAAGCAATACACCATTACTATTCAACACTATGAAACATAAGCAATACACCATTACTATTTAACACTATGAAACATAAGCAATACACCATTACTATTTAACACTATGAAACATAAGCAATACACCATTACTATTCAACACTATGAAACATAAGCAATACACCATTATTATTTAACACTATGAAACATAAGCAATACACCATTACTATTCAACACTATGAAACATAAGCAATACACCATTACTATTTAACACTATGAAACATAAGCAATATACCATTACTATTTAACACTATGAAACATAAGCAATACACCATTACTATTCAACACTAAGAAACATAAGCAATACAATGAAACATAAGCAATACACCATTACTATTTAATACTATGAAACATAAGCAATACACCATTATTATTTAACACTATGAAACATAAGCAATACACCATTACTATTCAACACTATGAAACATAAGCAATACACCATTACTATTCAACACTATGAAACATAAGCAATACACCATTACTATTTAACACTATGAAACATAAGCAATACACCATTACTATTTATCACTATGAAACATAAGCAATATACCATTACTATTTAACACTATGAAACATAAGCAATACACCATTACTATTTAACACTATGAAACATAAGCTACACCATTACTATTTAACACTATGAAACATAAGCAATACACCATTACTATTTAACACTATGAAACATAAGCAATACACCATTACTATTCAACACTATGAAACATAAGCAATACACCATTACTATTTAACACTATGAAACATAAGCAATACACCATTACTATTTAACACTATGAAACATAAGCAATACACCATTACTATTCAACACTATGAAACATAAATAACAATATATCATTACTATTTAACACTATGAAACATAAGCAATACACCATTACTATTCAACACTATGAAACATAAACAACAATATATCATTACTATTTAACACTATAAAACATAAACATTAATATATCATTACTATTTAACACTATGAAACATAAACAACAATACACCATTACTATTCAACACTATGAAACATAAACAACAATATATCATTACTATTTAGCAATATGAAAGCTAACTTTGCATACTCACTGATACAATACCAGCAAAAATGATGATGGAACCTCTCAACATCTGCCAGACTGAAGCATCAATGTACACTAGGCCTATACCTGGAAATTTAAAATGTGCCCTGTGATTTTAAATGAATATTACAACACCACCACCTGTCTTAGATATTTCATTACCGTTTTAAATTTGGAGTATGTATGACGGTAAGAAGAGTAGAAGGTTTCTATGTAAACAATAAAATATAAAATAGACAAAAAGATTTTTGACCTTTATGGATTTAGTGTAAGAAAATTAATCAAGTAAAATAAAAATTACTGACAACATATTTTATTTGATACAACTTTGTGTTGATTGCTACTCTTCAATAGAAATCAATTAATATTTGTCTTGATGACGTAAATAAATTTGTACAGGCCTCATTGCAAGCCATGGGCAAAAGTTTGGTAAGATCTCGTAATACCCATCACTGCTTGTGTCCCAATTTCTTTGTTATTCATAAATATGCTTCATCAAAAATGTGTCCTCAACAACTCAATGCAATAATCTCCGTCACAACAATGTAAGTGCCATTCTTTCTAATTGATAAATTACTGTGTTTTAAAGAGAAACTTTGACTGGCTCATATATAAAATTGCATGACCAGTTTATTGACACTAGCAGTGACTTGTTAAGGATGTTTATGCATACTGAAAACAAGGAAATTTTATCATAGGCAGCAATGGGTGACAATGAATTGAAGTTGATTATCACATTGGCAATAACGATAAACAGATTACATTCAACAATACTATTATTATTATTATTTTCAAAGAACTTGGGTACTGTTTTCAGACCAGTACCTATAAATCTGATCAAAAACATAAAATATTCAAATAATACATTTCACATTATTCAAAGTACTGTCTTAATTAAGAAATGATGAGCCATCCAGGACCTTTAAACCAATGAGAAGTCAACTACACACTTTAATGATGTATGTTTAACCAATGAGAAATCAGCTACACCCTTTAATGATATACATTTAACCAATGAGAAATCAGCTACACCCTTTAATGATATACATTTAACCAATGAGAAATCAGCTACACCCTTTAATCATATACATTTAACCAATGAGAAATCAGCTACAACCTTTCATCATATACATTTAACCAATGAGAAATCAGCTACAACTTTCATCATATACATTTAACCAATGAGAAATCAGCTACAACCTTTCATCATATACATTTAACCAATGAGAAATCAGCTACAACTTTCATCATATACATTTAACCAATGAGAAATCAGCTACAACCTTTCATCATATACATTTAACCAATGAGAAATCAGCTACAACCTTTTATCATATACATTTAACCAATGAGAAATAAGCTTCACCCTTGAATGATATACATTTAACAAATGAAAAATCATTTGCATTAAAAACAGTTATTATGTCAAGGAGTAAATTATACAAATAGTATATTATAAATATGTTGATTGTTGAATTTGCCAAAACTGATTGCACTAATTTGTAAAGAATGAATGAAGATAAACCAATAACCCTCATATATATATATATATATATATATATATATATATATATATATATATATGATTTATCACAGTAAATTATATGAGGTATACTTGTGGTGGCCACAAGTCCCAAAATTGAAAATAAAAAAAAAATGTAACAGACTGGTCTTGTAAACGTTTAGCAGAAATTGTCTATAATATAACAAACAGCTGCAGATATTTCAAAAGGTAAATTAATGAGAAAATAGTGTATCAAAGAAATCAAATTTGTGTTCAATTATCCAAAAGAAAATAAGAATTCCTATGCCAATCATATACAACATCACAAACTATTTTTTAAAAACTGCTGATGTTATCAATGTACAATATTCTGAGTCAGAAACTGTTGTGCTGGTCATAAATATATCCAAACTTGAATACTGTGCAAAAATGTTCCCTCCCCATTGAAGAGAGGCTCCCAATAATCTAATTGGCTGAAGATATTTCAATGACATAAAATTTACTCAGCTTGACAAAAATGGAAATGTTAAGATATAATCTTTTAGCAATTTTCTTCATTATGCAGCTTGCAAATATTCGCTGTATTGAAGTTGAAATAAAATCTATATATAAAAGTTAAGTTGTTGTTGTTGTAGGGTTTAACACCATTTTTCAGCACAAGATAGGCTATACATGGCAGCCGGTATAATCGGTGGAGGAAAAATCTGGGAAAGCCCTGGGAAGAACCATCAACCCATGAGAAGCTACTGACAAGCTTTCTCATGAACCCACATTAGCCGAGACTCTAACCCATGCAGACAGAGGTGAGGTTGCAGTTATCCAGAATGGTGAGCGCTTTATACCATTTGGACACTTGGAACCCCTATAAAAGTTTAGTGTACTCTGTCAAAACACAAATCTTTGTGCTGGTCTCAAATAGTTGAAAATAAAAGAATAATATTCTTGTTTCAGAAAACATTTTTTGTAATCCTATACAACTGGAAATTTGGTTAATATCTGTAGATATTCTGAAACTGGATTGTCTGAGCTGAAGAGTACAAGTATCATCTGTATAGAACAAAATATGGCAATAATTCAGATGAGGTATGAGTGTTGTGTCAGATGAGCTATAGATGTTGTGTCAAAAAATGAGGTATAGATCTGTCACATGAGGTACAGATCTTGTGTCAGATAAGGTAGAGATGCTGTGTCACATGAGGTACAGATGTGTCACATGAGGTACATATGTTGTCAGATGAGGTACAGATGTGTCAGATGAGGTACAGATGTGTCACATGAGGTACAGATGTGTCATATGATGTACAGATGTCATGTCACATGAGGTACAGATGTTATGTCACATGAGGTACAGATGTTGTGTCACATGTTGTACAGATGTTGTGTCAGATAAGGTACAAATATTGTGTCAGATGTGCCAAAATTTAATATATGCAACTGTATGCATTTTTGTTTAATCTTCATCATGCTCTGATGATTAAAAAGATTCAAATGATTGGAAAAGGAATATTCACAAAAATGAATAAAAATTTAATTATTGTACATCTTTAAGACAATCTGAATGTTAAATGATTATGAAACATTAAGTCAGCTTTCAGCATTAAGAGGTTAGTGTCAAGACTGGTCTATCTGGTGTCAGGAAAATGTGACTGGGTGGGACATCATGCTACATGTCTGTGGCATGATGCCCCCGTGTTAGACATCGCTATAAACTGCCACACTGCAGACATTGTAGTGATATGATTGAAAAATTGTTAAAGCTATGTTAAAAATCCAAATCACACACACACACAACATTAAAAAAAAGAATATTTGCAGTGCTTGCTGGAATTCCTTTCCTTGCTTAAACCAAAATATTAAATTTTGGAATAACTGGCTAAAAAATATTCTAAACTGAGAAATGTATGTACTCAAGTTATTTTTATGGCTGAATTGCACATAAATATATGGTCTGAAATGCAACATAATTTCACACATTTTATAAATGGTTGCAAACATGAAACACCTGGTGTCATGTTGTTATATACAGTGGAACCCCGCTATAAATTGCCCCGTGATAACACAAATTCATATATAACACGGTCGCGGCGTGCTTCCAAAATTTTGTATATTTATTCACACATGATTTTTTTCTTTTTCTTCAAAGTACGTGAAATAGTGTACTAAGAATTTATTATCATTTTGGGACAAGATCACATATGGATAAAGAGATTACATATGAATTCAAAATAAACTATGATCATAGCGTGGTTCCTGAAATTTTAAATATATGTACGTGTAATTTTCTTGTACCGGGAGATTTTATAATTTTAAATACGAAAATAGTGTGTAAAACATTTATTACCATTTTGAGGAAAAGTTCGCGCATGAATTTTAATATAATTTGATCATGGCATATTCTTAAATTTAACAATTTCCTTAGGTTCTTGAAGTTTTATGCCAAAATAAACATTATGTGGTCTTTGTGGTTATCTTCAATAATTTCTGTGTACAACCATTGCTCAAACAATAGCAGACGTGTGTTTCTTCTTTAACTGCACACACAACCAAGCAGCATATAATGCTTCTCACAGTTTAATAAACATCAAAAAACAAAAGCTGCCAACATGTTTTCTGGGCCTGGTGGTGTTATTAGACGCAATCAGTTGACCAGTAAATAATGTCCACTTTACTAGCTGGAAATTGAGAGGGTATGAAATTGACATGCGTTCAGCTTTAAAAACAATTATAAAAGTGACTTGTGACCATTGCAGGCCTACTATACTTACCGGTAGTTCTCGGGTTTTACATGTGCATGGGGTTTGCTTATGAAATTGCTATTAATTTCCCTTTATTTTTAATTTTTAAAAATATTTTACAGTTACGGAAGAGCAAGTTCACAAATGGAAGTCGTTCATTGCACTTTGTGCTTAAAAGTTTATTATGATTTTTGGGAAGAGACTGTGTATGAATTCTAATAAAATAAGCTATAAAATACAACGAAGTACAAGAAATAGTGTGTAAAACATGGCTTCTAAAATGTATTAATTTCACCAGGTTCTTGAATTGTTATGCCTAAATTAATATTATCAGAAATATTACTTATTAATGACCCAAGAGTAAAGACACAACATGTTCTTTAACTGCATACACAACCAAGCAGCAGACAATGAAGTAGTTGATACAAGATTCTCACAATTTAATAAATATCGAAAAACGAAAGCCACCAACATGTATTATGGGCTTGGTAGTGTTATTAGAGGGAATCATTTGACTAGTAAACAATGTCGGCTTTGTTAGCTGGAAATTGAAAGGGTATGAAATTGTACACGTGTACAGCCTAATAAAACTTTAGATCAGTGGCGTGTGATCATTACAAACTCATTGCATTTAGTTCTTGGATTTTATGTGTATGGTATTTGTTTATGAACTCGTCTTTAATTTCCTATTTTTTTGAATATAAAAAAAATATTTTACCGTTATGGAAAATCAAGTTTACAATTACTACAGACACCGTTCATAGACCCTGGAATGTAATGAAACATACACTTGGAATGTAATGAAACGTACACATGCTTCGTCTTTCTTAACCTAATTTTGGAATGTAATGAAACGTACACTTGCTCAGTCTTTCTTAACCTAATTTTCTGTTAATTTTTCCCATTGAATTCAGACACATAATGATTTGTGACAAAAATATTGAATAGTTTAAATACATTTGCAATTTCTGCAAAGGAATTACAGGTATTATGGATTAGCTGCGTGCCACGACAGTACTATACAGACGGTAAGTAAACAGTGTTAATACTCTGTTCATGCTATATATGACATTGAATTCATACACAACGATCTTGGACAAAATTATTTAATATTTTAAATCTGCAATTTTCCAATGGAAATACATGCATTATGGATGAACCGTGTGCCACGATGGTACGATAGTAAACGATGTTGATACCCAATTCATTATAATGTCAGTCAGGTAGGGCCTAACCGAGTAGATAATTTTCGCCGAGTACCAAATCCGAGTATTTGAATGTATTATTTGCCGGATCCGGGCACGAACAGAGTAGTAGGTGTGACTCCGGAGAGTAGTGCTGTCAACGGGTACCCGGGTACTCGACAGTAGCGAAAAACTCGGGCATTGAAAATTAATGACGAGTACCCGTTCACAAAAATAAGTTGTCAACAACACTATCGCAATATCATATATCATCAGCAGCACACTGGTCTGAGTAGTCCGAGTTTCCTCTGACCCTTGGCACCCCATTTTTGACATTTGGACATTCATGTTGGGGTGTAGGGAATTTTTTTATTATTAACTAAAATTATTATGTATTAAAAAACTTTTTTAAAAAAAGTTCGATATTTATTGAATTATTTTATTTGTAACCATTTGTGCGCGTATTATTTGCCGAGGCAAATACCTCCAGATAGTACCGAAAAACCGGATATTCAGCCAAAGCGAATATCCGAGGCAATTTCCGGTTAGGCCCTACAGTCAGGGCATTATCTATCCATGTATATTGTGGAAAAAAAACAATAAAAATTAGTAAAACTATTTAACATTTAATGCACAGTAATAACCTATATAAATATATTATCTGTCCATTATTTTGAATAAGTGTTATTACTGCATTCATCCGATAATACTCCGATTTTGTTTACATTAGACACAAGTACACATATGTATATATGCCAATGCAGTATTTGCTGGAAAAAATTGTAAAAATACTGTAAAACCCCGCATTAACTCAACCTCGCTATTAACGAAATCCAATTTTTTGGACCCCAAGTATCACGTTATAGAGGGGTTCCACTGCAGTAACAATCTTACCATGTCTTTTGTTTGTTTAACACTTTGTGTTTGCCAACAACTAATTAGTGAAAAAGTTACTTGATTATTCCATGCAATACAATTGCATTATGAAGCTATGCATGAGATATAATTTAATGATATTATTTACAGTTTCACGAGGTAGTGAGAAAATGCAAAACATGTAAAAACCTGCAAGTGATGTTCCAATCAGGTCACAGATGGTTGGAATGACAATCAATGGCTGGAAAATCCTGAAAAATATAGGTACAAAATTGTTTATAATTAATATGTAGGATATAGCCTGGAAGTTTGCAATTTTTGTTTTCAATGTAGTCAACATTCATGAGAATGGTAAGTATGCTGTTATCACCATCATCGTTCTTATTGTTGTGGTGGTTGTGGTGGTGAAGGTGGCAATGGGTTATGCTGAATGGGGATGCATTTATATGGTGAGTTTAAACTGTTGATGCATACGATTTGTATAATAAAATTAATGTAGGACGTTTCTTTAGGAGATTTCTTTAAAATAGAAACATATCCCCTCTACAATTTGTACCAACTTTATTTCACACCTATTCAAAAAGTTTTCCAACAAATATATTAAAAAAAATAATTTAAACATATAAGAGAAATGCTGAAGATTTATTTCAGCCACATATGCAAAATGTTGAACATGTAATAGTAAAATCAATGAATATAAGCGAATATAAGTAAAATGTAATTGTGTACCAATTCTAATCTACATGCCAATTATTAGGTGTTATTTCATGCACATTTACAATACACATGTTAATGCACACTTATGAAAATAAATTTTTTAAAATGTCTTCAGCTCTGAAGGAGATAAAAAAAAAAGAATCTTTAAGGTATACATGGTAAGTGACCTGTATAACTAAGTAGAATTAAAACAAAACTTGACAAGTACATTTCTCCTTAACTGATATTTAATGTGATGTCGGCTGGTGCTTATAATATTCAGTTTCAATGCAAGTTTTAAAGTGACCTTTGTTTAGCCATTGTGTAGTACATGTACCTCTAAATAAACATCATAAATAACTTGTAAATCAGATCCAACTGCAATCAACATACATGATGATCTGCAGTCACATGATGCATGATGATCTGCAGTCACGTGATGCATGATGATCTGCAGTCACATGATGCACTGGCAAATCAAGGTCTATGCTAATTATTCTACTGATCAGTCCTAACAAATCACATGGACCCAGAGCTGCTGATGCATTAAGTGATGGCATTTCTTATTCTTTGAAGATTGCAGCTGGACTGGTCTAATAAGCAAGAATATATGGTATCCTGAATACCCATGTACTAGTTAATGAACGGACTGGTGTAATAAGCAAGAATATATGGTATCTTGAATACCCATGTACTAGTTAATGAACGGACTGGTCTAATAAGCAAGAATATATGGTATCCTGAATACCCATGTACTAGTTAATGAACGGACTGGTCTAATAAGCAAGAATATATGGTATCTTGAATACCCATGTACAAGTTAATGAACGGACTGGTCTAATAAGCAAGAATATATGGTATCTTGAATACCCATGTACTAGTTAATGAACGGACTGGTCTAATAAGCAAGATTATATGGTATCTTGAATACCCATGTACTAGTTAATGAGCGGACTGGTCTAATAAGCAAGAATATATGGTATCCTGAATACCCATGTACTAGTTAATGAACGGACTGGTGTAATAAGCAAGAATATATGGTATCTTGAATACCCATGTACTAGTTAATGAACGGACTGGTCTAATAAGCAAGAATATATGGTATCCTGAATACCCATGTACTAGTTAATGAACGGACTGGTCTAATAAGTAAGAATATATGGTATCTTGAATACCCATGTACAAGTTAATGAACGGACTGGTCTAATAAGCAAGAATATATGGTATCTTGAATACCCATGTACTAGTTAATGAACGGACTGGTCTAATAAGCAAGATTATATGGTATCTTGAATACCCATGTACTAGTTAATGAGCGGACTGGTCTAATAAGCAAGAATATATGGTATCCTGAATACCCATGTACTAGTTAATGAACGGACTGGTCTAAAAAGCAAGAATATATGGTATCCTGAATACCCATGTACTAGTTAATGAACGGACTGGTCTAATAAGCAAGAATATACGGTATCCTGAATACCTATGTACTAGTTAATGAATGGACTGGTCTAATGAGCAAGAATATACGGTATCTTGAATACCCATGTACTAGTTAATGAACGGACCATGACTGATAGTATCTTTTGTTCTTTAATTTTAACTGAAAAACCACAATCACTGGCGATACAGGCATTAACTACATGTATTTGCAATTCTGGAATCTTCTTATCTGGAAAATGTATAGCCAGGTATTTAAACATTTTTGAAGGGAAAGTAAGTTACAAACATCATGAAATTTGACAAACAAATATAATTATGAAAGAATAGGAGAAATTAGCCTCAGATATCAGATAATAAGAGACCATACATTTTACTAACTTTTCAAGTGTTCTAACAATGTAATGGAAGACTCATAAAAAATCCAAGAGGTGAAAGTAATTATTGTTAAAGTATGGCTGATATTGAATAAACCTGATGATAATCACTTTTCACTTTTACAATTAATAATTATTTACCTTATAAACTCTATGAATACCTGTCACATAAACCATATGTTCCTCATGATTTAATTAACTTTCTACAAAATTAAAATCAGAATTTATTGCAGCAACAATACATTACATAGATATTGAACATTACATCCATAAAAAAAACATTTAACTAAATAAGGTTGTAATGCAAATCAAATAAAGCAATAGAAAAATCTCTTACCTTACAAAGATCTTACATAAAATAGATAAATTAAATTATATAAAGAATATAATGCAAAATAAAGAAATTGAAAAATATCTTACCTTACATATATAAGTAATATTATATACATAAAAAATATAATGCAAAAAAAGGGAAAAAAATCTGTTACATTCTTCCTTGCAAGGAAAGATTTCACTTTTTTTTAATACAATTCTCAAAATTCTCCATATCTTGGGGATAATAAACTGTGCTACTTGATTTAAAACTCTATTACCTTGCTTGCTTAGGTGTCTCCGAACTGCTTTCTTCCGGATTATCACCTACCTATACGACACAAGAAAAGGCAATACATGTAGAAACCTTTCAGCAATTACAAGGTAGCAAAGATTACAAAATTATAATAGCACTAAGTACTTAACATCAAATATACCACCGTAAATCCAGAAGGAAAATAAAATACGCCATCTGCCACTCAGGCTATCTGAATCTCACACTTTGCATAAAGTCCAATGTCCACACAGAGTTTCACTTTTTATTAAGAACCATCAAGGAAAATCCATAACCTATTTTATTGCCAGTTAATAACCATCTCTGTAAATCCCAGCAGACACTTGTTTAACTGTCCCTTAATAAAAATCATGGTAAATAACCAAAGACACTATTTTACTGTCAATTAATAATTAACAATTGTAAATCACAACAGACACTATTTTACTGTCGTTTAATAACCATCCTGGTAAATCACAGCAGACACTATTTTACTGTCCCTTAATAACTATCCTGGTAAATCAAAACAGACACTATTTTACTGTCCCTTAATAACTATCCTGACAAATTAGAACACACACTATTTTACTGTCCCTTAATAACCATCCTGGTTAATCACAACAGACACTATTTTACGGTCACTTAATAACTATCCTGGTAAATCACAACAGACACTATTTTACTGTCACTTAATAACCATCCTGGTAAATCACAACAGACACTATTTTACTCTGACACTAATAACCATCCTGGTAAATCACAACCGACACTATTTTACTGTCCTTAAATAACTATCCTGGCAAATCACAACAGACACTATTTTACTGTCCCTTAATAACCATCTTGGTAAATCACAACAGATACTATTTTACTGTCCCTTAATAACCGTCCAGGTAAATCACAACAAACACTATTTTACTGTCCCTTAATAACCATCCTGGTAAATAACAACATACACTATTTTACTGTCCCTTAATAACTATCCTGGTAAATCACAACATACACTACTGTACTATCCCTTAATAACCATCCTGGTAAATCACAACAGACACTATTTTACTGTCCCTTAATAACCATCCTGGTAAATCACAACACACATTATTTTACTGTCACTTAATAACCATCCTGGTAAATCACAACAGACACTATTTTACTGTCCCTTAATAACCATTCTGGTAAATCACAACACACACTATTTTACTGTCCCTTAATGACCATCCTGGTAAATCACAACAGACACTATTTTACTGTCAATTAATAATTAACAATTGTAAATCACAACAGACACTATTTTACTGTCCCTTAATAACCATCCTGGTAAATCACAACATGCACTATTTCAATGTCCCTTAATAACCATCCTGGTAAATCACAACAGACACTATTTTACTGTCCCTTAATGACCATCCTGGTAAATCACAACAGACACTATTTTACTGTCCCTTAATAACCATCCTGGTAAATCACAACAGACACTATTTTACTGTCACTTAATAACCATCCTGGTAAATAACAACACACATTTTACTCTCTCTTAATGACCATAATGGTAAATCAAAACAGACACTATTTTACTGTCCCTTAATAACCATTTAAATCACAACACATATTTTACTGTCCCTTAACGACCATAATGGTAAATCACAACAGATACTATTTTACTGTCCCTTAATAACCATCCTGGTAAATCACAACAGACACTATTTTACTGTCCCTTAATAACCATCCTGGTAAATCAAAACAGACACTATTTTACTGTCCCTTAATAACTATCCTGGTAAATCAAAACAGACACTATTTTACTGTCCCTTAATAACTATCCTGGTAAATCAAAACAGACACTATTTTACTGTCCCTTAATAACCATCCTGGTAAATCAAAACAGACACTATTTGACTGTCCCTTAATAACCATCCTGGTAAATCAAAACAGACACTATTTTACTGTCCCTTAATGACCATCCTGGTAAATCACAACAGACACTATTTTACTGTCCCTTAATAACCATACTGGTAAATCACAACAGACACTATTTTACTGTCCCTTAATAACTATCCTGGTAAATCAAAACAGACACTATTTTACTGTCCCTTAATGACCATAATGGTAAATCACAACAGACACTATTTTACTGTCCCTTAATAACCATCCTGGTAAATCACAACACACACTATTTTACTGTTGTTTAATAACCATCCTGGTAAATCACAACAGACACTATTTTACTGTCCCTTAATAACCATCTTGGTAAATCACAACAGGCACTATTTTACTATCCCTTAATAACCATCCTGGTAAATCACAACAAACACCATTTTACTGTCCCTTAATAACCATCCTGGTAAATAACAACATACACTATTTTACTGTCCCTTAATAACTATCCTGGTAAATCACAACATACACTACTGTACTATCCCTTAATAACCATCCTGGTAAATCACAACAGACACTATTTTACTGTCCCTTAATAACCATCCTGGTAAATCACAACACACATTATTTTACTGTCACTTAATAACCATCCTGGCAAATCACAACAGACACTATTTTACTGTCCCTTAAAAACCATCCTGGTAAATCACAACACACACTATTTTACTGTCCCTTAATTACCGACCTGGTAAATCACAACAGACACTATTTTACTGTCAATTAATAATTAACAATTGTAAATCACAACAGACACTATTTTACTGTCCCTTAATAACCATCCTGGTAAATCACAACACACACTATTTTAATGTCCCTTAATAACCATCCTGGTAAATCACAACAGACACTATTTTACTGTCCCTTAATGACCATCCTGGTAAATCACAACAGACACTATTTTACTGCCCCTTAATAACCATCCTGGTAAATCACAACAGACGCTATTTTACTGTCACTTAATAACCATCCTGGTAA
Source organism: Unio delphinus (assembly GCA_029339505.1). Classification (NCBI taxonomy): domain Eukaryota; kingdom Metazoa; phylum Mollusca; class Bivalvia; order Unionida; family Unionidae; genus Unio; species Unio delphinus. The sequence continues at coordinate 4,065,998 of JAQISU010000090.1, forward strand.
ATAACAACACACATTTTACTGTCTCTTAATGACCATAATGGTAAATCAAAACAGACACTATTTTACTGTCCCTTAATAACCATGTAAATCACAACACATATTTTACTGTCCCTTAACGACCATAATGGTAAATCACAACAGACACTATTTTACTGTCCCTTAATAACCATCCTGGTAAATCACGACAGACACTATTTTACTGTCCCTTAATAACCATCCTGGTAAATCAAAACAGACACTATTTTACTGTCCCTTAATAACTATCCTGGTAAATCAAAACAGACACTATTTTACTGTCCCTTAATAACTATCCTGGTAAATCAAAACAGACACTATTTGACTGTCCCTTAATAACCATCCTGGTAAATCAAAACAGACACTATTTTACTGTCCCTTAATAACTATCCTGGTAAATCAAAACAGACACTATTTTACTGTCCCTTAATGACCATAATGGTAAATCACAACAGACACTATTTTACTGTCCCTTAATAACCATCCTGGTAAATCACAACAGACACTATTTTACTGTCCCTTAATAACTATCCTGGTAAATCAAAACAGACACTATTTTACTGTCCCTTAATGACCATAATGGTAAATCACAACAGACACTATTTTACTGTCCCTTAATAACCATCCTGGTAAATCACAACAGACACTATTTTACTGTTGTTTAATAACCATCCTGGTAAATCACAACATACACTATTTTACTGTCCCTTAATAACCATCCTGGTAAATCACAACAAACACTATTGTACTGTCCCTTAATAACCATCCTGGTAAATCACAACAGACACTATTTTACTGTCCCTTAATGACCATCCTGGTAAATCACAACAGACACTATTTTACTGTCCCTTAATAACCATACTGGTAAATCACAACAGACACTATTTTACTGTCACTTAATAACCATCCTGGTAAATAACAACACACATTTTACTGTCTCTTAATGACCATAATGGCAAATCAAAACAGACACTATTTTACTGTCCCTTAATAACCATGTAAATCACAACACATATTTTACTGTCCCTTAACGACCATAATGGTAAATCACATCAGACACTATTTTACTGTCCCTTAATAACCATCCTGGTAAATCACAACAGACACTATTTTACTGTCCCTTAATAACCATCCTGGTAAATCAAAACAGACACTATTTTACTGTCCCTTAATAACTATCCTGGTAAATCAAAACAGACACTATTTTACTGTCCCTTAATAACTATCCTGGTAAATCAAAACAGACACTATTTTACTGTCCCTTAAGAACCATCCTGGTAAATCAAAACAGACACTATTTTACTGTCCCTTAATAACTATCCTGGTAAATCAAAACAGACACTATTTTACTGTCCCTTAATGACCATAATGGTAAATCACAACAGACACTATTTTACTGTCCCTTAATAACCATCCTGGTAAATCACAACAGACACTATTTTACTGTCCCTTAATAACTATCCTGGTAAATCAAAACAGACACTATTTTACTGTCCCTTAATGACCATAATGGTAAATCACAACAGACACTATTTTACTGTCCCTTAATAACCATCATGGTAAATCACAACAGACACTATTTTACTGTTGTTTAATAACCATCCTGGTAAATCACAACAGACACTATTTTACTGTCCCTTAATAACCATCCTGGTAAATCACAACAAACACTATTGTACTGTCACTTAATAACTATCCTGATATATCACAACAAACACTATTTTACTGTCACTTAATAACTATCCTGGTAAATCACAACATACACTATTTTACTGTAACTTAATAACCATCCTGGTAAATCACAACAGACACTATTTTACTCTGACACTAATAACCATCCTGGTAAATCACAACAGACACTATTTTACTGTCACTTAATAACCATCCTGGTAAATCACAACAGACACTATTTTACTGTCCCTTAATAACCATCCTAGTAAATCACAACAGACACTATTTTACTGTCCCTTAATAACTATCCTGGTAAATCACAACACACACTATTTTAATGTCCCTTAATAACCATCCTGGTAAATCACAACAGACACTATTTTACTGTCACTTAATAACTATCCTGGTAAATCACAACAGACACTATTTTACTGTCCCTTAATAACCATCCTGGTAAATCACAACAGACACTATTTTACTCTCCCTTAATAACCATCCTGGCAAATCACAACAAACACTATTTTACTCTGACACTTAATAACCATCCTGGTAAATAATAACACATATTTTACTGTCCCTTAATAACTATCCTGGTAAAAGGGAAATGCACCTATTTTATTTCCATTTCTGGGGAAGACATACTCTGTTTACTCTGAAGATGAAAAAGATAGCCACTATTGCTTAACCAGCTTGGAGTAGCTGTTACTTTTTTGTGTGCTGTTTTGCATGACATATGTGTCTTCGTCTACATTATTATGTTCATCATGCATTGGCTGTTTGGTTCGTATGTGTTTCTTCATCTCTTTGTTTTTGAAACAAGAAGAATTAGACTTTTTCTCAGCTCTCTTGCTCCACTGCTACAACGCCCTTTGTTCTTGAACAAACTGCCATCATGTGATCGCCAGTCTCAGTTTATGCTATGATGGACCCTCATTAAGTGCTTGAAATGACCATTGCTTGAAATAACCATTGCTTGAAATGACCATTGCTTGAAATGACCATTGCTTGGCTCTCCACACTACATTGTGCTATAGACTAAACAAACTGGGACTAAATTCATCATTACTTAAATGTAAATGGAAGTGAAAAAAAGAAACGTTTCAAAGATGGACAGTGTAAAACAGGAAGAAGAATTCAGTTATCTCAATTTTGCTATTTCCAGCTCAACAATTTAATAACTTGATTGTTAATTTAGATAACCTAATTCAAATCCCTATTAAATCATCAACCTTTGTGTCAACTAGCCAAGAGATACCACTGCATATTGCATTATTCAATGCCCAATCAGTAAGACCAAGGAAAAGCGCACAGAAATAGTTAATTTTATCAACATCAGAATATCAACATCTTCTTCCTGAAATAAACATGGCTAAAAACATCAGGTGATGAGCCCATGTGTGTAGATCAAATACCCACCGATTATTATTATTAATAATACTTGAATGTTGACTTCCAGATCTAGAGGACTGAGATATTCTTGTTGACATGTCTCAAGCATCTTGGGTTGTTTCAGTTCTTTTTAATGAACATGCATTACTAACAATAACCCCAAATCAACATTACCTTTCCTTGAATCAATATAAATAAATAAATAGCACACTGATACAAAAAAATTACTAATGTGCATCATTCCTGTCACATAAATAAACAAACAGTTGGCTATCTTGCTGATATAAACAGAACAATACGCACCTTTTCCTGCAATGCTAATCTCTCCCTCCTTCTCACTGCCCAAAAGCCAATTAAACAAATTGTCTCCCCTGCAAAGGATAAGATAACATGTATTTGACATATTCATTTTTACCACTGCTACTTTGCCACCTTGAACAAGGTAAAAGTTACCATTGCCACATGAATACTTTAGAATTCCTTCTTATATTTGGAAAATGGGGAGAATTTTCTAAATATTCGAGAAATTGAATTTAAAAAAACAGGTCAGGATTTGCAAACCTTATGTGCAAATTTTGATCATTTGGTTTTTTCCCCAGCATAATGGTGAAAAAATTAGCATGAGCCCACAATCATACATTCTAGAATAGACCCTGTCACCATCACTACATACACAATCAATAACATCATCACAACAACATTACCAAGAACAATAACAACAATTATAATGATAATAATAATAGTATAAAAAACCTCAATTACATGTTCAGCACCTCAAAAATTTTATTCCTCACTTCTGTAGGATTCAGTTATGCAAAACTGTGGCATGTTCTGTTCCAATGGTGCAGCAATCCAAACAATTTTACTTTTGTTAAAGATACTTTCTTGCGGAGATTTTATTATGCTAAAATTATTGTTGGGGGCTGAGATGACTGAGTGTTCTAAAGCACTTGCCTTTACCAACACTGCCATCTCACTTCTGCCCATGTGGGTTCGAATCTCTGGCTTGGTCAATATTGGTATGTGAGAAAGCCTGCCAGTAGCTTCCTGAAGAATTGTGGTTCTTATCAGGGCTTCCCTTGGTTCTTTCTCCACCAGTCATACTGACTGCCAGGTATAGTCTATCATACAATGAAAAATGGGGTTATACCAAAAACAACAATAACAACAATAAAATCATTCCCTTGGTGGTTAAAAACAGTAATTTTATGAAGATGGTTGTGAATAAACTGAAATGTTGTATACTGATTCTGAAAAGCACAGGTAAATAGGACAACATAAAAAAAATCCTTAACAATATGACAAAATAAAACATATCCTTCTCACAAATGTGACAATTCCATGTAGATCAAATAAAGGATATTGGTAGTCCCATGCATTTTATTACCTTCGCAACAATGGACCCAAATGTCCATTATAGTCTTCTTGCAAACTGCCCCTCAGGAGATGCTGGCAATCAATATCACTGCCTGCACATATCTTGTGACCTGGGGGCAGCTTTATCTGTGTTGTCAATAAAGTCACGTTTTCTTTAAATTTAGATCAAAACAATGTTACAGAGAAGAGCATTTAAAAAAAAAATACTATATCTCTCCTAAAAACTAGTAAAACTTAACACACTGGATGCCCAGAAAACTCAACTGCTCGCCAGTGATTACTAAATTATGTGAAGGTTTCCACTTAGCCTAACATTTGTTGGTGATATTTGGAAGTTATAACTGAGCCACCGTAGCTCATTCTCTTAAACGAATTCATTTCTTAATAGCCAAACTTAATTGTGTCTTTGAATTGTTTTTTTATTACAAGAAAATGAATGAATACATTGCAGACAAAATAGTTTTTGTTTCTTCATTTAGGACGCTCTACCAGAGTATGGAATGGATCCAGATGCACCGTTACCTGAGCCAAGCGTTGAAGACAATATCGACGTGCCATCAATAGAGCTACTTAATGAAGAACAGTTGCATTCTTTCAATGCCAAAATGCGTGGAATTAACGTAGCTAACCTGAACCATATTTGCATGCTTTAGATTCTGTAGACGAGGTTTTGGAAGTTTGAAGTCGATAATTCATGTATTCTACTACATTTCCAGTGATTATATGGGGTGATTTAACTTTCTGCAATTGCTCAAAGCAGTATTTTAAACGTCTGTTACAACTTTCTTACAATCCTCTATTTTTAATTAAATTCATCTTAACTCCCTATTTGAAAGATTACAAATGTATTAATAACATGATTGTGTTCCTTATTCAATAGACTGTGATGTAATACAGCTCTATGTTTAAATTAATAAAGTAATAATTTGTGCAATACTTCGTCAACTGAAATCGTAGTATCAAATCTACTCTTACTAGGTATGTCCGACTATACCAAAATCTTATTTAATAGTGTTGATATTTGTTTAAATTATGACAATCCAATAAGCAGTAATAGAACATGCTTTAGATTTAATTCATCTGAAATCTCCGCAGAGTACTCATCTTACCTGTATGATATTATTTATTCGTATTTATACAGATTCTGTCAGCATTATCGAGCATTCTTCTGTGTAATTCAGGGATAGAACTTTCCGTTCTGTTTGGTGTATATTATTGGAATCCTCCATGATTGATTATATATGTATCCTCATTTTTGTATAAGTTAATTTCAATCAATGGAAATGTCACTTACAATAGTGGAGGCAGTACTTTAATAAATAAATACAAAGTAAATAATTTATTTATCAACTGAAATTTGTGTTCTAGTTATATCTTTAAGTTTCTTTTCAGTATAATCAGTATACATGTAATGTGTCATCTTGCAATTAAACGTAAAATGCGTCAATCTTTCTTAACAGCTATGTCCGCGCGCGTTTCTCCGAGAACTTAATTAAGTGCCGACCGTGTTTTGATAACTTGACTTGTGGAAGTATTTGTTGTATTCAAATTTAGTGACCCCTGTCGTATGTCGTGTGAACTCGCTTCATTTGATCAATCGAACACTGTTATAAATGTTATTGTGTATGTAACATAAACTACCTTAAATGGGCATTAGACTCATGAAGAAAATAAAAGCATTGACGGGTTACAGATTTTTCGCGTACACATGTGATGGTTGTTGAAACCAGTTGGAACGATCTTTTACAAGTTGAACCGTATGAAAATAAATTGTATGTATAAAAAATAACGAACAACTTCATTAGAAAAAGCGCGTTATTAAAAATTATTATCGACGTGATTGTAAAATGTGGATTCAGTCAGAAATTGCTTTTTTTTTTCATTTCCTATCTCCAAGCAGATTTTGACTGAGGTGAAAAATATCAGATTACATTTTTCCGAAGTATTCGTTCAAAAATGCATAGTCAAAAAAGGAAAATAATGCAGTATCATCAGGTAATTGTCCCAAAGGTAAATAAAGGACATTTATACAAGTTGAACTTCTAGGAAGCATACTTCCATCATCAAAAAATTCAATCTTGGGTGGCATGTAGTATCCTAAAACTGGTATCTCTGCAGATGCCGTCACAAACTGTAATATTTTCTCCAATGCAACTTTGGCTTTCTCCGTTCCTCTTCTACCACCTATAAAAAACATATATATATATGGAATAACGCGAAAACCAGCAGATTTTGTAAAATTTAACAACCGATTAGTTTCCCTATAATACGAAATGAAAATTTTAAAAAGAAAACTTGCAGTATAGTGAAATGGATACCAACTATTCATAAATGTTTTATCCCAAGGCCAAAGATATAGACTAATCGGAGTGAATTCGAGTGTAATTCAAGTTTTGAATGTGCATACTGAATGCCGTTCACAGTGCGGTGAATACAAACATAGGGGATGGTAGTTGCGTGCTGAAGAGTGATTCTTCTAGCATTCTGTTTAGGACTGGGTTTCATACAATAAACATTACAGCAAGTTTGTTATTTAATAAAATTATAATTGTTGTTTTCACATGTTAATATCGAATATATTTCATGTGAAACAAAAAGCAAAATATTTTATTTTTGAACATGGGACTTCAAACCTACTGAAATGTAAATGTCACAGATTTTACACTACACTATGAGAAATATATATATATATATATATATATATATATATATATATATATATATATATATATAGATATATAGATATATATATATATATATATATATATATATATATATATATATATATATATATATATATATCGTTTAAGCAAACCTAGCTAGCTGCCACAAAGAAGGACTGAACATATTGTTTTACAATAAGTCGTAGAAATGTGAATGTAACATAAGAAACTGTCCACCTCTATGTAGAGGCTATATAAACCTTTCGCATCCAACGTCTTTCAAAATGTGTATAAACTGGAGTCCTAGTAATCGTGATAATCTAACACAACATAGGTACAACGGACTGAACACAGATACAATTTAGATAGTATGGAGTAATTCAGGAGTAAACATGTAATATCATTATATTAATAATAATCTTTAAGGAACTACTTCAAATATAACCATGGCGCAAACGAAAAACATTTACCCCATATTGCATTTTGATAAATGTAGATCTATAATCTATGAACTCAGAACTACCTCTTTCTTGTTATCTCTACACATGTTATATATTTACCTGAAACTTCTTTAAGGTATGCTAGGAATTTCTGATATGTAGCATCCTCCTTTAGTCTTCTGTTAGATCCGATATCTGAGAATACTGGTTTAAGGATATGGATCAATTTTCGCTGTGTCAGAGTTGACCTTGCAGAAGACCTAAAGAGATATTTAACACACGGCTTTCGGCGCATTAACTGAAAAGTAACATTTCAATACATCAAAAGTTGTAACTGACCCAAACTGTTTGACTGGCAAGGTTGCAATAACAAAAGCGACTTTGTACCATAACTTCTTTTTTGCATATAAGACTATATTATCAGTTTGATTCTTATCCAGTTATGCGCATCTTCAGTTTACCTATCAAGAATTGGAAAATATGAGGGGTACTAAATTTATAAAGCTTGATGAGATTAGCTGATATTCACATAATCTAATGCATGATAAACTTATGCTTTTAAAATAACCTTCACAATGTTTACAATCATTATTTAATAAACAAACTATGTAGTATTTTGTTGTCCCAAAATCACTGCCAAGATTTTTAGTGTATAATGATAAGAGGTTACAAGAGTTGTATAGGTCAAGGTTACAGCTGCAGGTTTAGGAAAGTTTAGATACCCATTTGTGCTTACATCAACAAAACCAAGCCGATTTAAGCCATCTCTAAATTGTTCCTGGACTGGTGTTAAGTTGTGGGACAGGAGCGTTTCTAATTCTTCTTCTGTTAGGAAACATGGTAGAGGCCCGTTCTGCATCAATGACAAACCTAAAAATATTGTTAACAAGAATAGAAAAGTAACAAAGATGATGCGCGTGTTATATTAAATGAAATATATATTTAAACCAAATGAATCATTTTTTTCTGTTTCACGCTTATTACTTCCAAAAACGAGACAAAGCCTGTTAAGCAAGAAATACGGGTCATCACAATCACATCTTACTAGGTGTTGAAATACGCGTGACGCATGAATTCATACTAAAAATAGCAATGTATTAAGCATGCATGCAACAATGTCGTGTACACTGAAACTGAGGTAAAGGAGTTAAAGAATGTCAAAAACATTTTTGCTGAAACAGTTAGGATCGCTTTATATATATATATATATATATATATATATATATATATATATATATATATATATATATATATATATATATATATATACATACATACATACATACATATATATATACATATATATATATATATATATATATATATATATATATATATATATATATATATATATATATATATATATATATATATATATATATAACACATACGTTAAAAATAACATGGCATTTAAAGTGTTGGTATAAAGCAAATCTATATACCAATACTATTGGTATATCAAAGTGATCCGCCCATAGCGCAATAATACGAATATATAAACATTCTTTCTACCGTAGGCCTATAGCTCTATGACGAATTTCTACTCATTCATTAATCATAAATGACATGAAATTAACGACACAAATATTATTAGTCCGTTTTCTAAATATTAAAATGGTACACAATTTCATCGGAATCCTGTCTTTTTCCTCTCCCCCTCTCATGCAAAATAAGCACAAATCTGGAGTGAGAGAGAAATATATTGCGCTGGACGAAAATATTAAAGCTGAACTTGTACCAAGTAACCCACACTCCACAGTACTCTGTTTCGTAAACCTATGCTTACGCTTTCCTTGGGATTTATCTATAGTATTCATAATATCAATGATACATAGTTGCAATCGTCAGACGACACACAAGGCCTACATGTTAAATTTGTCGGTTACGATGCGCACATACTGTAGGGTGTTGTAAGCCTTTGTTGTTGTTTCTGAAACCCGTTTTAATCGAGTATTAATAATTAAATATAAAACTGTCCAAATGGTCGCCAGCCTCCCCCCTCTGGAGCAAAAATACACGAAAATACAAGCGTTGTGGATTTTTGCTTGTGTCATACGACGATGTCTCTGGACCTATGAATGATGGCAATGTTAGTCAAGACGTACAGAGAGAGAGAGAGAGAGAGAGAGAGAGAGAGAGAGAGAGAGAGAGAGAGAGATGTTTAGTCTGGAGAATCGCTAATTAAATCAAAATGATGACTTAGTTGAACTGTCAATATATTAAAATATTTTAATTACCTCTTGTTGGTTCGTAATTCCAATTCGTTTATATTCCACGCGAATTTCCATACGACAGTAGGTCAATGACAGTAAATCATTACATGCAAAGTCTATATAATAAGATCACCGTGTTTGCAGTGCACTACTTTCTTCATTAAAAAAACAACACAACAACATATTTTATGTTTAAATAATGTGTGTGTGTCTTATATTAATTTAATAAATGTGAATAAAAAAAGAAAATGAAAAAGAAAACAATCAACTTATCAATTTGAATATGTGATTGTGAATAACAAGAAAAATCGTAGAACTAGATTTTGTAGCAGACAGCCACTTGGTTGTGAGGAGATCATTTACTCGGGCAATATATCAGGAGCACATCGTAACTCCAACTTGCAAATATTTGTATTTGTATGTGATATAAATAAAATATATGTATAGTATGTAGGCTGTATCATTGATATACCACTCGTTGTATAAATTTTTCATTAAAAGGAAACTCGGGCAAGCCTCGTTTCCTTTTAATGAAAAATTTATACATCTCGTGGTATATCATTGATACAGCGTACATACTATACATATATTCTATATATATATATATATATATATATATATATAGAGAGAGAGAGAGAGAGAGAGAGAGAGAGAGAGAGAGAGAGAGAGAGAGAGAATATACTTGTGTTCAATAGCAGAATGAAAAACCTATACCATTCATTTATACTACAAACGATTTGCTTTATCAATTGCTTATCAAATTGCAGACCAAAGCTATTTACCACAAACATTAACATGAAAGCATATTGTGCTCTGCCTAATATTCACATCGCAGATATGTTGTCCATCGATAGCCGAATGATGACCAGCATAGTAAAATTTAGATCTGCAGCAAGTAACGAAAATATAACACTTACCACAAAGTAGTCCTGCACCAAAATAGTATTTCCTTTGAAGACCACCTAAGACTTCTTTCAGTTTGTATGCACCCTCCTGAATCATTTCAAAGAGTCTCCATTCTTCTTTTATTATTTCTTTCATCATATGAGTGAGGAACTCCTTCCTTGGTCCCCCTAGGTCGGAAGCCTCTTCTCCATAGAATGTCACCTCAAGGGGTACCAGAAGGTTTGGCGCTTCCAATATCTCCTCAATTCCCGTTGTAAACATGTTCATCCGAGACACATAGATGGGTTGGGTTTCACCCTCCAGCGGTTCTGTTAACGATGATTGATCTAACTGTCTTCCAGTCATAACAGAGTTCTGAAAATGGCGCAAGACAGCTACTGGGTCATGAATGTCCTTGCTGTGGCAACAAAAAAGAGCAAGTCAAGGTACTTAAATTACTGAATTCAGGTGTAGTTTTGTAACCTAAGAAGGCATCAATATATACTGCAACAAGAGAAAAGAAAAGCAACGGAGTCTAAGAATCTTAAAATTTGTCAATTGTATCTAACGTTTCTAATTCAAAGGACAATTACTCATTCATATGCATGTGGCAGTGAGAAATAAAGATATCTACTGAAAACATGTAATTAAAGTCAAGCTATATACATGAATTAATGTATTTTACTTGGATAACAAAGCAGAAGATATCCAACAAGATTAACTAGTTGATAAACATATTAGCAATCGGTGCTTATTGACGTGTGTGTGTGTGTGTGTGTGTGTGTGTGTGTGTGTGTGTATTAAACCAGTCTTTAATGTTAAGCAAATAGTTACCTATTTTCAGATGTAATTATAAACAAGTCACTTGGCACAACAATACATAATCCAGCATGTAAAATGAACTAATTAGAGTTACCTGCATCTTATTATTCGCTGTTATGACCCATCTAGACAAAATAATTTCCACTGTCTCATATAAAGTAGTGTGTCGATGAAAAGGCACAGATTAGCCTCAAGAATGAAATTTTGTTTTTGATATACTTTTATCACAGACTATTGATCGATTTGTTTCTAAGCATAAGTATATACAGCAACCATACAACATGGCATCTCATAATTTGATCTTTCCAAAACAATTTTTAAAAAACATCTTACACTTCTTCCAAAATGACAGCCATGTTGTCAACTAAACAAGAATGCAGATCACCAATGTCGGAATGTCCGGTTACTTCGTCGTGATGTTGAGTGTTTCTTGATACAGCACCATGCCCTTCACTGGTACGGACTACTGTCGCTACTATACCAGCATGCTCGTTGGTCCCAGAGCTGGGAAACGTGGCCACGACATTATCCTCTTGTCTTAAATCTTGAAGTGTGGGTACATTACTGTACATTTCACCAGTGTTGATAAGTGGGGGGTCTACAGTGTACACTACTGGTGTTATGTGTTGTTACAACACCAGGCTGCTCACTAGCGTTAGCTGGAACATCGCTGAAAACACATAAATATGTTTACAACATTTGACAATCTGACGATTATATATAGATCGATTCCGATTTATGTCGTCCTGTAAGTTTTATAAAAGTCATATGCATTGTACAAGACATATTTTATATAATAAATGTACTTTAATAGTTGAAATTTGTGTAGGACACAACTAAAATGACTATAAAGTGGCATATTTATTAATTAACGATGAATAAATTCCATCATCAGACTCTGTAACATGTAAGAGGATTGACAATGCAAAAAAACATCGCGTAAAAAAATCCACCAACAGGACATTTAGTTACTTTACATGGGTAGTGACCAGTGGACAAAGTAAAGGGGACAATGTATAATGCATGAGCAATCTGCACTGGAGCCTCACTTTCTTTTTCACTAAAGGGATGCTCTATAGTGATGTTTAGTAGATTCAATACATTTATATGCAGTCTACTTCCAGTAAATTACATATAAAGTTTGCAGGAACTGTACGAATGTAAATTATATATCAGTTGTACATGCAACTATACTATACTCTACATACATATGAATCATTTATCACCTGTACAAAGAATTAGTTACACACTCTACACAAATATGAATCATTTCAGGCAAATAAACAAGTCCTGAGGGACAGAAGAACGTCACACAAATTGTCTAGACCTGAGTCAAGTAGATCTAAACCCTATGTTCAAAGACATACAACTTACTTGAAAATGTCAATTAAACCTGCATCTTCTCCTGATTTCTGAAAATCATTAAAAAAAATATGTGGGTACGTTTTTAGCAATAACACTCTCAATCCCCAACATTACGAAACTACTCTGCATAATCTCTGTATAAATTTAGTGATCTAAACAAAAGGCATTTTCTAACCAAACGAAATTCTTACCCTTTGATTCTCTCTAGGTATCAATAAAGTTTATATAAAAAATCTCAACAGGAACGCAAAGCAAAACTTCATTTACACAGCACTTAATCTTCGCTAGCCAAGCTTACGATATGATAATCCTATCTACACGTTGGCGAATAGAACATGGATACTGGTGCTTTGTCCTAGCAACATCTATTGGATTTCCTGAACTGCCTCCCATCGTACATAATGCCAAGTAAACAATAGCGTGGTACATTCTACACTGGCCGAAAATAATGGAGGTAATTGACCTAAAATGATACTTTGTATGTTTAACCTCGAAAGTATGACTATGTACCAGAGTGAAACCATTACAGGTGTATTTGAGAAAGAAAACTGTGCAAACACGGACTGGGACTAGAACATTGCATATTTATCAGTCCATTCTAGTTGTGTGCTCCCCTTGTCCCGATCATGTAGGAACAGTGTTCACATTTGAACAACTTAATTTTGCTTGGATGCGGTGGCTTGCCTTCGCATCCAGTGTAATTCATAGACACGAAACACAGAAATACCTGCCCGATACGCCGAGTCGGTGATAGGTTATCATATCGGAACCTTGCCTTGCGAAGATGACAACACTTAGAAATTGCACCTTTGTCTAATATACATAAATGTTAAAGCCTTAATATGAGAAAAATACGTGATGCAATTAATTGATAATCAGACTACCTTACCTGACAAGTTTGCATGTGTTCTCTCAGGTCCTTTATAGGTACCATGCTTGAGCAAGACAAACACTTTTCTTGCTCTTCAAAGGAATCTTCTATGTCAATTATAGCGATGCTCTTCTGAATCGGCCTGATGTATATGCGACCTGTACCGAACTCCCTAATGTCTTCTGCGCTGCATCTTCCGTGACTTACTGTGGTTAAAATTCGTTTGGAGTTGTTTTTTAGCGTTAACAGCTCAAAACCACCACACTGATCTAAAGCCGGAAAAGAGCTGGAAAACAGATAATGAATATAACTTTTTTTTTCGAGTACGGACAACGGTTTTATATCAATGTTCACTTTTAAACTCAATTTTAAAACAATTATGTAATGTGTCTGTTTGGCGTTAGGATTTCAGGAATAAAAACATGGTTACATTTATTTGGAAGGTTGGTTCAAGCTGGAAATATTGAATGGATGATGTTGAGTACTGACATGAATCGTCACCGAGTCTTATATTGTAGTAACTTCTTGAATATCATGCAATATCTGTACTCAGATAATATTGTTTTGTGAACGTATCTAAAATTTGGTTTATACGTTGTTACGTATATTTGATTTAAGTCATTTATTTCTTTTTGTCAGATTCAAATTTGACATTTTGGGTTTAAAATTCATTAATTGGGAGATATTTTCTAGAAAATTGGGTTGACCTACACTCTACAAGTAAACATCAGATGTTGACCTTATTTCTGACCTTGTTTCAGAGTGTAAACAAGCTTTAAAATGATTTGCTGATTCCAAGGACATTTTGGAGCTTTTTTGTCAACATCTTTTTATTTTCAGTTCTTGAGAGCGGAAATAACTGATTCTCATGTGGTGTGTACCTGATTTTATGAACGTGGGTTTGTTCTAAAACTTGTAGAATATCACGTGACCCCTTCCTGTTTACGTAAATAAACAGTATATAGTTGTGTGTGAGAGCGAGCTGTTTAGTAGAAGATTTGGGCTTTTAGAATACAAAGATGTGTGTTATTGTTTGAGTTATTTTAAATTACCTTGTGCGGGAAATTATTTCAATTCGTTTGGATCAAGAGGAATTTATTGTGTTATTTATCTGGAAAATACTTGTGCTCATTGAATTATCATGAAACCAGAACTGACTTCATCACGTGACATCCTCTTCCATCTTGGATTGATTCGTCAAGATTCGAATCTGGAACTATTAGGACATTTCATTATCAGGACTTTTGCAATACCACTAGTGGATTATAATGTGAATTCTTTTTGGATTAACTTTGGATTTGATTCTTAAAACCGTAAGTTTATTTATCTTTTATGAAAATATTTGTACTCAATAAATTGTTCATTACGTTTTTTTACAATCTTGTTATTTTCACTCTTTCTATGTTGCTTTTTATTCGAGCCTAAGCACGTAACAACGTTTACTTGATTTTGACAAGTAAACCGTAGGACATAGCTTGTTCAACCAAATGTTCCTTGTCCGCAAAAAAGTTAATAAAAACACCTGGTCTTACAAGTACAGTATTAAAAGTAATCGCAAAAGGGATACAGTTAAGTCTATAAATAAAATAGACAATATATACGAATATGTACATTTCAAATTTTTTTACATAGTGTTTCTGAACTTTTATTTTGTGGAATATTCTATTTAAAAATCAATAGGAGCGTAACGCATAATTTATGGTCCAACAAATATTAGCTTCCACCACTCCCACTCACACACAAGCTTAATGGTTTAGCAATAAGTACTTAATTGTTTGATTTACCAAGAAACAATATTGGAAGTAAACATTAGAGAAAAACATTTCCAGTTGGAATATTATTTTCATGGTGATGCTTGGAACAACTTGAAGATGGGAATTTGTACATGTTCGCATTGTTGAGAGGAGTTAATTTCAATGACTAAAACAAATCTGTATATTGTGAATAGAAGTTCACATAGAGATACAATTTGAAAGAGACATTTGCATCAAGAGAAACAGTAGATATAACTCACATCAACAAGCGATGGTGTATCTTCTCTTTTATGACTTCAACTGTAACTAGATGAGGAATCTAGAGGCGGCAACCGAGTTCCATAGTGCCTACTTTGCTGTTTTTATTTTTATTTTTACAGTTCATTCTTTTCAGATTTAGAACGTAACATACAAGCATTTATTCGCATGTACTTCATTTGTTTCCTTCATTAAAAGAAAAAAATGCCGATCTCCTTTCATTACTTTCTGGAAAACATAATTACCTTAGTATGGCCTGTCTCACTTGGTCATGCAAAGCATCAGTAGGAATAATAACTCTCTTTTCCCCAAGGCCATTTTTACGTAGGATTCTCCTTTCTTCCAGAGATGGAATAGTAGTAGAAGTATTGGAACTCAAACAAACGAAAGATCGAGTCATAGTGCGACCTAAAATAGAATATGTATCATCGCAGTTTACTAGTTTTGGTGACTATAATCAGGACATAAAAATGAGCAATATTTCCTAAAACGTTATATAAGTTTATGTTGCATGAGTAAAGCAGCTAGGTATGTTTTTGTAAGATATGGATGCCCACACGTTCCTGTTGGACAAAAATTAAAGTAAGAAATAAATATGCATGTATTTATAAATCATACTTAGGTTTCATATTATGTTGCAATTAGTTGTGAAAAAATTGTGATAGATTCCAAAATTCAGAATCGAACAATATAAATGTGTGAATCGTCAAACACACTAACGAAAAGACAAAGCAGAAAAAGAAAAAAAACAACAACAACATAAGATGGGAGAAACAAACACATAGTAAGATTTGAGCTTCGTAAGACAGACACACCTCACGCAGGCAGTCATTACAATAGCTGGGGTACTTATTTTTTATTTAAAATAATACTAGTACAGAATATTTAAAAACACATAAACATTGTGCCTTGTTCTAGTGGCTAATTGGAATGCTGAAGTGATGTGGTGCTGGTGTCACATCAAGACAAGTAGCTGAGGGAGTCAACATACCACTTTTTATAGATTTCCGTTTGGCAAAAGTAAGCTTATTTTACAGGTTTAAAAAATCACGTACATACTTAACCCGGGTTAGTACACGACGCGCGTCGCGCAATAATCGGTTGCTACAATTAAAAAAAGTGTGTTATTAAAAATGACAAACGTCGGAGAATCATAGCTAGATTCCGTACTTGTGCACTGTATCATGTGCCCACTGCTATTCCCGTTTCCCAATTCCTTTTCCAAAGTGTACGTCGCAATTCACGTAACTTCTAGATGTTTCATAAAGCTATTTTCTCCCTTTGTGTTTTGTGGTCATTCAACCGTTGGTTGGTTTGTCTGTTTTTCTGAACCATGATTCCTTAACGGACGTATTTCTCTCAAATAACATCCCGAGTCTTAATCAATGATTATGTCTCTTGTTTATATCTTGCAGAGAAATTTTAGACTAACTATAGTTTTCAAAAAGGCGATATTAAGTCTTACGAAACTTCGTGTGAAAACACACCCCTTATTTAACCGTGACCAATCAGAATGAAATGTATTTTTCCCCTCTAAGAGTCGCTTACGTCTGGTCAGCATGACATGCTTGTTATTAAGTAACAGAATCCCGCGTTTTCTCAAGTCTGAAACTTTTCGTGAAAAATGAAACTTTAAAATGTCGATAGCAGTCAGTCTGATTGCTGAATAAACAAGCTTTAATTACTACACTACTCTGTGTGTGTGTGTGTGTTTGTGTGTGTGTGTGTGTGTGTACACGATCTATTAGATGCATTGTATAAAATGTATTTTTCCATTCATAAGTGTTGTCGTGGGTGCTTAATATGGCAACAAAAAAAACCCCCAGAAATAAAGCAACTATATAAAATAGTCATATATAGTGATAATGAATGATACCTTTTCTTCTCCCATCGATCCTGACCAAATTGTTATCAGTCCTACCAGTTCTTGACCTATATGGATTTAATCTCTGTGCAAAACAAAAAGAACACGTGACAAGTCTAAATGTACCGAAAAAAAGATGATGTTGGGTTTTCTCATATAACAAAAGATGAAGCCTAGGACATTATATTTATGGGGAAATCAATAACATTTTATGGTGATAATCGTTTACTCTTCTATTGAGGAAAACCTATTTGATACACTAGGCTTTTATGAGTGTTATAGGGCGTATGTGTACGGAGACACACTTTATGAATCATAATGTTTAATTAAAGTTTAGCGGATATTATATTTGTACACATTAGCAATAAGACATTAGCTTGTTACGGAATGGGCAAAACTATAAATTAGTCGGTGTTAATACTGTAATTGTTTTTCGCATAGCATTTAATTCAGTTTAGTTGCTGTTGAATCTACAAAACTTAATTAAATTGATAAAATGGGACAGTTGCAAAAAATTAAGTTAAATTCAATTATAAAATCTTCGTGGCATCAACAGCTCAGGATGACAGAAAGAAAGACGAAACACCGTGATGACAATGATGTAGTTCATAGAATTAAAAAGTGCAAAAAGGAGAAGTTTGCTAACAAGTTTATACCATTGTTCTACTAAACAAGCGCCTGTGTTCCTCCGATACCGATGAAGATGATGTCCGACTCGCAGATGAACCAGATGCAGAGGATGTTATTGATGATGAGGTGGAGGAAATCTGGTCTGCGACCCTCCTCAAGACAGATATGGCCTCATCAAGGTTTGTACTCATGTCTGAATTAAGAACAAAATTGGTAATAAAAAAACTCTCTACAGCAAAAAATTGCTGAAGAAGAAGAAGACTCAGTTCTAACTTTAACGCCAGACTCTCAAAACATTATTTATCCAACTCAACAATTGACCCCACTAACAGAGCTTTTGGGGAGGAGACTGTTTGATCAGTGTTTGAATCAAGAAATGAGTAAAGAACTTGATCTAGTCCCGTTGGATCTATCACCAGTCTCCAAATCATAAGCATAAGACATTCTTCTTAGTATTCTATCTTATAGATACTTGTTTTTTAGTTTTTCTATTCATTAGTTCAATATTCACATTAATATGATATATAAAGGCTGAGATTCAAAATATAAAATTAGCCTCCATTAATGCTGGAGGCCTATCTTTAGAAAAAACTCAAAAACTAATAGATAACATTACTGATTATGATATAGTAGCACTACAAGAGCTACACAATATTAAACAAAAAACAATAAACCTCATAGAGGACAAATTAGATGCTCTTTTCCTATATAAATTTAATCCTTCTATTAAATGCTCAGGAGTAGGCTATATTGTTATTAATAAATTATTCCAGAATCATTGGAAACTTTTTGATACTCCTGAAGGTCTATATGGCCGGCTAATTCATATACAAATTCATAAAACAAATTTAATCAACATCTATGCTCCTTCTCAGGACACTGATAAACTACAATTTTATGAAAAACTCAGCAATTATACTTCATCGTACAACCATGAAGATCTAGTTATTTGTGGCGATTTCAATGCTTGTAAAGAAGAAATCGATAGATACAATCGCAAAAAATACACTAGACAAATTAATTCCTTAAACTATTTAACAGAAAGTAATGATATAATTGATGCTTTTCGTTTTTTGCACCCAAATCTTGTTAAATTCACGTATCGTTTCCTTAACACTAATATACAATCCAGAATTGATCATTTTTATGTACTTCAGAAAAACAGGAGAAACATTATCAAATGTGAGATTTTAGACTTTCAAATTGCAGATCATAAAATGATAACACTAGAGTATAAATCTTTTGTATTTGTCAAATGGGGCAAAAGCTATTGGAAATTGAATAATAGTATATTAAACTTACCGGAACTCAACTTCGAAATTCTAAATGAAATTGAAGATTTTGAATTAGAAAACTTAAAAACTTGGGATAACTTTAAAATTAAATTAAGGAAGTATGTCAAAAATACTCTAGAACCCAAAGTTTAAATAACAAAATCATAAAAGAAGAATGCACAAGGATAATGTAAGATGATAATACCTCAGAAATACAAAAAGAAAAAACTAAGAAAATTTTGGAGAATTTGGAAAAGTATAAAACTAATGGTGAAAAACAGAGATCCGGGTTTTATAATGATATATATAACATAGGTAAGAGAATATACAAAAAAGAGGAATGCAGAAAAGGTAGCGAGAAAACTTTAACCAAACTTGAAGAGAATAACCCAATTATTGAAGGTAAAAACGATATTCTAAAATTTGTAAGGGATTTTTAGAAGAATTTATACAAAAGCAAAAGAATACCGGAAAATGAAATTTCTGGTTTTCTCAATAAAATAACTCTTCCTCTTATATCTAATGAAAGTAAAGATTTATGTGACCAAAAGATAGAAATACATGAAATAGAAAAGGCCATAGATAAATTATCTAAAGGGAAGGCTCCTGGAATTGATGGCATTAGTGCTGAATTCTACAAAAAATTCAAAACACCTCTATTACCCATTTTGGAAAAATTATACAACAAAATATTCGAATCAGAAATAATGACAAACACAATGAGGACTGGAATTATTACTTTATTATATAAAAATAAAGGTGAAATCACCGATTTGAGAAACTGGAGACCAATATCACTACTAAATATAGATTAAAAAATTCTAAGTGCAATTCTAGCAAATAGACTATCAAACACATTAAATGAAATTATTATGGGAAACCAATTATGTGGAGAAAAAGAAAGACAAATCTCAGATAACATTTTATCCATCAAAACAACTATCGAGTATATGGAAACAAATCAACAAAATGGTGCTTTGATATTATTTGATCAAGAAAAGGCTTTTGACAAAATAGAAATTAACTTCATAATTGAAACCTTAAAAAAGAATGGATTTGGCCTCAACTTTATTCAATGGATTAGGATCTTATTCTACCAAATACAATCTAAAATCCAAATAAATGGAGCACATACAGCTCCTTTCCCTGTCACAAGATCTGTAAGACAGGGATGCCCAATTTCGATGCTATTATACATCATTGGTATAGAAACTCAAAATAACACAATTCAAAATGATGATATGATTTCGGGTGTTAAGATACCCAACTCTACGAAAGAGATTAAAACCTTTCTACATGCAGATGATATGACAAATTTTATAACAACTGAAAATTCTTATAATAATCTGATTAGACAATACACAAATTTCAGCCAGACTTCTGGCTCTGAACTTAATAAAGAAAAAACTGGGATTCTATTGATTGGAAATTGGAAATATAGAAAATATCTTTCACTCCCTCATGAAAAAATAAAAACTAGTGTTAAAGTACTAGGTGTTTTCCTAGGAAAAAATAATAAGACTTTAAATATAAAACAAATGTTAAACAAAATTCAAAAGCATAAAAATATCTGGAATTCAAGAGAATTCCATTTTATGGAAAAAATACATATAGCAAAAACATATTTATTCATTTGGCATGAGTTTAATATAATTGATTTTGGAATCTTTCATTTTCAAAAAATAGAACAGTCAATATACAAATACTTTTGTAAAACTGTCCACAGATTGAAAAAAACCTCACTTCAACTTGATAAAATGAAAGGTGGACTAAATCTACCAAATCTAAAACTTAAACAAGAGTCTATTTACCTACACAGATTAAACTCTTTAGAATTTCCTATCAAACACCCATGGCAAGGAATTTATATTTATTGGTTTGGCTTTTCCTTGTCCCACAAAAAAAGTATTTATAATAATAATAAACTTATGAAAACTTTAAACCCTCCTAATATGATGAGCAGACAAATTAAAGCCATTCGATATTATAAAAATCAAAATATGGCATGGCAACTAAAAATGGAAATGTATAATGACATAAAAAATATAAAACCATCAAAACACAGAATTGAAGTATTAAATCCAGCACTTAACTAGGAAACTATATGGAAAAATTGGTCAAAAATTAGACAACCCCAAAAAGCTAATTTGATGTTTCAATATATTCATGATATCTGGTGGGCTGGGGAAGTAGCTTATAAAAGGAAGATTATTAAAAAACTCCCAAAATGTCCTTTATGTAAAAAATATGTTGATAGTAAAAAACACTTAATTTTAAAATGCAAAACTTTTAACTTGAAAAGGGAAATAATTATAAATAAAATTAACAATCAAATGGATATTTTTAATAATAATATGCTATTGTATACTAATTAAATTGTAGATAAAGATCTATATAATGAGATTATAAAATACTTAATTGATATAATTTCAACGAGGAATAAACAAACGGGTACTAGGATAATGTAAAATCCTTTATTTGTTCCTCTATCACTCTACACACTTTAGAAACTTAGCTCCTCTCTCATAAAATGTACTAACTATCCATATCTGTTCTTCTCTCATTCCTGACATACTTTAGAAATCTAGCTCTCCCACGTAAAAGTGCACTCACCAGAAACTACACTACCTTTTATCATATTCAAATTGCTTTTCTAATCTACCAAGCTCAACTTTTACTATGTTTACAGTTTCCAATCCTGCTAACGGTAAAATTTACAGCGGGAATACAGGTCACTGATAGAACGATTTCCCACACCTGAGGCAACTACGTGATGTCTTCACACAGACTCTTATCTCCTAACTGACAACCAACTCACATCCTTCAGCACCTAGCAATTAAGCGACTTGAAACAATCATTTGACCAAATCAAAAACCAAAAACATCTGTCCCACGGTCCAACACTAGACCACGTGACCATTTAGGAATTCCATTCACCAATTAGTACAATCCACTACGGAATATAACTTATTATTATTATTATTATTATTATTATTATTATTATTATTATTATTATTAATGCATACTTCACTGATCGCGTAACTCATATCCACGCCTGAGTTTTACATATTAATTTCACGCATTTCTCTTTGTTTTCCACCTTTGGTTCAATGTTAATTTCTCTTTGCATTTTGTAATAATAATAATAATAATAATAATAATAATAATAATAATAATAATAATAATAATAATATTATTATTATTTGTCAAGTGCCAAATTTTTCATCAGTGACATCCAGTAATTAATTCGTAGGCTAACCGACAATCAACTGTCTTGGGGCAGAGTTTGGAACGGAAAGAATGTTAGTTTAACTTAGTCAGACTTGGTACAATAATTAAAGTGAAAGCGGACTGAGTGTTTGACACGTAAAATTATGGGATTACTCACGTAGAGCTTTCAAAAATGATTGAGACAAATGATAAGGCGATATTTCGATCCTAAGTGGCATTTTGTCATCTTGATAGACGGTTCCCATAAGGTCAGTAAGAATAGCATTTATTCCGATTGGGCGAATGCGTAGGGAAAGGGGGTGTGTCAGACTCCAGAATCGGGGAATATATACTATGTATCAAACGAGGTTAGTCATTCTAAAAATTTCTCTGCAAGAGAGAACTGCCACTAGGACTCCGAGGGTTCGTTGCAAGAACGACTTCGTAAAATTGTGGTTCCAGGGAACTGAATGTGGAACGATTGTAAGACGCCAGAAACACCAGGTATTTAACTCAAATTCACCTTTATCTCGATGTAATGTATATGCTGTTTACCTTTGTCTTAGATGAATAATGTATCGATACTACGATACAACTAGTTCAGTATTACATTGATTTAATAACGTACTTGGATATGTTGCTTTGTTACAGATGCATGACGTGTTCATATTTTGTATGGATAGTCGGTTTTACAGTGATTTAATAATGCATTTTGAATTCTGAATTAGCATTTTTCCTTATATACTTACGTAGGTAAATGGGGGGTGTAGAAAACCCGCCGCGTAAATTTATGATTGGAAAGGTTACATTAATTTGAATTTATCATATTAGTAAATATGGATTGTGTGTTATGTTATATTGCCTCACTTTACGTAATGATTTACGGGAATATATGACTTTCCCGAATTCTGATGTCGATAATTAACAGTATAGCTCTATTGATCTGAAAACATGTATAGAATTTGTTAGCCGTATAAATGATAACACTGATAGTAAGATCTGATTGTTCGAACATGAAGACGGACGAACAATCGCCACTCTGAAAGTAACGAGATACTTAGGGCGTTTTACTCTTTTCTTTTACAAGGAAAATAGTTTACTTTGGCAAGAGCAAGAATCAGCGAGAAGTCAAAGGCAATAGCTTATTTTGGCAAGAGTGAGAATCAGCGAGAAGTCAGAGTGTGGAATTCCCGTTCAATCAAAGGGCACGCTGAAGACGGACGCTCGCAGGGAAAGAAAGAAAAACCAGTCGACGAAAAAGGTCATTTTGAATCACCAACAGTCCAATGTTAAATAAACATTCGATTCCTTGATGAAATTTACTCTCAGTATTAATGACTCACTTCTTTTATTTTCATTAGTGTTTGGATTCTTATGAATGTATCCATTATTGTAAAGCTTCGGTATTTGTATTTTTCTGAACTAAGTGTATTCAGAACGAGAGGAATTGTAATTCACAGTGTCATTCTTTTCTTAATTGTATTTTTAATTAAATTCATATTTTATCTTTACGGGGGCTCGTGTATTGTCTTGTTCAAAGTACCATCTCAGATTACTATCTTCACTGACCGGGCATATTACACCGTAGCGATCATCTTCTAGATAACGACAATTAGTGGGAGGCGGTCTTCAAGTGTTGTTTTCCAAGTTGCGCAATACCTCTGACCAGGCCTTGTGCAATATTGTACTAATAACACTTTGATAACCCGCCAGCGACCACGTTTAATAATAATAATAATAATAATAATAATAATAATAATAATAATCTTATGTGATGATGGTAACACAATTAGTACCGAAACTAACTTCATTTGTGGCACTTTATTATATACATATGTATGTAGAGGCAAATATATAAAATACAGTTGAGAAACAAACATCATACAGAAAAGGTATAAATGATTAGGAACACAGGAACAATTAAGTGTTGATATAGCACAGAAAGCATTGTGTACACCACATGCATGATTTAAAGCTTTTCATTCAAAAGACACACACACACGCGCGCGCGCACACACATGGGATAGCTGACCATAACCGGTTATATACATTATTTAAATTCTAGCCATTGCAAATGCCTGTGATGAAAGGACTGCTCTAATGGTTCTTCTTTAAGATCTATAGGTAGCCAGTTCCAAATGGCTGGACCCAAACTATTTTTTTACAATTGCATTTCGGGCTTAGAAAGAAGAAAGTTATAATTTGGTATAGAACATATTATCGATGGACCAGAAACTGTATTGACATTATTTGTCCTTTTACTGAACATATTGTTTATATAGTTTGGTGTCGAATCATTAGAAACTAAGTCTGTATACTGTGTACACATTTCTTTCAGAAAAATTACCACGTATGATGTTGTCACTCATATTTATACGTAATATTAATTTCATGCCATACACTATCATTATTTTCATCGCGTTCTAAGTCATACTTGCTGTACATACATATTGATTGGAATGCATATATCGCTCTCCTTTTCATGATACATTTTCTCAGTGCGCGCCTGCGCATGTGATACTGCTGACATTTATAAAAATTTTATTTAATAAAAGGTATGAGAAAAGTTATAGATCGCTACTGTAGTTATTCGTCAATAACAAAACATTGCAATCACCATCACTGTTTAGCACCACTTAGACCAATAACTCGTGGCGCCTCATGTCATGTCAGAAAATGCGAAATTCTCATGTTCAACAACAACAACAGCAATAATAATAATAATAATAATAATAATAATAATAATAATAATAATAAGAAGAAGAAGAAGAAGAAGAAGAAGTTACTGGACATAATAATCTGATAATGATGCAGAAACTTCGATTTTCTTAAACTATACGGTTTCGCTTGTTTCTCTTACTTAGTTTAACACCATAAAGTTGTAACACTTCATATAGACCCAAACTTAAAGTATCAAGAGATGCTAATTGTTGATACACGTCCCATGTTGATTTGTTTGATCTATATGGAGATGTGGACCGTTTGTCTTTCTAAGGGCTCACCATATACAACTTTACAAATATGGAAGTCTTTGTAGTGTTGAAACATATATCGAAAGAAAGACAGCAGCAATGGAATCTATTTCTTTTCTTCTTTCTGAATTATCCCAGGTTCATGTTTCTATGATTTTTGTGAAATATTTTCTGCTTTCACAATATTTCAAGGAACTTTACAGAACCATATATTATCATGAAGGTTCCATCTTCGTTTTTATTAAAAAGTAGACGCACCAGAAATAATGTGCAGATGGAAATTGGAATGGAATTATGAAACTAACTGACATTAATAATTTATTCAAACTAGATATTCTTATAAAATACAAAGTTATTATTTTGGTACTAGGTTTTATATATATTAGAAGATAAAAGACTAAAAGTTTGGCTTATGAAAAAAAGATGAAATGTGTACAGAAATAGAAACTAAAAAAGAATAACTTTTTAAATAGTATGCCAATTGATAAACATTGTTGCACGAATGTTGCATGCACAAGGTTCGTGTAAATTTTAATCATCAACTGTTATAAACTTCCATGTTCATATCATTTCAAAAACTTTTCTTTTTATATTTAAAATTATTTATTTCAATTTAATATTTTAATATTTTAATGGTCATAGTTTCTTCAGTGTTAATTCTAATATACATATAGCCATATATTACCGTTTACTGGTAATACATTTAACTTATAGCCACACACAAAAAAACACAATGTCATTCCTAAAGTACATCCGCCTTTATAGTGACCAATATATAAGTAATAAAGCATCATGTACACAGAGTTTCTTGACATCTGGAAGCCTGTAAAACTTACAGGATTATAAAATTTTGGAGACAACGCTGTTATTAGTTTATCTTAAAATTATTCACTACTGAAAAGTTATAAAATAAATAAATAAATAAATAAACCTTGGACGAATAACGAGTATGCACGTAGGGACGGTAATGTAAAATATACCAAAAGTGACGGGAAACACATTTTTGGCTTAGTGTGTAAGGTCATTAAACATGTTAATTAATAATGATCAAATAAAATCAAGATTTAATCTCTTTAGTTGATAGATCTCGCTTTGTTGAAGCAGAAGAAACTCGCGCAGAACTTGAAGAAAGAAAAAAATACACGCACATTCATTAATGTGGATAAAATCACTTTATGCTGATTGGAAAACGTGGCTCTTGTTTATAAAATACGAAAAGAAATACTTGCCTTTGCTTTGCTCTGCAACTGTCCTATGCAAAAATGATTGAATTGAATAATTTGCTTTAAGTGATTCGTCCCTAGGGCTCTTATCATTGTTTTATCCGTCAGAGGACGGTTATTTAATTATCCTGAGGGTGGGAATGGAGCCACCACCCTACAGGCGTTTATGTGTTCAGGGAACACTATTTAATTAGGCCGTCACATCTGAGTAACTATTGAGCTACTGCTGTGTGATTGTAGGGCCTGTAGATATATATGAGTGGGAATAGTTCCAGCACACACTCAAAATTAGCCATCAGGTGTTGTTGGTTATTAATGGACGTGCTAAGGACGTGAAGTTACTGCAGCAGGCGCGGTGTGCGAGGCGGAGGGCCAGGCAAGGTTGGTTTCCGTCCCTAATCCCTACTTGTATACCCTGTGCTGTTTTTAAGGTAAGCAGCAGAGAGGGTGAACAGGCCAAATTTTTAGGCGTCAACGAGGCTTCCTTCTATTAAATATTTACTAGAAAGCCTCAATTTACCAAATCGACCCTTCTATTAAATATTTACTAGAAAGCCTAAATTTGTCAAATCGACCCTTATAGTTAATATTACTAGGAAACCTCAATTTGTCAAATAGACCTTTCTAATAAATATTAACTAGAAGGGTCCATTTATCAAAAAAAAAAAAGACGCCAAATATATGGCGTTCACCCTCTCTGCTGCTATGCGCTAACCGAATTAGCTATAGATACAATGATGAATTAGCGATATATTTTTTATATAAATGTCAAACATCGGAGAAGCACAAATAACTAGATTAACACGAGAACGGTTGGCTGCGATTAAGAAATTTCTCCCGGTGAGAGATTCTTTCAGAGATAATTTGCAAGCGCGTCAACAAGCAAAGGAAGATTTTACCACTGACACTAAAGAATTATTTAAGCCTATAACTACGGCAACTAAGGAAGTTGTAACCGCTATAAAAGAATCTAAACCTGAGGTAACACCTGAGGTAAAACCTAAAAAGTCGGATAATGTTAAAGTTCAAGAGCTACGAGATAAATTTACTGAAGAAGCTTTAGCAAGGATTGATAAAGATGATATAACTGATTTAGTAAAGTTTGCTGCGCTGGGATATTACACTAAAGAAAATTATTTAAAACCTACCCATAAAGGTTATATAAAAAACGTAGGTGATTTTGCTAAAGCAGTTTACAAAATTAAAAATCAACTACCACAAATTAATAATGATGATCCCATATATCAGGCATATTTGACTGCTGTTGAACGAGAATATCTCGAAAATCAGGAAAAAAGAGGTTTATAAGTAACTGAACAACAACGACTAAAAACCGAACAAAAACAACGAGAGAAAAAGGAACGAGAACGATTAAAACAAGAACGAGCGGAAGAACGAAAACGCACAAAATCAACTCCACAAAAACGAGGACGACCACGAAAACAAGAAGAACCTGTTATGGAAGATCCTCAAAGAGAAGAACCTGAAGAAGAAAAATCCGGCGAGGGATATCGCGGTGGTAATATACCCTGTTCAAGAAGTGTTCTCGATGATATATCACGATTAGAAGTTCTTATTGGAGGAAAACGAGCTGGAAATAATTCTCCGGAAATAATTAACGAAGCAACTGAAATCTGTCAACGGTTATTTCAAGGATGTGTAATGGATATCGGACTATATCGTAGTTTCATCGATGAACTTACTGATGATTATTACAGTGACTGAAAATCCTTTGGATTTTTCGACCACTGATTAGATATATAGTATCTAAATAAAAATGATAGTACATCGTAGTATGAACAGAGCAAGACCTGTTTACGTTGTAAACTCAAGATTGCCGGTTTATAAACTCACGTATGGAAATGGACTTGGTGATATTGTCACTGGATTGTTTACTAGAATTGCTCCAAAGATTTTACCTGTTGGTAAAGAAATAGCGTCAAAGGCTATTGGTGTTTTCGGTGACCGAGCTGGTAAAGTTATCGGTGATAGTGCATTTGATGCATTAGGTACCGCAAAAGAAAAACTTATGTCGTTGGCAGCAGGTAAAAAGAAAATTGGAAAATCCATAGGATTTCAACGAAGAAATTTACAACTACAGTCTACGGAACAAATGCCATCTAAAATAGGTAGCGCGATTAATAAAATTGCAGTTGCACGGTTAAGAAAAATTGCTGGTTCTGGGTTGGCACGGTTAAACATTTAGATCAACTACGTTAATATAAAATGTTCCGGGACGAAATCGATGATGCTTTTAAAGTAGATGATCTCGTAGCAAGAAATAATTCTATACGTGATTATCAGTATTTTTCATATCAAGCACAGGATCCAGATACAAGATCACGAATTGAACTCAGATTCGATGACACATCTAAATACTTCTTGCCTTAGTAAGCATACATCGAAGTAGAAGGACAACTGCGGAAACATGATAAAACTGAATTTGTAGATGCTGATAATCTCGAAAATATTCCGATTGGATTTGTCAACAACGGAATAATGGCGTTATTTAACAACGCTCAGTATAGTAATGGTTCTTCTAGAATTGAATCTATCGATAATGATGTTGATGTTGCAACCACAGTTATAGGTTTAGCTAGATATTCTGATGATTTTATTAAATCTGCGGGTCATTCAATGATGTTTGCAAAAGATACTACCAATCACGCCGATTATCGTCAATTTACTATAAGACGACCGAAAAAGCATATAGCTGCTGCTGATGATGCTGATGTTGAATCTATTGTTGTAGGTAGTAATTCTAATTACAACGCAGGATTTGCATCACGAAAAGCGAACATAGATAAATTGGGTAGATTTTTATGTACGATTCCGTTGTCGCATATATTTGGATTTTGCATAGACGTCCGGCGAATGATATTTGGTGCTAGTCATACTGTAACACTCACACGAAGATCAACTGATGATTATGCTCTTTGGCGTGGTCCTAATCCTGTAGAAGATGGTAGTGTAACATTAACAAAGTTAGCGTTATGGATGCCGGTTATGACTCCATCGTTGGCTGTTGAGACTCGATTGTTATCGTTTATGGACCAAGGAGGAAAATCGTTGTTGAGTTGGGGTGATGCTACAACAGCTACTACATCCGGTACAGGTACTGGGGTTTTTACTTGGCAACTTGCATTGACGAAAAATGTTTCCGCACCAAGACATGTTTTTGTTGTATTACAGAACGCGAACAGAACTCAAAAAATAGCCGGTGCTGCAAATGATAGTCAACAATTAAGATCTCATATGATATTTGACAAATGTGATGTAAGTGAAGTATCATTGCGAATAAGTAATCAACAAGAACCCACAGAAAATATTATCATCGACTACAATAATAATCAAATAGGACGGGTTTATCATCAATTGTGGTCATTTATGGGTCGTGATCAAAACATCGATACTGGACTTCATATATCACAATTGGATTTTAAAGAATTATATCCGATTTATTACTTTTCGTTGCAACATCTTGATCTATCTAAACATTCAACCGTTGATGTAAAATTTCAAGCTCGTATCGGTGATGCTCTTGGAGGATTTAGAGCAGTTGCTGTTATTATCAGTGATAGAAGTATGATACTTGAAGGTGGTGGTGGAAGAATGAGAATTGTTGATGCACCAGTGGATAATATGTAATTGAATCTCTTCGAGATTTTCATGGAATTTCATTGAAATTTAAAGACGTGTAATTGAATCAATCGGTGTTATATAAAATGTCGTATAACACTATTAATGTTACATTAACACCCGGTCAGATAAAAAAAACTTCAATCAAGTTCAGCTAAACAATGTGGAACTAAGATTACGCTAAAACATGATCAAATGACTGGTGGATCAAATAAACTATCATTGACGAAAACTCAGGTTAATCAATTCAATAAAGCTTTTAAAGAAAGAAAAGGAGTTCAGATTAATCTATCTGCGGCTGCAATAAAAAATATGATTAAAATCGGAGGATTTTTCCCGTTGTTGGCTGCAATTCCAGGATTGATTGCATCAGCGGCTCCGGCACTTCTTGGAGCGTTAGGAAGTGGTGCAGCTGGAGCACTTGCTTCTGGTGTTGTCAATAAGATAATGGGTAAAGGTCTAAAATCAACGAGAAAAAAAAGGGAAAGGGATTTCGACTACCAGGAAGTCGATTCACGCGATACTACAAAACCAGTTAGTGAAATCCTATGGATTTCCAATTTCACCAATGTCAAATTTTGATTTACTCGACGCAGTAAAAAAAACTCCCAATAAAGCATTTCAGAGGTGTGTTCATGAAAGATCAATTACCAGCAACACCAACAATACCAGAAACTGGAATAATTAATCTCGATGATAACACTGGACCTGGAACTCATTGGGTTTGTTACGCAATATTTCCAACATCAATTATTTATTTTGACTCATATGGATTACCACCTCCGATTGAATTTGTTAAATACGTGTCTAAGTTGTTTACAACTCAATTACAAAGTAATTCAATTTAAAAAAAAATCCCCATTTGGTATTCAACGTTGCCCACGCAGACATTAACAGATCCTCCAATATGTGGTCGAGAAACTCTTAACTCGTTGATGATTATCTCGGCAAATCCTAAATTACCTCATAAAGCCATCCATGAATACACGATGATGAAATCGAATTACTAAGTAATTCAAGAATGATTTTAACAAAAAGAAATATATATAACAATGGCAGATATTTTTGGAAGATCAGTAACACGTGTTCCTGAATCAGTTACTATCTCACAGGTAAAAAGAATAATCAACAAAGCTATCTCCGTGATAGCAAACTTAGATGAATTAAAAAAATTATCTGATCAAATAAATGCTATTACAGGATTACAAAAAACCATCGATGACATTAAAGTAACTGCTGGTGATTCCGCCAATGATATGAAAAAACTACGTGACGATTATAACAATCATATAACCAGATTTAATCAACTCCAACATAATATCATTGATTCTATTGAAACTCCAATCAATAACTTCTTTGGTGTTCCGCGTGTATACCCCGATTTACATATTGCACAAGTAAAATCAACCGTTGATAATTTAAAAAAATTACGATCTGATTTTGATTCTCATGTTGATCAATTTACTAGTTTACGAAGAAATTTTAGAAAAGCTGATGACGCCATCGACAAGTTCTTCGGAAAAGATGCAAAACCAGATGATATTAAAAAACTCTCACAGACATTACTACAAAATTAGATGAAATAACCGAGATTAATAACCGGTTCGGTATTATTCGCGAAGATAGATCAATTTCAGATTTAATCGCGATTAATAAAAAATCCATCGATGATCTTAAAACGAACATAGATGCCATAGTATCAGATGGAACGAGAATGACATCTATCGTTGAAAAGGTAAAAATCCCTCATGAAAAAAAATCATTGTCAACAACGTATACACGATTCAATACGGATCATATACGTGGACATCTACAAATAATATTTTACACGTTACTGCAACCGTAAAGGGAATTTATCGATTAACGTTAGTAACACCAACGTTGTTTACGTTATCATCGTCAAGTTCATCTGGAGTCAATAATACGATAAAAAGGATCATCGACAAGGATACGATTGAACAATTCACGATTACATCCACTGATAATAATCTAGCTAGGGTTTCAATGTCATGGTATGTTGAATTTGTAGCTGATTTAAGTAAACAGTTAAACTAGAAGTTTCAAATGAAAGGAATTTCAGAGAATTGTTGACGTCGTTAATAGATAAAATGTCAACGACGTCATTGGCACCAACAGCATTTGAATACCGTTATAACACCGTCAAAGAATTCAGAGATAAACTTGAAGCGTTAATCGCCGAATATAAAAAAAAAAGAAAAAATACCAGCGTAGAATCACAGCGTTAGATGTAACTGTTTACTCGGTATCAGGTGTAATTGCCGGCGCTGGAATAATACTATCTTCGGTGGTTATGATATCCCCCGTTGTTGTACCAATTTGTATATCCGCGGCGGCAACAATCGCAGGGGTATTCAGCGGAATAACAAAAAAAATATCATCATGTTCTCAACAAAAATTACACGATTACGCTGTTAAACTTATTACTGCGTCAAACGCTTATTCGGAATTGTCAATGCTGATCTCGTTATCGATTGATGATCAAATAATCACAGAAGAAGAGTTCTCGAAGATGGTAAAGTTGTATGATTCAACGATTTCAAAGTTGGAAAACAATAATTGGAAATTACAAAGTAATTTCAATAACAATGACAACATCGTCGCAAGAAATCCTTCAACGAATAGCAACAAATACCGCCAACACAAAAACAAAATTGATCTCGGTGGTAACGAAAACACCAGAATTCAGCATTGAATTTAATCCTCCGTTGGCAGTATCTGCAATCGCGTTAACACAATTAAGATGCTACTACAGTTGGCCTAATGTCAGATTAGAACCGTTCAATGGTAAACCCCCCAATAACAGTTTCACGTTCACGTATAAAAAAACTAATCCAGATGGAACAAAAACAGAACCAACCACACATACAATACATCTACCAACTGGTGTATACGATATCGAAGATATCAATGACGCAATCATAGAATCAATCTAGGCAATCACAGGACCAAATATCATCGAAGTCAAAGATGAAGCTGATAAATACCCAATTGAAATAAAAGGACATGAACCGTTGCTGTCAACGGTTATCGAAGTTAACTCACCTGACTACGCCGTAGATATATACAACAGCTCAATTAGAACTTTATTGGGGTATCATGTGTTTATTCCAGGCACCGTCGACATAAAAGATTTGCCACGTGAACCATTAAAATCTGACTATGTATCCACGGTGTCGGATTATCATGGGTTTAATCGTGATGATATTGATGGTATACCTAAGTTAACATATGTAAATAATCAACGAGTAATAACTCCTCTAATGACTGATTCTAGTGTTGTTGGAAATACATTTAGATTAATGAATAATGATTTTAATCGATTTTTAGGTTATATAATAACTGCAATAAGTGAAATTCCACCACGTCGCAACGACGTCATCAAATACATGCAAGTGTGTAATGAAATTATCGCTACGATGGAATTTAGTAATCGTTTAAGTGTTAACCATCTTTTAAACGATTTTTCTGAACCACTACTTGATAAATTTTTAACGGATAATAAAATCCGCTTCGGAGATATTTCCGAGTTTAAATTTCCAGGATATTGTACCACAAATGCGTCAAAAACTCAGTGACACCATCGATGAATTCTTCCCGCGGATTCATCAAAGATCGCTGGATAGTCTTCCTGCGTTTCATCCGAGATTACCAGAACCATCACGTAGAGATTTCACTGATGATACACCTAGTGGTTCACAATTAGATTACTCCGATGATGGCTTTTTTCGTACAGTAACAGCAGCAGATGCAACAGTTTATAATCGTGTATTAACAAACGAACTGAGTTCCGAGTATATAACAGAGGGTCCAATTAAGTGGATATTTACATCACCGTCTACCGGGAAAAGTTTCACAATCACGTATAATAATTTACCTGCGAGATTCAACAACATGAAGCGATTTTATCAAACTCATCAACAACAACTTCGAAATCTTATTCAAGAATATCTCGGAAATTTTTTTAAATTTTTCAGGTATAACAACTACACGTGATTTAATCAAGCAACAACAACAACAACTAAATCAAATTATCGCTGATATGAATTCATTAAATAAAAAATTACTTGATAATTCACATGATAAAAATTTTCAACATGTATTTTCACTGACAGATAAAACTCTACCTGATTATAAATTTCCAGGGTATGATGTACCAGCGATGAGCGCATCAACGAGAAAACTCATCGATGAATTCTTTCCTCAGATTCACGCGTTATGGTTTAAACTAATTCCGCCAGAAGCAATTTTAACATCAACGAATTCAGTGTACCGCAACAACAAACACAGATCTCCCGGTAACGTTGATATATCATCTGTGATTGCAATACACGTTATCTGTGATGGTATCCTTGGAAGTTTCTCCGTGGACGTTTCAAAATCAAATAGCGCCAACCAAGGATATATCATGTATACATTTTCTCCGGACGTATCACCAGGGAGTCTTATAGTTAAAAACCCACCTAATCTGACTTACTTGGAGCCCGTTAATCCATTTCTCGCCAAGATGAATTTTTCAATAACCGACCAAGAATTTAATCTAATTGACCTTCGCGGGGAAACACTACAAATAACGCTAGATGTGAAAAGTTACTGAAAATTCGAAGAATTTTACAAAGAACTTTCAGGTCCTGAATTGCTTTGCAATTTCAAAGGACTTCAAAATCGTAAAAATTCTTTAGTGAAATTCTGAAAGTTTTTGCATAAAATCAACGGTGAAACCCCCCCCCCCCCCGAATTCATTTAGAGAAAATCGATTTTAGTTAAATTTTTCAACAAACTAATCATTCAACAACGTAAAATCGTCGTAAAAAACATCGAATATTCGATAAATATCAACGATTGTACCTTAAAAAGTATCGAAATTGAACTAAAATCGATTTTCTCTAAATGAATTCGGGGGGTTTTCACCGTTGATTTTATGAAAAATCTGTCGACGGATTACACAAAAATGACAAAAAAGTGAAAAATCAATGAAATTTTAACAAAATCAATGAAATTTTAACAAAATCAATGAAATTTTAACAAAATCAATGAAATTTTAACCTGTGTGTGTAGTATTATACAATGTGCCTAATTTCCAACAATTAGAAAATGAAAAATCTTTTTTAGATTTTTAAAAACAATTTCAATAATGTATCAACACGTGCTAATATATATCCTTGATAAAGAACTCCTTGAACAAGCTATCAGAGATGTATTCAGCGGAGCAACAACAAGCGAATTCTACGTGGATACAGTCATAGATAACTTAGGCACGGAAAAGCTTTATTGACGGATTATCAAATGTTACAACGTCAGCTAAACGTTATAACCGTGGTGAGATTAACCCGTGATCAAATAATGCAATACGCCCATTCATGCCTGTCCGTGCAAAATCTTAAAAAAATCTTACATATTTTCTAAAACTTTTCATTTCACGATTTGAAATTCTGAAAGAATTTCCAGCTAAAAAAAATCATTGTATAAACTTTTATACTTGTTTATTATTGACCGCATACAATACAATTTTACTTCCCTGTTATTGAAACAGGTTTACAAAATTGTTCTAGTTGAGTAATCGCGGCGGGTATTATACATGCGTTTCCAATTACCTGTGTACCGGTTATACGAAGGAGGCTCTCTACGCGTGGGAATCAGCCTGCTCGATTAAAGTTTATATCTGTCTCACCTTACAATTAATAAGTTTTCTTTGCTCATATTCTGCACCTAATTGCTTCCTAACATGTTCTACGATCGTACATAATGGTACAAATACACTAACGTCTTCGGTATTAACTAAACATTCACGGATAAGTTTTTGAATTTTCTTAATTAAATAATACTGCTTAGCGAGTACATACTTTCCATTGTTTTGTGCAAATTCAATATCGTCAAAATCGGTCATGATTTGATCACAATCTAACCCTGAACATAGTTTAATATTTTGATCTTTGAGCTTGTTAATTTCCGAAATAATACATTTGATATTTTCAGAATTCATATTATATAAAAATATGTTTGTTAAATTGCTTGCGATTTCACAAAATGAATTCTGGACCCGCTAAGGTGTTGGTCATCTTAGCATGTCCAGAAGCTTAATGCGATTACGATGATGATGGGTATATACAATGGATGACGACGGCACATTACAACCCCACTATCTAGTTTGTATGGCGGTTGTATACATATACGACGGCACAATTACACATCACCGTTTTGAACCCCCTTAGTGTACAAATATACATCAAGCGGCGTCCAACGGTTACACATATAATCACGAAACGTATTCCCCACGAGTAGAGTCTAACTCGGATAGCGGGTTAGACCTACAAGAGGATACGTTTAGTGCGTGGACACACACGGACAGTACACAACAATAGATTATAGGTGATTATGTGGTTATATACAGATGCAATGAATGACGACGGCACAACAATTGATTATAACGATTATGGTTATATATGTACAATGAATTGATTCAATGACAATGAATGACGACAGCACAACATATAGGGTGA
The DNA here is from genome assembly GCA_029339505.1 of Unio delphinus. NCBI lineage: Eukaryota > Metazoa > Mollusca > Bivalvia > Unionida > Unionidae > Unio > Unio delphinus. The sequence goes on from JAQISU010000090.1 coordinate 4,103,051, forward strand.
TTCAATGAATGAATTGATTCAATGACAATGGATGACGCGGGCTATTCTACATTCAAGTACAAAAACAAACCCCAAAATTCAACCCGGTTTGAATGTCAATAATAACATTCACACCACGTGTGACGGTGTGATTTGAGTTTGCACTTGAACTTCGAGCTAAAGCCCAAATATATAACAGACGGGATTGTATATAACCACTCATTACTACGAAGTTAAATAAAGAGATGTGTGCTTTTTATTTTTTGCTGTGTTTAATAATAATCACTGATAACGTTGAAGTAACACATAATACTTGAAAAACACACACAAAAAAAGAATTAAATACGACGTGTATATAAAACAGTTCTGTTAATACTTGAAAAAAACGAAAATTGATTGTATGTTATTGAAATTCATAACAGCGAAATCAACCAATGACTGTGTTTAAGATCCGTAACTGTGTCCTTCGTGATTTGTCACACGCGCGTTACCTAAGGGAGTTATTCCCCTTGAACAATGCAAGATTACGTACTTATACATAAGTAAACTGAATTTTTTCTCCATTTTTTTCTGGAAATCGCCGTCTTGGTTATTCCCTCTGCAACAAGTCGTACTGAGGATATACAAATATCAAAATATCTACCGGCGCTTTTCATAGACTGAAAAACTATCTCAGTGTTATTTGCCGTATTAAACGATTTTACAGGTCTAGCATTTTTTTTCGAGTGTTTCCCAGTCCCATCTCGTTTGGTGTTTTCGCGCTGTGCAACAGCTTGTAGATTCGATAAAGAATTATTAGTCTTAATACCATCAATATGATCAATAACAAGGCCATCCTTGATCAATCCATTAAACACCTCGAAGACGAAACGATGATTGAGATAAGTTTTCTTTCCGGTGCCAAATCTCAAATATCTAAGATTAGTCATAGTACCAATTGGCTTCTTGAGTCTACAGTTTCTAACAACACCATCACGAGAGGCTTCGTAATTGGTGATCACTGGATGTCTTTGAAATTCTTGGTTCATTTATATACATAATATTTTATTTGTCTAAATCATTATTTGGTTTAGATATATTATTTGAAAATCTTTCTATGTAGTCCTGAGCAGTTTTTATGATTTTGCCGCTGGCAACGTCGTTGACGTCATTGACAGAGTTAGGATTTTTGATTTTTTTTTGGTCATAATAACGCTTCAACTCTCTATAACGCTTACCACCGCAACTGATACATAACTGTGATTTGCCTCTAACACCTACCCTACAATACAGGCACGGGAGAGGACCATTGCTCCCCCGACGAAAACTTTGCATATGATACCCACAGAATTCATTTCTGCATGATTTGTTACATGCGGTTACTGATCCAATCATGAGCCATTTGCAATGATTCATTATATAAAGAACTTTTTATTTAAATACTTGTTTTAATTATAATATGAAAGAATTCAAGAGATTATCAAAAATTAATCCCAAATTTAATCGGGATGCTAGATTTAATCTCGATAAAATATATGATAAACCAAAATGTCTAATAGATAACAAAACCATATTGAGTAAAATCAGCGACTGTTTTAATGAATTTAAGCGCGATGGAGCATCTCATGCGTGGTCGACATTTCGAATTACTGATGAAGATGTCAATGTACCTGTAATCGATGCTACCATGAACGATAAAAGAGCAGCTGAGTTACTTTCACACCTTGGCGAGCCAACAGGGAAATCCAAACGTGTAGCATCCAAAGGTGAAATTGCACAGCAATTTCCAATCAAAGATTCCCAACAAAGCAATTCCCAACAAAGTAATTCAAAGAGGTACTTTTTCAGAATAAAATTCATTATCGAAGACAAAGGTGAATGGATTATCAGAGATAAATTTGAACCAATCCTCAAGGATAAAAAAATTGTCATTGTGAGTAGAGATTCCAAACCAGGAATTCTAACTGGAATTGACAAACCATACTACGTGAACCGTTACCCTGTAACAGTAGTTGTTTACGGAATATATCCGCTAAATGATAAGCCAAGTATTGCAAAACTAGCACCTATGAAAACGGCGTCATCGGATTCGTCAAGGCTCAATTGTGTAGCAACACGAGTAATGGAACACTTCACGAATGCATCCCGGGGAAACAAATTAACTGAACAACGACGTAAGAAAATAACCGAATGGGAACTGACAGTGAAACAGCGCGGGGCAATGATTTCCGATATAGCTAAATTAGAAGCATCATTAAAATTTCCAATATCGGTAGCGACGATAACCGGAGAAGTATTATACGAACCGAAATATAAATCGCGAGGAGCTCCAATTGAAATTATCGATCATAACAAATACGCATGGACACCCGCAGTAAATGTATTTCCACGAGAACGAATCGTGAGATATATCCCCGAGGAATTTTCCGGGGAGTTTTGTAAGGATGTTTTCCACGAAGAGAAATTATTTGATGCTATTCATGCGTTGTGTAAAGATGATCCTGTGTCAGTGTGGCTACTTCGTAGCGAAGATTCAGAATCAGGATTTGATCAGTTTGTAAGACCGAATGGAGAATTATATCGCAATGAAGCGTTACACTCAAGGATGAAAAAAGCCGCTGTAAAATACTCGAAGAGTTTCAATGAAAAGTCTAAAGAATTTTTCCATGAAAAACTACTCACGGATAGTTTTACGATTTCATCAGTGGTAGCTCATTTTGCACGAGAAAAGAACTCATGGCATCCAACACAAAGTGATTTTCTCGAAGATGTCAAATTGAGTTGCGTCGAATTCGGTCATGGAGGACTGTGGAATACAAAATACCACCGCGAGGGTATGATTTCAATTAATATAGCTGCGTGTTATCCAGGGAGTTTTCTCGGATATGGAGAAGCCTCTAAGTACTTTAAACGATTTGGACACCCCACACATGAAATGACTCGTGTTTCAGTTAATGGTCCCTTGCCCGATTTTGACTTAACTGGATTCGCTTGTGTGGTATCATTTGAATTAGCGTCAGGATTACATCCATGTAGTTATGTTTGGATTGGTAGACATATGTCTGTGAAACACTGGATGCCAATAGTGTTACTACGATAAATGATTGATAGTGGTATGCTGATATCGCTGATTATCAGCGAAGCAATTATATGCTATCGAACTCAAAAAGAAGTTTGGCTACCAAAACCAGATTTAGATGAAATAATACGCGAACAACGAAAACAGTTTTCTGATGGAAAATCGGAGATTTTAAATGAACAACAAATCATGGATTTGTCTAGGAAGTTATTTGAAATTGAAAATGGACAAGCAAAAGATTTCGGACGAAAAATAATCGGTAAATTTACTCATGGTGGAAGATACAACAATGCAAAATATTCTTCGCGGTTGATCACAGACAGCGCTGAATACGATTTTATCATAGCGGATTTAACGAAACATGGAAAACTTGTAACTCGTAAAGATGCTTTTCTATCCAATGGTGAGAAATCGGGTACAATTGTTACCTACTGTGATGGATATAGTCGTCAGTATACACACTTAAGATCATCTATGCTCGGTTATTCTACTATTAATCTATTTTCGATGATAAATAGATTTCCTAATACCGCGGTTAGAGTAGCTACTGATTCGATGTATGTCCACCACAAATATAAATCAGATGTGGCTGAATTCACATCCCCGGAGGAAGCATGGGGATGTTGGCGATTTAAAAAGGAGACGCTACACGAGTATTGTGAATCGGCAGATGTTATGATGGACGATAAATACTTGAAAAGCAACCAGTGTTCAGAATTTTCTAATGCACCACCGTTATCTGATCCTGTTACGCGATATAAAATCGTTTATATAAACGGATTAGGAGGATCAGGAAAGACAACACGAGTAATTAATTTGTTCAATAAGAAAAGAAAACCAATTGAAAAATCCGTTGAAAAACCAATTGAAAAACTTACAGATGATAAAAAAAAAATACAAGAAATTATACGACAAATCTTAGGGGAAAATTCTACGGAAACCCCTATGGAAACCCCTATTGAAACCCCTATGGAAAAGTCTACAAATTTCACAAATATGATTGTGCTAACACCAACTCATAAACTTGCCAGAGACATAAAAAAGCGTGGGGTAAATGCTTGTACTTATCACAGTTTCTTCCGATGGAGCGGTGATAAGTGGACTCCAGAGCGAATGGGAAATAAATATATTCCATCGGTAATATTATGGGATGAAATTTGTACTGTACCGTTACATATATTAAAAATGTTTCTTGAATGGCTGTCAACGAAAAATACAAAAATTATTATGTGCGGTGATTATGGTCAACCACCACCAATTTTCGGTGAATCTCCCCATGAATGGCTAAAAAAATACGTTGATTATTACACGGAGATGAACGATGACATTAGATCATTAGATGTAGTATTAAAGGTGTTGAAACAACAAATCAGATTACAACCGGATAGAATCCAATGTGAAATAATGCGTGAAATAATTTCAGAAACTCCCATGAATGATTTTTGGGAAGCATGGAGACCAAACGATTTGATAGTAGCAAGTAGAAAAATTGTCAGAGATAAACTTCAGATGAAATTATTTGAATTACATAAACAAAAATTTGCAACACTTCCAGTACCGCTCTGTTATAGACCCAAGGATACACGAAAGCAGAATATTTTCGTTGACATTCCTGGACAACGTGAAAAGCAGAATTTAGTGTTAAATGATATTGTACTGGTTGATATCAGCGTCGTCGAAGAAGCATTGCGTGCTGATAAATCCCCGTGGACGTTAGGTTACGCAGCGACAATACACTCTTCACAGGGATTAACTGTCACAGACACAATTGTTTGGATAGTAGATAATCGCATTGAGTGGTCAAATTTAGTTTATCTCACAGTGTCTCGAGTACGAAGAATAAACCAACTTCGAAGAATCATTGTTGACGAAGTCAGTGACAATGATGACACTACAATCAGCGCCGATGATATCATCCGGGACATAATCAGAAAAAAACTCTCTGGTTATAAACAACAGGATAAAAAAAATAATAGAAAATTTGACATTGATGCTGAATTAATAATTACGTTGAAGCAACAACAGAATAATCACTGCGCGAGTTGCAATTGTATAATGCGTTGGAGTTGGTCGAATAAAGATCCTCGCCAATTTACCGTAGACAGAAAGAATAGCAGCGTAGTTCATACCAACGATAACGTTATGCTGACTTGTCTTGAGTGCAGCAGACGCCGGGGTGCCGGCACATTGGGTGCTAGTTAAGACCACGCGGTGGTAATTGAGTATCCTCGGGAATTACCTGTAGTTGTTGTCGAGTAAATCCTCGCTGAGGAGCAGTTGAATCCAGTTTATAGATTGCTGGTCTAGAAACGCTAGCGTTTCCACCAGTAGATCGTGTTATACCGGATATCTTATGCGTAGTGACGCTCCAAATAGGATCGGTAGCTCTTTTTTTACCACCCTCAAGATCTCCTGGTTCGTATAAGTACCTTACAGTGACATTACTACCAAGAATTGGTTCTTTTGAAAAATCTTTTTGTGGTTGTACGGGTATATACTTCTTTTTAATAGCGTTGTTAGGTTTCATGTTGATTGTTCTAGTAATCTCATTATTGATTGCGGTAACTACACCTGGTAGTCTCTTAACCCATTCACGGGATCGCTTTTCTTGGATGAATTCCTTCGCGTATTGATATCCAAATAACCGCTCAGCAAGAGTCCGATTAAATCGTTCAACAATTGCCTGATCGCGATGTAACGCAGTGTGTCCTCGTCTGATGGTGACATTATGATGTTTTATCGTTGTTAAAACAGCGCCTTGAAATTCCTTGCCAGGATCAACTTGTAATAGATTTGGCCAATGCAGAGGACCCCTTCGATAAATCCTTTCAAATGCAGAAGCCACTTCAGTTGATGATTTTGTCCTTAGCGGCTCTGCTTGTTTGTATCGACTCGCAATATCAACTACGGTTAACGCGTATTTGTAACCGCGATCATGCGGCAGAAATAGTATATCAGCTTGATGAACTTCATTAGGAACTGTCACATCAAAATGCGAGTAGTTAATTTGTTTAGGCGCTGGTAGATAAATTTGCCATATCGCCTGTTTGGATAACCAAACCGCCGCTGTAGTTTTTTTTTCACTTTTGCAGCGCTAGCGAGTTTACTAATTGCTGCCTTACCTCTCTAGTATCCTCTCGGAGAATAGTAAATATATTCCATGTTGTTATTAATTACCCGCACCAAATATTAATTTGCCTTTCATGGCGGATTTTATTAACGTCGAGGCTAATTTTTCTTTGAACGATTTATCTGGAATAGCATTCAACGCGTGAATCAATGCTACATCTGCGAGATGACGCTGTTGTAGATCACCGCTACGGTAAGCTATATCATGTATACGACATGCTTCATCGATAGCGTTTATAGAAATTTTCTCCCGGATTAGGATTATCAACGCTATCAAGTCTTATGTCTAATCGTGTTCCTGGTCCGCAATAACTATAACCGGGGAGATGTTTTTCACCTGGATATTTTGCCCATGGTAACCCTGGGAGTTTAGCTAAATTGGCGGCAATATCTCCACCGGTGATTCTTTTTTTTTTTAAAAGAATTTTTCACAAATTGATATTTTTTTGTACCGCATATTTCACACTTGCCAGTGACCGCGCTTCGATTATTTTTTATGGTAACAGTCGTTGGGTCAAACGTCGGTGTACGCTTCCTACATTTCACACAATATAGATCCATAATTATATTTATGTTATATCAACAAATGGAAGTGCTCGATTTCTCCGCGTTGAAGAAACAACAACCAGTAAAACATCATCCGATGTTACCAAACTCAATTAGAATGATTATCATTGGACCTTCCGGAAGTGGTAAAACCCAGTTGCTGTTAACGATGATAATGAAGTATTTAACCTGGGATAAATTGTATCTAATTGCGCCCAGCGTAGACGATCAACACTGCTATCAAGTATTAAAAGATTACGACGAAAAAGCTTCAGAAGCTTACGGCGGAAGCGCAATTGAATTTATCACTGACATTGAAGAGGCCCCATCCGTGGATGACTTGGATGGATCCGTTAATAATCTAGTCGTGTACGACGATGTTATGTTGGACCAACAAAAGAATCCAGCTAGAATATTTTCCCGAGGACGTCACAAAAACTCTGACGTGATATATGTAACTCAGCGGTATACACAAATACCAAAAGTGATAAGAGACAACTGCAATTTGTTATGCGTGTTTAACGGAGTTGATACTCATACTCTTAGAAATATTTGGCAGACCTGGTGCCCTGACATGGATTATAATCGATTTCAAAATTTCTTTAGCGGCGCTAGAGCTACCCCACATGGATTTGTAACGATAAGTATACACGATCCTCGGACACGATATCGAATTGGATTAGACCGCATCTATAGCTAATTCGGTTAGCGCATAGCAGCAGAGAGGGTGAACGCCATATATTTGGCGTCTTTTTTTTATAAATGGACCCTTCTAGTTAATATTTATTAGAAAGGTCTATTTGACAAATTGAGGTTTCCTAGTAATATTAACTATAAGGGTCGATTTGACAAATTTAGGCTTTCTAGTAAATATTTAATAGAAGGGTCGATTTGGTAAATTGAGGCTTTCTAGTAAATATTTAATAGAAGGAAGCCTCGTTGACGCCTAAAAATTTGGTCTGTTCACCCTCTCTGCTGCTAGGTATTATACAACTTTTGTAATACAGTGCTTTTGTGGTGTTTTTTGTAGATGGTGCTCTGTGTTTTTAATGTTTTGTTGTTTCCTAGTTGTAAATTTCTTGCAACATTGTGTTGCTGTGTCTGATGGCCTTGGGTATTGGGTCACCTTATAGTCGCTATTTGGGGCCCTATTTTAATCCTATTATCGGTTTGTTTGTTTATATTTGCAGCTTTGTGCCGTGGGACCTGATAGTCTTGGACTTGGACTACCTTATATGTTCTAATTTATTGGACTTCTATTTCCTACTATCTTGTGCTATTTAGTTTTGCGACCTTGTGTCGCTGGGCCTGATAGTCTTTGGGTGTTTTGACTACCTTATAGGTGCTAATTTTGGGTCCTATCTTAATTTGTTATCTAGTTTTTGTGCATTGTTCTCAGTGCACTGATTGGTTCTATTTTAATTTATTTTTGTTTTAATCTATATGTATAGTTTTACACTGTATACTTGATTGTATTCCTAGAGAGAAGGTTCAGAAGAGAGGAAGAAGCAGGGGGTGTAGAGGAGAGTGTTAGTTCTATTTCCTATGAATGACACCCTATTACTGATGTTTTGTATGGTTTTTTAAGATGTTTTTATTTTAGTATTAATATGTAGTAGTTTACTTTTGATCCTGCTACTATTTTTGTTGTTATTTATTAAGTTCTTTATTTATGACCTTATTTCTGGTGATGGTTTGTTTACCCTATTAGTGAGCCTCGGTGAGTGTGGCCGTATTTATATAATAATTTTTCCCCTTGTTTTAGGTCAGATATGTGGGTCAGCGACTAAGTGATAACCAGTGGGTCCCTGCCGTAAATACACGGGGCCGTTAAGCGACACGTCAAGGATTATCCTCTGGCACACCCAGACTCAGCCCCATGGTCCGGTCCGTGAGGCGCGGCGATCAGGTGACAACAAATGGGCCTCTGCCGTAAATACACGGGGCCGTTAAGCGACACGTCAAAGGTATCCATTGATGCACCCAATTTCCGCACCCCGGTCCTTAACCGTTTCTTAGCTTTCCTGACCGCAAAGGTTAAATTTTGATTTTTTTTATCTTAGGGGCTTTACACTACCTGGCTCTTTTTGGTCGTTTAAGTGGTGTTATTTTTAAATATTTTCTATTTTTCCTATGTTTTTTAGGAATTCTAACATATTTCTGGTTAGGGTAAGGGTTAGGGGTAGGTTTGTTTACCCTATTTGTGAGCCTCGGTGAGTGTGGCCGTATTTATATAATAATTTTTCCCTTTGTTTTAGGTCAGGTATGTGGGTCAGCGACTAAGTGATAACCAGTGGGTCCCTGCCGTAAATACACGGGGCCGTTAAGCGACACGTCAAGGATTATCCTCTGGCACACCCAGACTCAGCCCCATGGTCCGGTCCGTGAGGCGCGGCGATCAGGTGACAACAAATGGGCCTCTGCCGTAAATACACGGGGCCGTTAAGCGACACGTCAGAGGTATCCATTGATGCACCCAATTTCCGCACCCCGGTCCTTAACCGTTTCTTAGCTTTCCTGACCGCAAAGGTTAGATTTTGATTTATTTATCTTAGGGGCTTTACACTACCTGGCTCTTTTGGTCGTTTAAGACGTGTACGGTGTTATTTTTAAATATTCTATGCAAATATCTCAGCTGAATGCTTTAAATACGACCGTCGATTCTGTTTCGGGGTGCTGACATCATAGGTCATAGATAACAGCGCCCCCCTGTGATTGTTTGGATTTACGCTAGTTGATTCGTAGTTTGATCAGATGGTTTGCTTTCAATACGTTTCATTTAATACCACATCATTTGGAATATGAGCTGATCATTCCATTCTGCTCTTCAGACCATTTCTACTAATGCCAGATCATTTGGAATCTGAATACATCATTTCATTTTTGGGGTTAAATCATTTAATTCAAGACTACATAATTTCATTTAATACTACGTTATTTGGAAGCAGAATTCATCATTTCATTTGTTGAGTTAAATCATTTTATTTCATACTACGTACTTTCATTTAATAATATATCGTTTGGAACCAGATTTCATTAATCCGTTTTGTTCTTTAAATCATTTTATTTAATACCAGATGATTTGGAATTTAAATTCATGATTTCATTTGTTGAGTTAAATCATTTCATGTTAGACTACATCATTTTATCTAATAGCACGTCATTTGGAAGCATATATCATCATTCCATTTTGTTCTTTAAATCGTTTTATTTAATAGCAGATCATTTCATTTAACGCCACATCATTTGAAATCTGAATTCATTATTTCATTTTTGGGGTTCAATCATTTCATTTCATGCTACATCATTTCATATCACACAACATCATTTGGAATCTGAATTGATCATTCCGTTTGTTTGGTTAAATCATTTTATTTCACACTTGATCATTTCATTTAATACCACGTCATTTGAAACTTACAAGCATCATTCGGTTTTGTTCGTTAAATCATTTCATGTGACACCACATCAATTGGAATCTGGATTGATCATTTCATTTGCTAGGTTAAATCATTTGATTTCATACCAGATCATTTGATTAATGTAATTTTGGCGGCGACGGCTGCCCATAGATTAGTCAGTAGAACAAACAACATACACTCTGGTCATCAAGCACATTATGCTATAACAGATCAGGATCTTTGATTTTTTGCAGTTTGGCTCTACTTGTAAGCGAGTACTTTTTTGAATTTTTAGCACTGTACTACTGTCAAATCTTCACGTAAAATTAATGATTTATTGTGAAGCTTTTGCATCAACTTGTAACGATACGTTATTTTTTTTTTTTTAATTAATAAGCTTACGCTCTTTTCTTAAAAATAAGTATCTTTATCATGAAGAAAGTGACATTTTCGTGATCATTACACATTTTGAACGAAAGAAGTAACTTAAATTAGGCCGATAAATCAGCCCTTCACCCCGTTACGATTTTGATGTTGGGGTGAGGTACATATCGCAAAAAGAACCCTTCAGCCGACTGGAGCTTAACAGCCGCGAGAAATACCGGTAAGTGTGTGAAATTTACGCTGATACGTGCAGACAAAAGTGTCTGCAGATAATTGCAGGTTTCAATGAATAGGTGAAATCAGCCCCTCACCCCAACATCAAAATCGTAACGGGTGAAGGGCTGATTTATCGGCCTAAACTTAAATATATTCCACCCACCACTGCCGATATAACGAGAAACGTACAATATTCCTTAAGAATATCGTTTTTGTCACAAAACTCCATTCTATATTTGTGCAATTTGTTTTATTTAATTTATTTTTCGTTACAAAAAAAAAATACTCCGTGAAAATGGTGACATGTTTTGGATATATGGAAAGTCATTTTCTCCAATAAGAAGTGCATATACTTGCCGATGCATGACTTTTCCTATGCAAACGAACACACAAGCACACACACAAACACACGCACGCAGACACACACACACTGCGGCATGGCATTGAATTAACTATTAATGTGTGTAACGAGTCTAAACTCTTACAATAAGTAACAGAAACGAATGAAAGACAACAAGCTTTGTAAAATTTAACCACCCGCCCCCCCCCCCCCCCAAATTTGTTTTCTTCCCTAGAAGGCAAAGTGAAAATGAGAAAATAGAATTACGGTATTGCGAATTAAATCCCAAACTAATTAAAGAATTACACACACATGTCCTAGTAATTTAAAGTCCTGAATAAAACTCAGTACAAGTCCCAAAGAAATACATTTTTCTTTTTTAAATTTAAGGTTATGACGTGTCTGTTATCTTATAGCTTACAGAGTGTTGATGTGTCAACAGTCTTTTATTGAATCACATAAATATAATTCCATGATTGAATACACTATAAATTCCAATGAAATGTATCAGATCACTTTTCTATTTCCAGAAGAAGAAAAAAATCATTTGAATGCAATAATTTGAAGAAAATTCATTCATCCCAACTGGACAAATACAACATGAAAGTGCAAGATGTTAAAACACGAAGTTCTCACAATTTCAAGATTATATAGTTCTCTACTTTACCTCAAGTCACCATTAGCATTTTCTATAAACCACATTACCTAATGGAAAATAACCATCTATAATGATCCCGATGTTTACAAACTCAAAAGCAAAACCTGGATTACACTCAGGAATTTCCAAAGCGTAGACCAAAATAAACATATATACTTTGTCTATTAATAAAGACCCTGATATTAAGCACATAAACAGAGAGAATAATTTAGATCTGTATTAGTTGTTTACACAAAGCAAAAACAAAAAACAGTAAATCAGGTCAAGCAGAAATGAACTCAGTTTTAGGCAAGGTCAAGTCCAGCATACAATGTTAAATTACAATAGCATCATTACAAGTTCATGTAATTAAATAATTTTCTTAAAAAATAAAAAAAAACAAACAAATAAAGTAAAAATACATAACATGTGTCAAAATGAGGTCAAAACTTTACTGCCTCAATCAAAGTCTGTCATATGAAAGATGCACATGTACGTTATTTTTGTTTAAACAATGGAGATCACTTTAGCTATGCGGAAATCCGGAAGCTACATGCTCTTCATTTTCGCGTTTTTTATTTTCTTTATTTTATTGGTGTTTATATTTGTTTTCCAGTTGGTTTGAAGTCTGCATCGCTGGAGATTGTGACTCTGAACATTACAAAACCGAAGATGCCATAAATGAACTAGAACCAGCATTTATCATACTAAATTAGAAACCCGATTTTTTTTTCATCTTCTAATAATCTTTCGGAGATATAATTTCTAATACGTAAGGATTAAATTGTTTATCAGGAATATATTATTTCATAAGCCAGAACATTACTAGCATTCTACAAATTACAAAAAAAAAAACCAGTTACACTAGGTACCTGAAAAATCAACAACACATCGTTTGCTTATCAAGAACTTTGTAATACCTACAAGTCATAGCAATTAATGTGTTTTAATATCTAATACATATATATTTATATACAGTGCTACGTATATCTGATTTGATATATATTTGTTTTAATTTAATATTGTTTGTCAGTTTAAAATTCTTTTAAAAAAATTTTTTTCATCACATGCTATTGTAATGTAAATTTATTCACAAGAATGTTTTTTTTTCTCCAGAAAATCAGTTGACCTGTATAGTATTTGGTAAACAAGTAATATTGACCTAGATCCTGACCTATTTCAAGTTTAATGACTACCACGAAAATAATTTTAAAATCATTGGTTGTTGTCAAGGTCAGTATGAGACTAGTGAATTAAGAAGTAAACAACTTTTTTTTCTTAAAGTAAAAATGATTCGTTGTCGACAGGGTCATGTTAGGAGTACATGATATAATTGATCACAGGACTCATTTCCCCCCTTCGTGATTTCACAATTTGGGAATTTTTTTTGAAATTGAGCATTAGAATAAGATATAATATTTGTTTTGGTGAAATGTACTTAGTTTTGGAAATTTATAAATTTCGGTAAATCATTTTTTTTTTGTTGTAGACAGTTTTTGAATCCATGTTAACTTTTCTTTAGGCCAGTTGGATTTCAAAGGATTAATTGGTATATCTGAAAATATTTGATGTGCTCATATATATCATCATCATCATTAGTCTCTTGACATAATGTGGTCGTTGAGGCACTGTGCTGCTAAACATCTGACCAGTTCCCTTCACTTGTCTCGATCACATGCCAATGTCTGTGTCTCCGCAAAACTTTCTCTGGTCCATTCTGTGATGTGGTCAGTCCACTTTATTCTGTCTACCTCTCCTTCTGCCACCCTGGATGCTGCTCTGCAGTACTGTTTGTGGATAGACTGTTGGTTCTACTGACATGGTCATACTATTCCAGCTTTCTCTTTTTGACAGTGGTGAGGAGGTCTTCATAGTGTCCTAATTTGTGCCTGATCATGTTACGCACTTCTTCGTTTGTGATGTGGTCCATGTAAAAGATGCCAAAGATGGTTCTATAGCATCTCATATCAAGTGCCTGTATTCTTCATTGTAATTGTGCTGCCAGGGTCCAGGCCTCACATGAATACAATAAGACTGAGATGACTAGTGCTCTCAATAGTCTGATTTTAGTTTTCGGACAGATATTCTTGTCTCTCCAGATGGGTCTTAGCTTTGACATAGCTGCTGTTGTTTGTGCTGCTCGTGAAAAAATTTCGGCTCTTGATCCCTCTTCTGTGATTATGGAACCAAGTTATTTGAACTGGCCCAATGTTTCCAGTTCCTGTCCACTGACTTTAATCTTGGTTGAGATTTGTTTGCCATTGTCTTCTCTGCGCTTATCTCCATGTCAAATCTGGAAGATTTTCATCCAGGTTATTCACTAACCTCGTCTTCACTGCCTGCCAGACCATCAATGTCGTCTGAAAGCGTAGGATGGTGATGTTACGCCCTCGAATGCTGACTGTCCAACAATGGTTTTCCAGGGCTTCACTCATGATGCGCTCTAAGTAGATGTTGAAAAGCGTCTGTGACAGGAGACAGCCTTAACGTATTCCAACTGTTGTCTTGAACCAGTCCCCTCACAGAACCTTGAGCAATTATTGCACAGGTAGCCTTGGCGTACAGCTGCTTGGTGGTATTGGTCTACTTTTGACCCATGTTGTACTTCTTCATTGTGACCTACAATGTCTCATGTCACACTCTGTGAAAACCCTTTTTAAAATCTATGAACACATGACAGATGTCTTGTTGATGTTGCGAGTATTTTCACACAGAACCCTGAGATTGAATATTTGTTCTGTTCTGCTTCTTCCACTCCTAAATCCTACCTGTTCTTCAGCGATTATTTCTTCTGCTTGTGGATTCAGTCTGTTCAAGGTGATCTTCAGCATCACCTTACCAGCATGGCTGACCAAACTGATAGTTCTGTAATTTTGGGACAGCTGAAAAATGCCTTTTAGGGGGCGAGTGTTATAATCAGTGACTGGGTCCATTGTACTGGTCCTTCGCCTGTCTGCCAAATCTTGTTGCAGATCTTTATTAGTAGCTCTAATACTGACCCTCACCCCATAATTGATTAAGTTCAGCTGGGATGTTGTCTACTCCAGCTGCCTTCCCATTCTTCAGTGCTTGTATTGCTGACTCCTCCTCTTCGTTGAGAATGGGGAAATCGTCATTTGTCGAGTTTGGGACTTCAAGCACCTCTGGGTTTCCTGTGGGAGGATGGTCGTAGAGTTCTTTACAATACTCAGTCCATCTTTTTGCAATGTCACTTGCTTCTGTGAGCCATTTTCCATTTTTGTCTTGAATGGTACTGACTCTTGGTTGCTTCTGTCTGGTGATCTTCACAATATGTAATGCCTTTTCGCAGTTATTCTTAATCAAACTACTCTCCATTTCTGTGCACTTTTGTCCAATCCAGTCTTCTTTTGCTTTCTTCAACTTTATTTCTCTCCTGATATTCCTGTTTATTTCTCGGTACTCCATTGCTCCTGTTGTGTCTGGTGTGTTTGAGGTCTCTTCGGGCATCACACGGATTCAGAATCTCTTCTGTAACCATGGGTTTTTTCTTTGGGCGATGGAAGCCAATAATGTCATTGGTAGCTGTTGTCGTGTCTGTGTTGAAAGTGTCTGCAAATCACTTTAACATTAATATCCATCACAAGGAGTGGAGCACATTTTCCCCCGATTGTAGCTTGGAATGACTTGCAGATGGTTCATACATAATTCTTGGACAAAGACAGTTATCAAAATTTGCTTCGTATTTCCATCAAAGGAGTGTTAAATATTGTGTTTTTACAAGGAACTGTAGTTTAGCACAAAACATACTTCCGCATACGTCATAGTCTTTCATCTTGGACTTTCAAACAGGACTCAAACTTGAATCTACTAGAATATTTCATTACTACCACTTTTGTAATTTAATTCGTGGATTATTCTTGGATTATAATTGGATTTGATTCTTAAAACTTAAGTTCTTTTTCCATTTGTACAATTTTTTTCAGGGAAAATTATTCGAAGCTTGTTGTTTTCACTTTTTCTGTGTTTATTTTTATTAGAGCCGAACACGTAACGAGAGATTAATCAAGTGCCTACAAATACCTACAGACTTATCAAGTACAAATACATATGGACAAACCAAGTGCCTATAAATACAAGCAAATAGATTTAAGTGTCTCCAAACAGCGTTATTCTTGATAATGATTACATACGTAATTGTTACTATAAGTACGCCTTTCCTTAGATTTAGATAGTAACGCATTCTTTAGTAGCATGAATCCATATGTCATCTTTTCGGAAATTGGCAAGTTTGCTCTCTAGCTCTCTCAATCTCGTGTGTGTGTGTGTGTGTGTGTGTGTGTGAGAGAGAGAGAGAGAGAGAGAGAGAGAGAGAGAGAGAGAGAGAGAGAGAGAGAGAGAGAGAGAGAGAGAGAGAGAGAGAGAGAGAGAGAGAGAGAGAGAGAGAGAGAATTCCTATATTTATTTTACTTTCCGATGACTATAAAATCCACGCAAGAACTAAATATCACTTTTCTTTTACAACTCTAGGAGAAAATTAAAATTTTCAGGGATTTTAAAGATCCAAACAAGACATTAAAAACATGCAATTTGCAATTGCACAACAACTTTGTTTTGGCAGTAGCATATTTTAAAAATGTGTCATTTTAAAACTATACATTACGTTAGAAAGGGGAAAAAATAAATGTTAAAAATAAGACAACCAGAATCATAATCAAAATAAAAACATTTAGTAGCTATTGAAGTTTTTGCAGAGAAAAATAAGGATTGATAGTCGTGGATCCCTTCTACAGAAACACAAACTTACAAGTTACATTTCTATGCAAAATGGCAACTGGCCAAAGATTTACTTAATTATAATATATTTGATTGCACAAGTTGTTAGTGACATAGCTTATGACGTAAATAGCTTCCAACCAATACAAGCTGGAGTAAGAGCCTTTACCACAATTTTGATAGAATGATAGAAATGATGTTATTGCATGTGTATAAAACAGTGCTGAAATTCATATATCAGTATGATTTTGTTTTTCAGTTATTCCCCGTGTTTACATGTTAGAAAATGATTTATTCCGTGGAAACGTATTAATTGTTAAAACATTATCTATAACTCATTTCTAGAAAAAAAACTCTAGTGGCCTTGTTTTTAGGGCATCCGCTTGGGATACGGGAGGTCGTGGGTTCGAACTCCTGATGTGTCATACCAAAGACATTTAAAATTGATACCAACAGCTTTTTCCCCAAGGTGCTTAGAACTAAGAGGTTAATGTAAAGACTGGTTGGGCTAGTGTCTGGATAATGTGAATGGGTCGGACATGGTACTACATGTCTGTGGTAGGTTAGTGTAAAGACTTGTCAGGCTGGTGTCGGGATAATGTGAATGGGTGAGACATGATGCTACATGTCTGCGGCATGATCCACCAGTGCTAGACACCACTATAAATGCCACAGTGCATACATTATAGAGATGTGGCTGAAATATTGTAAAAGCTACGTTACAAATTAATTTTCTGTTCGCTTGACCAAGCACACAACCAGATATTGTTATTTTGTGCCGTCTATCCTCGTCATGTTTCACCACCAATGGTCCGTATCTTTTCTAGAGAGATAATGTTAATTTATTATGCAAGTATAGATCGTACTGTGTTAATTATCTTAATTTATATTGGTTTTTTTTTTCCAAAACCATCATGAAATTCGCTTGACGACTGGTCTTAAATGCTAAGTGTGTGTGTGTGTGTGTGTGTGTGTGTGTGAGAGAGAGAGAGAGAGAGAGAGAGAGAGAGAGAGAGAGAGAGAGAGAGAGAGAGAGAGAGAGAGAGAGAGAGAGAAAAACAAATTAAGAGACCTGTTGTATTTTAACACAAGATTTAATGACAATTTAGATGAACAATGTGCGTTGCTATCGACAATAACACCTAGTCATAGAAATAGTGCTAGACTCAGTAGGAATTTAAAATGTTTGATAATAAATTTAACAAATTCATTCTGATTCTGAACAATACTCCATATTTTTAAATTCTCTGTATATGTTGTAAGTTTCATAGATTTTTTTGTCTCCTTGTTTCTTCAATGTAGTGTTTAGCATATATTCATTTTCTATAATCAGATTAAATATATTAAATATACTTTTGCGACATTTATCAGGTAGTTTTGACAGATTGACATACGAGTGGCAACAAATATCAGTGATCGCTACATAATAAATTATTGTGCGTTTTAAAAAAAATAGTAAGCCACATCATTATACCAATACTATCATCACCGTCAAGCAGCTGTACACCAGGGCTAGCAGTGCAGTAATTGCTAATGGTTCTGTGGGAGTCTGGTCCCAGATAAAGTACGGAAAAGCTGTCTCCTGTCGCCCACGTTTTTCAACATCTACTTAGAGTGCTTCATGTGCGAAGCAATGGAAAACCATTATGGGACAGACAACATGGGAAGGCATAATATTAACAACCTCCGGGTTGTCGATGACATTGATGGGTTGGCAGGTACTGAAGATTAGTTTGCCACCTTAGTGAAGAACCTGGATGAAACATCTTGCAGATTTGTCATGGAGATAAGCAACAGCTAAGTCAAGACCCATCTGAAGAGATAGTAATATGTCTAAAAACTAAAATCACACAAGTCCAAGTCATCTCAATCTTGTTGTATTCATGCGAGGCCTGGACCCTGACAGCAGACATACAATGAAGAATCCAGGCATTTGAAATGAGATTTTACAGAATCATCCTTGTCGTCTCTTACATGGATCACATCACAAATGAAGTGCATACTACCATTAGGAACAAAGTAGTCCATTATGAAGACGTCATCACCACTGTCAAAAACAGACAGCTGAAATGGTATAGCCATGTCACTAAAGCTAACAGTCTAACCACAACAGTACTGCAGGGTGGTGTCCAGGGTGGCAGGGAGGTAGACAAGAGAACAAATTTGTGACATCACAAAATGAACCAGGAAAAGTGTTGCAGAGACACAGGCATTGGCACATGATCGAGACGAGTAGACGGAACTGGTCAGATGTTAAGCAGCACGGTTCCTCAATTACCACACTAGGTCAAGAGACTGATAATGATATCTTTATACAGAATTATAGCTAAACTTGGCTTGACTACTATATGTAATTTGTACCTATATACCAAATTATTAGATAGATAATAAAGTTGTAATTGAATATTTTTGATGAATATGATCCCCTTTCTGATTATTAGAAATTTTATCAACACTGAAGGAAAGTGGTATAGAACATGTACGTTTTCAAATATAATGTTCTCCTCACATCTCTTCCACTTAGAAAGATTTTGTTGGTTTTCTCCTTCTGTTTGTGTCTTCAGTATCTTCTCCACCTCAAGTCAATAGACTGAAATTAAAAGATTTTGAAATTTATTTTCTTATTGTATTCCTGTTAATCAGTAGTAGACACAATAAGCATGAGTGATTTAATTTCAGGAACAGTTATACTTTTTCAAAAGACAGACTAATATCATTTTCTAAAACTTTCATTTAATTGGCACCATAAAGGCATTATTATTTGGACATGAAACCACACACACACAGGAAATTAAGATTTAATACATACAGCACCAATTCTGAACAAGTAAATAAGCAGCTAATGATTCTACATAAAATCCTGTATTGTTTACCAATGAGAATAATTTTGTTAAATATGCTCTGGTTTTTCATTGTTATCCATAATAATTTGCACTTCACAAATTTTGCAACATAATTTCACTGATCACAAGAAATGCATACAATATTAACATACAACATATTCAAATATTATTAGCTTACAAAA
This sequence comes from Unio delphinus, assembly GCA_029339505.1. Classification (NCBI taxonomy): domain Eukaryota; kingdom Metazoa; phylum Mollusca; class Bivalvia; order Unionida; family Unionidae; genus Unio; species Unio delphinus. The sequence goes on from JAQISU010000090.1 coordinate 4,122,500, forward strand.
TTATAATTAAATTTTCAATAAACTGTCAATTATAATAAATCATTTGTCGATCAATGTAAATATTTACAAGAAGATCTCAGGGTTAAATATTTTTTTAAAATGTAATAACAGAGGACAATTCATTTCCAAATATCTGAAGGGTTACTGGATGCAAGGAATATGACTTATCTGCCTTTAATATCACAACAGTAGCTGGGAAGGTGAACAGAATTTCGAGATGGCCACCATGGCAGCTGTACTGGATGTCATAGGACTACAATTTAGAACTTTAAGACCAATGGATATTTGTAAACGAGCAGGTGTAGTTTCATATCTAAACTTACACAAAATATTACTGTATTAAAACATGAAAATCATAACTTCCAAAACCTGAATCCAATTTTTAACAACTTAATGAATACACTAATAACAGGATTAGAAGTGAAATTGAATTTTTTTAGGTTAAGTTTATGTCTTCAAATTTAAAAGTATTTTTCAGGCTTAAAACATTTTAGGTTTGTATTATTTATTTAGGTTTCCTCCAGTTTCTTTAAGATTTTGTTAGGTTTTGTAGGTGAAATGAAACTTTTTCAAGGTTTTCGAGGTTCACTTCCAACACTAATATATTATTTGTCCAGCACTAAAAATATTTTCAAGAGGATCAAAATAAATAAATAAACTGTTGGAGAAGAATGCATTTTCAGAAAAACTGTTCATGCTGTTGAGAAGGCATTGCAATAAGAATCTCAAGGTTGTCACCATGACAGCCACATGACATGAATGTTGGAAGAGCAGACTTTTCATTTTGGGCCAACTAGACCTTGCGATGAATAAGTGTACAGTTTCAGCAGCCCTATCAGTTTGTTGGTAGAAGAAGTAATACAAAATTAGCTCTAATGGTGAGACAGATAACAGGTCATTGCATAAGCATGTTTCAGGGATATATGACAAAGTGTAAACTTAATACATGAGGTTAATATACACTCCCAAAACAATTCTTACATGTTGAGGATTCAGTAACCTCTAATAATGAATTTGCATCCTCTGAATCAGTGAAGTCCATTCAAAGGTCAGTTTCAACTGTAAATAAATTTTAAAAAGTACAAACTTATCAGACAGTAAAATTATGAATTCCTAAATTTTTGTTATAAAAATTTTTGAAACCTAAGAAAATCATGATTTATGAGTTCTCAGTTGCAAGAATAAAGAAAATATTGTTATTTGTACAAACGATAGTGTATCAAATATACTCAATTTTACAATAGTCAAGACAATTTAAGTGTCCTGTATTAACATGATTTCACCTGTGTAAGATTTCATAATAGTAATAAAGAGTAACCTAAATATGACATATTGCAATTTCTCAATTTTTAAAAAAAAATCTAACTGAAAGCATGCTGTATCATCACTCAGTTTGCATACTCACAAGTTTTATACTACTTATGCTACACTTTATTTCCATGGTAACAATATATAATGAATTCAGTATCAATAGGAAGTGTACACAGTTTGGTTGATAAGTGTCTGAAATATCGTACCTAGAATGGTTAAAGAGTTTGGCTCCTGAAATGAAAATGTTTTTGGACAGAGTGATGGTTCTATTTCTCCATCTCGCACTGAAAAGTGAAAAACAAAGAATGTTTTCTTGTTTGTCCAAAAGTTATGTCCATTTCAAACAGCAATAAAAACAGACATTTTACTTACTTTGATAAAATTAAATAAATTGACATCTTGATATAATATACATATTGATCCAATTACATTGGATATTAACATTGTTAATGATACTTTGTTTTTAATTTCACTTGATGTTGGTCTGCTCCAGTGGACCAGTGGTAAGAACATCTGCCTTGGATGAAGGAGGTCATGGGTTTGAACACTGAGTCATACTAAACACTTGTATAAATGGTACTAGCAGTAGTAGATATTTATCAATAATTTGGAATTGAAATCATTACTGTAATTATTGAGATTGAGATGTACTGATATAACAATTGTAAAACAACTGGGCTTTTTATAAAAAAATTAATGCAGCTAAAATGTATTGCATGTTTAGTCCAAAAGAAAGTCATTATAATACAATGATAAACACATTAAACTGTCAAATTATGCATAGAACATTTTTATGTATTTCAATTTGGCCAAGAGCTACCCAGCAAACAAGTAATGGATGACTGGTCAGTAGCAGATACCACAATACAATGCAATGGGAGCATACAAATTATTTGACCTTTGTTAGGAAAGTACCTGGGTTGGAAACAAAGGCTTTTTGCTTTCACTCTTCTTACATTACATTTGGAACATCATTATGATCTGAAGTAAAACAAATTTCATTAAGTTTCCTAATGTTATTAAGTGATACTGCTTTTTAAAAAAAAAAGTAAAAGTAAATAACCTGCTATTAAGCTAACTACATAGGTAACAAGATTTTCATTTAAAAATGCAGTCAAAATGTATTGCATGCACTGCCAAAAGAAAGGCAGGGTCATTCCAATGCAATTATAAAATCATCTACACATGTATAAAAACATGTCTACTAATCTCAGTTTGGGTGACAGCAATACAGCTAACAAATGACCAGTAGAAAATAAAATTCAATGGATATGCAAAAATGAAATTATCATTCTTAAGAAAGTACCTAGATTGGGAAGAAAAGGTAGTTTGGTTTCCCTAATTTTCCAGTGAATCTTGAATTGCATTTGGAATTTCAACATGATCTGAAAGAAAACAAAAGTTTATCAGTTTCCTGATGCAATTAAGTTGTGCTTCTTTTACTATTTTTTCATCAGCATTCCACTACCACTAGGTACATTTTTATGTCACACAAAGATTGTGCAGCATACACAGATGACCTAACTCCAGGATCAAAACTCTGCCACCCCCAAGCATCCAGAATTCATGTAAAAAGCTTATAAACCTGATTAACTTGGCTATCAAAATAAAGAGTCCTGCTAAATCCAAATGCGTAACTAAATTAGTTTCTGAGAAATCTGTACTGAAATGGTCTTCACCAAATAATGCTTAATTTAAAAATAAGCCAAAATGGATAAAGAAATTCCATGGTCTAAATTACTCATTCATCTTTGCATACGAACATGCCTTACACATTTAATTTACAGCTTTTAATTGCTTCAGAATCTGGTCACTAAATCTGTATATGAATACAAACATAACACCTGAATCTGTGTTGGATATGCCAAGAATGAGATTCAAATTCATGTACAAGTAAAACGCATGTAATTAGATAGCCATTAGAACTGATCATTACTGAGTAAGCAATCTACCATTATCATGATATTAGGTACATATTTTACTGCATTACCTGGTTTAAGTGTATGGATTACAATATACAATATGCATAATCTAAGGCATATATACATGTCTTAATTGAAATTACATTGATTCAATTGGCAAGGCTCATCTGATGTTCTTCTGGCTACTGTACTTGTCCTTTAAAAAAAGAATTATAACAAAGTTAATAACCCATACGATTTTTTGTTGGCTAAAGCAAACACTTGTAAAATAAAAAACACACAATCTAAAATGATCATACATGTAAATGAAACTATGGTGAATCTACATATGTATGTATTTATACTATAAATAATGGGCATAAATATTTCACTGTATATACAGCTTATAATCCGCGACGACAAACACTGCTTCTCTGCATGGTTTACTCACTGCAGAGTGGATTACAAATGTATGATTTATCGTCGGTTTTCCACATGGATCCTTAAATTGCTTCTTTAGATTACAACTCTCATGTTTTAGTTATTTCAATGGCCAAGTACCTTGTGACAGAATTCCAACCGTCTCTTGCACTATCTACATCTTTTAGAGTCAAAATGCCCATATGGCTTGGGTTCCTGGGCACACACAAAAAATACAAATGAGAAAATCTTTGACAGCTAAGAAAACAAATGAAAAATGCAATAATAATAAATAATTAAAAAATAAATTAATAATAATAAAGATCATAATTTCCAAGACTGGGTGTATTTAAATGATTTACTAACTAAATTTACTTCTCCACCCATCCATCCACCCACCCAACAAAATGTAGATGAAAACTGAAAACATTCATTTCTTAGGTTAGGTGAAATAGAGATCAAGAAATTCAAAGAAATGAAGTAGCCAAATATTTTAATTTAAATGAAAAGAAATGGACTTTTGAGAGTTTTACTTTGATTTGAAAACTGAAAAGCCAACACTGGACATATCCTGCAACTGCGACTTATGACAGTCACCGAATAATATAAGAAACTATATTGTTTTGAAATTAAGAAATGCAATTGATTAAGCTGCTGGTTATCAAAACTTTGCAAGAAAGAGGAAATTCTTTGAAACTACCAACCTTGACTTGTTGCCCTTTAAGGTTCAGCAAGTTGGACAGGTTAACTATTTGTATGCCATCCTTTACACTCTTCAATTCTGCTTTCCTTTCTACTTCTAATGCATGCAGTTGTTCATCTGTGAAGATGTGGCACTGCAAAGCAAAACGAACAGGACAGATACAAAATGCACATAACACTTACAACATGCACAGGACAAATATGAAAGGCAAAGGACAAATACAAAATGCAAAGGAAAAATACAAAAAAAGGCAAAATACAAAAGGCATAGGACAAATACAAAAGGCATATGACAAATACAAAATGTACTAAATCAAATACAAAATGCACAGAACAAATACAAAATCCACAGGGACAAAAAAAAAAATGCGCAGGACAAATACAAAAGGCATAGAACAAATACAAAATGCATAGTACAAATACAAAACCCACAGGACAAGGACAAAGACAAAGCACACAGAACAAGGACAGAGACAAGGACAAAGACAAATTGCACACAAGCACATGCAACGAACACAAACGCATGCAACGAACACAAACGCACGCGACGAACAAACCCACGCAACAAAGAAAAAAAAAACCATGACAAACACAAAACAGGACATAACAAAACAAAAGAAAAAAACACGAACACAAGAAAAAACACGAACACAACACATGGATGCACACCCACAAGGTCAACAACCTGGAAGATAGATCGTCGAAAAGGTTCCAGACAACTTTTCTTTCTAGCTGAAATCTCCCTCCACATCAGCAGGCATGCCAAATGATGCAGAGGATTCTGACAGGGGGTCATGAAGGTCAGATAATGGGGCGACATCGACCAAGGTCTCATCACCCACCGTAAGGTCTTGAATCTGCATCTGAAAGAAAGTTGGAAAGTTTGTGAGCACAAGGAGAGGTAATGCTACTCAACTGTGCACATACTGACGGTTAGTGCACAGCTGCTTCAAGTGTTGTGACGACACCTTAAGACAATGCTGGAGTGTCTTCTCCAGTGGAGCTACAAAGCCTGGGCAGTCTAGAATGGAGAATCAGCTGTTGCCCATGCAGCAGATCTCCCCTCTCCACACAGCTGGTGGACCCAAGGGAACGACAAATGTTAAAAAGTTAGTATGGTTAGGTGCAGAGAGTAAGAGAGAGGGAGAGGGGTTAGTAGGGTGAGTAAGATAGTAAGAGGGAGGGAGAGGGGTTAGTAGGGTAAGTAAGTTAGTAAGAGAGAGAGAGAGGGGTTAGTTGGTTAGTAGGGTGAGTAAGTAAGTAAAAGAGAGGAAGAGAGGTTAGTTGGTTAGTAGAGTAAGTAAGTTAGTAAGAGGGAGGGAGAGGGGTTAGTTGGTTAGTAGGGTAAGTAAGTAAGTAAGAGGGAGGGAGAGGGGTTAGTTGGTTAGTAAGGTGAGTAAGTTAGTAAGAGGAAGGGAGAGGGATTAGTTGGTTAGTAGGGTCAGTAAGTTAGTAAGAGGGAGGGAGAGGGGTTAGATGGTTAGTAGGGTGGGTAAGTTAGTAAGAGGGAGGGAGAGGGGTTAGTTGGCAAGTAGGGTAAGTAAGTTAGTAAGAGGGAGGGAGAGGTGTTAGTTGGTTAGTAGGGTGAGAACCTAAGTTAATAAGAGGGAGAGAGAAGGTTTAGTTGGTTAGTAGGGTAAGTAAGTTAGTACGAGGGAGGGAGAGGGGTTAGTTGGTTAGTAGGGTGAGTAAGTTAGTAAGAGGGAGGAAGTGGGATTAGTTGGTTAGTAGGGTGAGTAAGTCAGTAAGATGGAGGGAGAGGGGTTAATTGGTTAGTAGGGTGATTATATTAGTAAGATGGAGGGAGAGGGGTTAATTGGTTAGTAGGGTGATTATATTAGTAAGATGGAGGGAGAGGGGTTAGTTGTTTAGTAGGTGAGTGAGTTAGTAAGAGAGATGGAGAGGGGTTAGTTGGTTAGTAGGGTGATTATGTTAGTAAGAGGGAGGGAGAGGGGTTAGTTGGTAAGTAGGGTAAGTAAGTTAGTAAGAGGGAGGGAGAGGTGTTAGTTGGTTAGTAGGGTGAGTACCTAAGTTAATAAGAGGGAGAGAGAAGGTTTAGTTGGTTAGTAGGGTAAGTAAGTTAGTAAGAGGGAGGGAGAAGGGTTAGTTGGTTTGTAGGGTGAGTAAGTTAATAAAAGAGAGAAAGAGGGGTTAGTTGGTTAGTAGTGTAACTAAGTTAGTAAAAGGGAGGGAGAGGGTTTAGTTGGTTGGTAGGTAGTTGGTTAGTAGGGTGAGTGAGTAAGAGGGAGGGAGAGGGGTTAGTTGGTTAGTATGGAAAGAAAGTTAGTAAGAGGGAGGGAGAGGGGTTAGTTGGTTAGTTGGGTGAGTAAGTTAGTAAGAGGGAGGGAGAGGGGTTAGTTGGTTAGTTGGGTGAGTAAGTTAGTAAGAGGGAGGGAGAGGGGTTAGTTGGTTAGTTGGGTGAGTAAGTTAGTAAGAGGGAGGGAGAGGGGTTAGTTGGTTAGTTGGGTGAGTAAGTTAGTAAGAGGGAGGGAGAGGGGTTAGTTGGTTAGTTGGGTGAGTAAGTTAGTAAGAGGGAGGGAGAGGGGTTAGTTGGTTAGTAGCGTGAGTAAGTTAGTAAGAGGGAGGGAGAGGGGCTAGTTGGTTAGTAGGGTGAGTAAGTTAGTAAGAGGGAGGGAGAGGGGTTAGTTGGTTAGTAGGGTGAGTGAGTTGTAAGAGGGAGGGTGAGAGGTTAGTTGGTTAGTAGGGTGAGTAAGTAAGAGAGAGGGGGTTGGAAAGTTAGTACGGTTAGGTGCAGAGAGAGAGGGGGTTGGAAAGTTAGTACGGTTAGGTGCGGAGAGAGAGGGGGTTGGAAAGTTAGTGCGGTTAGGTGCGGAGAGAGAGGGGGTTGGAAAGTTAGTGCGGTTAGGTGCGGAGAGAGAGGGGGTTGGAAAGTTAGTGCGGTTAGGTGCGGAGAGAGAGGGGGTTGGAAAGTTAGTGCGGTTAGGTGCGGAGAGAGAGGGGGTTGGAAAGTTAGTGCGGTTAGGTGCGGAGAGAGAGGGGGTTGGAAAGTTAGTGCGGTTAGGTGCGGAGAGAGAGGGGGTTGGAAAGTTAGTACGGTTAGGTGCGGAGAGAGAGGGGGTTGGAAAGTTAGTCAGTTAGGTGCGGAGAGAGAGGGGGTTAGAAAGTTAGTAGAGTTAGGTGCGGAGAGAGAGGGGGTTAGAAAGTTAGTAGAGTTAGGTGCGGAGAAAGAGGGGCTTAGAAAGTTAGGAGGGTTAGGTGCGGAGAGAGAGGGGGTTAGAAAGTTAGTACGGTTAGGTGCGGAGAGAGAGGGGGTTAGAAAGTTAGTACGGTTAGGTGCGGAGAGAGAGGGGGTTAGAAAGTTAGTACGGTTAGGTGCGGAGAGAGAGGGGGTTAGAAAGTTAGTACGGTTAGGTGCGGAGAGAGAGGGGGTTAGAAAGTTAGTACGGTTAGGTGCGGAGAGAGAGGGGGTTAGAAAGTTAGTACGGTTAGGTGCGGAGAGAGAGGGGGTTAGAAAGTTAGTACGGTTAGGTGCGGAGAGAGAGGGGGTTAGAAAGTTAGTACGGTTAGGTGCGGAGAGAGAGGGGGTTAGAAAGTTAGTACGGTTAGGTGCGGAGAGAGAGGGGGTTAGAAAGTTAGTACGGTTAGGTGCGGAGAGAGAGGGGGTTAGAAAGTTAGTACGGTTAGGTGCGGAGAGAGAGGGGGTTAGAAAGTTAGTACGGTTAGGTGCGGAGAGAGAGGGGGTTAGAAAGTTAGTACGGTTAGGTGCGGAGAGAGAGGGGGTTAGAAAGTTAGTACGGTTAGGTGCGGAGAGAGAGGGGGTTAGAAAGTTAGTACGGTTAGGTGCGGAGAGAGAGGGGGTTAGAAAGTTAGTACGGTTAGGTGCGGAGAGAGAGGGGGTTAGAAAGTTAGTACGGTTAGGTGCGGAGAGAGAGGGGGTTAGAAAGTTAGTACGGTTAGGTGCGGAGAGAGAGGGGGTTAGAAAGTTAGTACGGTTAGGTGCGGAGAGAGAGGGGGTTAGAAAGTTAGTACGGTTAGGTGCGGAGAGAGAGGGGGTTAGAAAGTTAGTACGGTTAGGTGCGGAGAGAGAGGGGGTTAGAAAGTTAGTACGGTTAGGTGCGGAGAGAGAGGGGGTTAGAAAGTTAGTACGGTTAGGTGCGGAGAGAGAGGGGGTTAGAAAGTTAGTACGGTTAGGTGCGGAGAGAGAGGGGGTTAGAAAGTTAGTACGGTTAGGTGCGGAGAGAGAGGGGGTTAGAAAGTTAGTACGGTTAGGTGCGGAGAGAGAGGGGGTTAGAAAGTTAGTACGGTTAGGTGCGGAGAGAGAGGGGGTTAGAAAGTTAGTACGGTTAGGTGCGGAGAGAGAGGGGGTTAGAAAGTTAGTACGGTTAGGTGCGGAGAGAGAGGGGGTTAGAAAGTTAGTACGGTTAGGTGCGGAGAGAGAGGGGGTTAGAAAGTTAGTACGGTTAGGTGCGGAGAGAGAGGGGGTTAGAAAGTTAGTACGGTTAGGTGCGGAGAGAGAGGGGGTTAGAAAGTTAGTACGGTTAGGTGCGGAGAGAGAGGGGGTTAGAAAGTTAGTACGGTTAGGTGCGGAGAGAGAGGGGGTTAGAAAGTTAGTACGGTTAGGTGCGGAGAGAGAGGGGGTTAGAAAGTTAGTACGGTTAGGTGCGGAGAGAGAGGGGGTTAGAAAGTTAGTACGGTTAGGTGCGGAGAGAGAGGGGGTTAGAAAGTTAGTACGGTTAGGTGCGGAGAGAGAGGGGGTTAGAAAGTTAGTACGGTTAGGTGCGGAGAGAGAGGGGGTTAGAAAGTTAGTACGGTTAGGTGCGGAGAGAGAGGGGGTTAGAAAGTTAGTACGGTTAGGTGCGGAGAGAGAGGGGGTTAGAAAGTTAGTACGGTTAGGTGCGGAGAGAGAGGGGGTTAGAAAGTTAGTACGGTTAGGTGCGGAGAGAGAGGGGGTTAGAAAGTTAGTACGGTTAGGTGCGGAGAGAGAGGGGGTTAGAAAGTTAGTACGGTTAGGTGCGGAGAGAGAGGGGGTTAGAAAGTTAGTACGGTTAGGTGCGGAGAGAGAGGGGGTTGGAAAGTTACTAGGGTTAGGTGCGGAGAGAGAGGGGGTTGGAAAGTTACTAGGGTTAGGTGCGGAGAGAGAGGGGGTTGGAAAGTTACTAGGGTTAGGTGCGGAGAGAGAGGGGGTTGGAAAGTTACTAGGGTTAGGTGCGGAGAGAGAGGGGGTTAGAAAGTTAGTACGGTTAGGTGCGGAGAGAGAGGGGGTTAGAAAGTTAGTACGGTTAGGTGCGGAGAGAGAGGGGGTTAGAAAGTTAGTACGGTTAGGTGCGGAGAGAGAGGGGGCTAGAAAGTTAGTACGGTTAGGTGCGGAGAGAGAGGGGGTTAGAAAGTTAGTACGGTTAGGTGCGGAGAGAGAGGAGGTTAGAAAGTTGGTACGGTTAGGTGCGGAGAGAGAGGTTAGAAAGTTGGTACGGTTAGGTGCGGAGAGAGAGGAGGTTAGAAAGTTGGTACGGTTAGGTGCGGAGAGAGAGGAGGTTAGAAAGTTGGTACGGTTAGGTGCGGAGAGAGAGGAGGTTAGAAAGTTGGTACGGTTAGGTGCGGAGAGAGAGGAGGTTAGAAAGTTGGTACGGTTAGGTGCGGAGAGAGAGGAGGTTAGAAAGTTGGTACGGTTAGGTGCGGAGAGAGAGGAGGTTAGAAAGTTGGTACGGTTAGGTGCGGAGAGAGAGGAGGTTAGAAAGTTGGTACGGTTAGGTGCGGAGAGAGAGGAGGTTAGAAAGTTGGTACGGTTAGGTGCGGAGAGAGAGGAGGTTAGAAAGTTGGTACGGTTAGGTGCGGAGAGAGAGGAGGTTAGAAAGTTGGTACGGTTAGGTGCGGAGAGAGAGGAGGTTAGAAAGTTGGTACGGTTAGGTGCGGAGAGAGAGGAGGTTAGAAAGTTGGTACGGTTAGGTGCGGAGAGAGAGGAGGTTAGAAAGTTGGTACGGTTAGGTGCGGAGAGAGAGGAGGTTAGAAAGTTGGTACGGTTAGGTGCGGAGAGAGAGGAGGTTAGAAAGTTGGTACGGTTAGGTGCGGAGAGAGAGGAGGTTAGAAAGTTGGTACGGTTAGGTGCGGAGAGAGAGGAGGTTAGAAAGTTAGTACGGTTAGGTGCGGAGAGAGAGAGGGGGTAAGAAAGTTAGTACGGTTAGGTGCGGAGAGAGAGGGGGTAAGAAAGTTAGTACGGTTAGGTGCGGAGAGAGAGGGGGTTAGAAAGCTAGTACGGTTAGGTGCGGAGAGAGAGGGGGTAAGAAAGCTAGTACGGTTAGGTGCAGAGAGAGAGGGGGTAAGAAAGTTAGTACGGTTAGGTGCGGAGAGAGAGGGGGTAAGAAAGTTAGTACGGTTAGGTGCGGAGAGAGAGGGGGTTAGAAAGTTAGTACGGTTAGGTGCGGAGAGAGAAAGGGTTAGAAAGTTAGTACGGTTAGGTGAAGAGAGAGAGGGGGTTAGAAAGTTAGTACGGTTAGCTGCGGAGAGAGAGGGGGTTAGAAAGTTAGTACGGTTAGGTGCGGAGAGAGAGGAGGGTTAGAAAGTTAGTACGGTTAGGTGCGGAGAGAGAGGGGGTTAGAAAGTTAGTACGGTTAGGTGCGGAGAGAGAGGGGGTTAGAAAGTTAGTACGGTTAGGTGCGGAGAGAGAGGGGGTTAGAAAGTTAGTACGGTTAGGTGCGGAGAGAGAGGGGGTTAGAAAGTTAGTACGGTTAGGTGCGGAGAGAGAGGGGGGTTAGAAAGTTAGTACGGTTAGGTGCGGAGAGAGAGGGGGTTAGAAAGTTAGTACGGTTAGGTGCGGAGAGAGAGGGGGTTAGAAAGTTAGTACGGTTAGGTGCGGAGAGAGAGGGGGTTAGAAAGTTAGTACGGTTAGGTGCGGAGAGAGAGGGGGTTAGAAAGTTAGTACGGTTAGGTGCGGAGAGAGAGGGGGTTAGAAAGTTAGTACGGTTAGGTGCGGAGAGAGAGGGGGTTAGAAAGTTAGTACGGTTAGGTGCGGAGAGAGAGGGGGTTAGAAAGTTAGTACGGTTAGGTGCGGAGAGAGAGGGGGTTAGAAAGTTAGTACGGTTAGGTGCGGAGAGAGAGGGGGTTAGAAAGTTAGTACGGTTAGGTGCGGAGAGAGAGGGGGTTAGAAAGTTAGTACGGTTAGGTGCGGAGAGAGAGGGGGTTAGAAAGTTAGTACGGTTAGGTGCGGAGAGAGAGGGGGTTAGAAAGTTAGTACGGTTAGGTGCGGAGAGAGAGGGGGTTAGAAAGTTAGTACGGTTAGGTGCGGAGAGAGAGGGGGTTAGAAAGTTAGTACGGTTAGGTGCGGAGAGAGAGGGGGTTAGAAAGTTAGTACGGTTAGGTGCGGAGAGAGAGGGGGTTGGAAAGTTAGTACGGTTAGGTGCGGAGAGAGAGGGGGTTGGAAAGTTAGTACGGTTAGGTGCGGAGAGAGAGGGGGTTGGAAAGTTAGTACGGTTAGGTGCGGAGAGAGAGGGGGTTGGAAAGTTAGTACGGTTAGGTGCGGAGAGAGAGGGGGTTGGAAAGTTAGTACGGTTAGGTGCGGAGAGAGAGGGGGTTGGAAAGTTAGTACGGTTAGGTGCGGAGAGAGAGGGGGTTGGAAAGTTAGTACGGTTAGGTGCGGAGAGAGAGGGGGTTGGAAAGTTAGTACGGTTAGGTGCGGAGAGAGAGGGGGTTGGAAAGTTAGTACGGTTAGGTGCGGAGAGAGAGGGGGTTGGAAAGTTAGTACGGTTAGGTGCGGAGAGAGAGGGGGTTGGAAAGTTAGTACGGTTAGGTGCGGAGAGAGAGGGGGTTGGAAAGTTAGTACGGTTAGGTGCGGAGAGAGAGGGGGTTGGAAAGTTAGTACGGTTAGGTGCGGAGAGAGAGGGGGTTGGAAAGTTAGTACGGTTAGGTGCGGAGAGAGAGGGGGTTGGAAAGTTAGTACGGTTAGGTGCGGAGAGAGAGGGGGTTAGAAAGTTAGTACGGTTAGGTGCGGAGAGAGAGGGGGTTAGAAAGTTAGTACGGTTAGGTGCGGAGAGAGAGGGGGTTAGAAAGTTAGTACGGTTAGGTGCGGAGAGAGAGGGGGTTAGAAAGTTAGTACGGTTAGGTGCGGAGAGAGAGGGGGTTAGAAAGTTAGTACGGTTAGGTGCGGAGAGAGAGGGGGTTAGAAAGTTAGTACGGTTAGGTGCGGAGAGAGAGGGGGTTAGAAAGTTAGTACGGTTAGGTGCGGAGAGAGAGGGGGTTAGAAAGTTAGTACGGTTAGGTGCGGAGAGAGAGGGGGTTAGAAAGTTAGTACGGTTAGGTGCGGAGAGAGAGGGGGTTAGAAAGTTAGTACGGTTAGGTGCGGAGAGAGAGGGGGTTAGAAAGTTAGTACGGTTAGGTGCGGAGAGAGAGGGGGTTAGAAAGTTAGTACGGTTAGGTGCGGAGAGAGAGAGGGGGTTAGAAAGTTAGTACGGTTAGGTGCGGAGAGAGAGAGGGGGTTAGAAAGTTAGTACGGTTAGGTGCGGAGAGAGAGGGGGTTAGAAAGTTAGTACGGTTAGGTGCGGAGAGAGAGGAGGTTAGAAAGTTGGTACGGTTAGGTGCGGAGAGAGAGGAGGTTAGAAAGTTGGTACGGTTAGGTGCGGAGAGAGAGGAGGTTAGAAAGTTGGTACGGTTAGGTGCGGAGAGAGAGGAGGTTAGAAAGTTGGTACGGTTAGGTGCGGAGAGAGGAGGGTTAGAAAGTTGGTACGGTTAGGTGCGGAGAGAGAGGAGGTTAGAAAGTTGGTACGGTTAGGTGCGGAGAGAGAGGAGGTTAGAAAGTTAGTACGGTTAGGTGCGGAGAGAGAGAGGGGGTAAGAAAGTTAGTACGGTTAGGTGCGGAGAGAGAGGGGGTAAGAAAGTTAGTACGGTTAGGTGCGGAGAGAGAGGGGGTTAGAAAGCTAGTACGGTTAGGTGCGGAGAGAGAGGGGGTAAGAAAGTTAGTACGGTTAGGTGCAGAGAGAGAGGGGGTAAGAAAGTTAGTACGGTTAGGTGCGGAGAGAGAGGGGGTAAGAAAGTTAGTACGGTTAGGTGCGGAGAGAGAGGGGGTTAGAAAGTTAGTACGGTTAGGTGCGGAGAGAGAGGGGGTTAGAAAGTTAGTACGGTTAGGTGAAGAGAGAGAGGGGGTTAGAAAGTTAGTACGGTTAGCTGCGGAGAGAGAGGGGGTTAGAAAGTTAGTACGGTTAGGTGCGGAGAGAGAGGGGGTTAGAAAGTTAGTACGGTTAGGTGCGGAGAGAGAGGGGGTTAGAAAGTTAGTACGGTTAGGTGCGGAGAGAGAGGGGGTTAGAAAGTTAGTACGGTTAGGTGCGGAGAGAGAGGGGGTTAGAAAGTTAGTACGGTTAGGTGCGGAGAGAGAGGGGGTTAGAAAGTTAGTACGGTTAGGTGCGGAGAGAGAGGGGGTTAGAAAGTTAGTACGGTTAGGTGCGGAGAGAGAGGGGGTTAGAAAGTTAGTACGGTTAGGTGCGGAGAGAGAGGGGGTTAGAAAGTTAGTACGGTTAGGTGCGGAGAGAGAGGGGGTTAGAAAGTTAGTACGGTTAGGTGCGGAGAGAGAGGGGGTTAGAAAGTTAGTACGGTTAGGTGCGGAGAGAGAGGGGGTTAGAAAGTTAGTACGGTTAGGTGCGGAGAGAGAGGGGGTTAGAAAGTTAGTACGGTTAGGTGCGGAGAGAGAGGGGGTTAGAAAGTTAGTACGGTTAGGTGCGGAGAGAGAGGGGGTTAGAAAGTTAGTACGGTTAGGTGCGGAGAGAGAGGGGGTTAGAAAGTTAGTACGGTTAGGTGCGGAGAGAGAGGGGGTTGGAAAGTTACTAGGGTTAGGTGCGGAGAGAGAGGGGGTTGGAAAGTTACTAGGGTTAGGTGCGGAGAGAGAGGGGGTTGGAAAGTTAGTACGGTTAGGTGCGGAGAGAGAGGGGGTTAGAAAGTTAGTACGGTTAGGTGCGGAGAGAGAGGGGGTTAGAAAGTTAGTACGGTTAGGTGCGGAGAGAGAGGGGGTTAGAAAGTTAGTACGGTTAGGTGCGGAGAGAGAGGGGGTTAGAAAGTTAGTACGGTTAGGTGCGGAGAGAGAGGGGGTTAGAAAGTTAGTACGGTTAGGTGCGGAGAGAGAGGGGGTTAGAAAGTTAGTACGGTTAGGTGCGGAGAGAGAGAGGGGGTTAGAAAGTTAGTACGGTTAGGTGCGGAGAGAGAGGGGGTTAGAAAGTTGGTACAGTTAGGTGCGGAGAGAGAGGGGTTAGAAAGTTGGTACTGTTAGGTGCGGAGAGAGAGGGGTTAGAAAGTTGCTACGGTTAGGTGCGGAGAGAGAGGGGGTTAGAAAGTTGGTACGGTTAGGTGCGGAGAGAGAGGGGTTAGAAAGTTGGTACGGTTAGGTGCGGAGAGAGAGGGGTTAGAAAGTTGGTACGGTTAGGTGCGGAGAGAGAGGGGTTAGAAAGTTGGTACGGTTAGGTGCGGAGAGAGAGGGGTTAGAAAGTTGGTACGGTTAGGTGCGGAGAGAGAGGGGTTAGAAAGTTGGTACGGTTAGGTGCGGAGAGAGAGGGGTTAGAAAGTTGGTACGGTTAGGTGCGGAGAGAGAGGAGGTTAGAAAGTTGGTACGGTTAGGTGCGGAGAGAGAGGAGGTTAGAAAGTTGGTACGGTTAGGTGCGGAGAGAGAGGAGGTTAGAAAGTTGGTACGGTTAGGTGCGGAGAGAGAGGAGGTTAGAAAGTTGGTACGGTTAGGTGCGGAGAGAGAGGAGGTTAGAAAGTTGGTACGGTTAGGTGCGGAGAGAGAGGAGGTTAGAAAGTTGGTACGGTTAGGTGCGGAGAGAGAGGAGGTTAGAAAGTTGGTACGGTTAGGTGCGGAGAGAGAGGAGGTTAGAAAGTTGGTACGGTTAGGTGCGGAGAGAGAGGAGGTTAGAAAGTTGGTACGGTTAGGTGCGGAGAGAGAGGAGGTTAGAAAGTTGGTACGGTTAGGTGCGGAGAGAGAGGAGGTTAGAAAGTTGGTACGGTTAGGTGCGGAGAGAGAGGAGGTTAGAAAGTTGGTACGGTTAGGTGCGGAGAGAGAGGAGGTTAGAAAGTTGGTACGGTTAGGTGCGGAGAGAGAGGAGGTTAGAAAGTTGGTACGGTTAGGTGCGGAGAGAGAGGAGGTTAGAAAGTTGGTACGGTTAGGTGCGGAGAGAGAGGAGGTTAGAAAGTTGGTACGGTTAGGTGCGGAGAGAGAGGAGGTTAGAAAGTTGGTACGGTTAGGTGCGGAGAGAGAGGAGGTTAGAAAGTTGGTACGGTTAGGTGCGGAGAGAGAGGAGGTTAGAAAGTTGGTACGGTTAGGTGCGGAGAGAGAGGAGGTTAGAAAGTTGGTACGGTTAGGTGCGGAGAGAGAGGAGGTTAGAAAGTTGGTACGGTTAGGTGCGGAGAGAGAGGAGGTTAGAAAGTTAGTACGGTTAGGTGCGGAGAGAGAGAGGGGGTAAGAAAGTTAGTACGGTTAGGTGCGGAGAGAGAGGGGGTAAGAAAGTTAGTACGGTTAGGTGCGGAGAGAGAGGGGGTTAGAAAGTTAGTACGGTTAGGTGCGGAGAGAGAGGGGGTAAGAAAGTTAGTACGGTTAGGTGCAGAGAGAGAGGGGGTAAGAAAGTTAGTACGGTTAGGTGCGGAGAGAGAGGGGGTAAGAAAGTTAGTACGGTTAGGTGCGGAGAGAGAGGGGGTTAGAAAGTTAGTACGGTTAGGTGCGGAGAGAGAAAGGGTTAGAAAGTTAGTACGGTTAGGTGAAGAGAGAGAGGGGGTTAGAAAGTTAGTACGGTTAGGTGCGGAGAGAGAGGGGTTAGAAAGCTAGTACTGTTAGGTGCGGAGAGAGAGGGGTTAGAAAGTTAGTACGGTTAGGTGCGGAGAGTAAGGGTTAGAAAGTTAGTACGGTTAGGTGTAGAGAGCAGGTTAGTAAGAGGGAGGGTGAGGGGTTAGTTGGTTAGTATCGAAAGTAAGTTAGTAAAAGGGAGGGAGAGGGGATAGTTTGTTAGTAGGGTGAGTAAGTTAGTAAGACGGAGGGGGAGGGGTTAGCCCCCAACTAACCCCTCTCCCTCCCTCTTACTAACTTACTCACCCTATTAACCAACTAACCCCTCTCCCTCCCTCTTACTAACTTACTCACCCAACTAACCAACTAATCCCTCTCCCTCCCTCTTACTAACTTACTCACCCAACTAACCAACTAATCCCTCTCCCTCCCTCTTACTAACTTACTCACCCAACTAACCAACTAATCCCTCTCCCTCCCTCTTACTAACTTACTCACCCAACTAACCAACTAATCCCTCTCCGTCCCTCTTACTAACTTACTCACCCAACTAACCAACTAACCCCTCTCCCTCCCTCTTACTAACTTACTCACCCTACTAACCAACTAACCCCTCTCCCTCCCTCTTACTAACTTACTCACCCAACTAACCACCTAAAACCTCTCCCTCCGTCTTACTATCTTACTCACGCAACTAGCCAGCTAACCCCTCTCCCTCCCTCTTACTATCTTAATCACCCAACTAACCAACTAACCCCTCTCCCTCCCTCTTACTATCTTACTCACCCAACTAACCAACTAACCCCTCTCCCCTCTCCCTCCCTCTTACTAACTTACTCACCCAACTAACCAACTAACCCCTCTCCCTCCAACTTACTAACTTATTCACCCTACTAACCAACTAACCCCTCTCCCTCCAACTTACTAAATTTCTCACCCTACTAACCAGCTAACCCCTCTCCCTCATCTTAATAACTTACTCAACTTACTAACCAACTAACCCCTCTCTCTTTGTTAGTTGGTTAGAAGCATGAGCATGTTAGTAAGAGGGAGGGAGAGGGGTTTGGTGGTTAGTGGGTAGAGTAAGTTAGTAAGAGGGAGGAAGAGAGGTTAGTTGGTTAGTAGGGTGAGTAAGTTAGTAAGAGGGAGGGAGAGAGGTTAGTTGGTTAGTAGGGTGAGTAAGTTAGTAAGAGGGAGGGAGAGAGGTTAGTTGGTTAGAAGGGTGAGTAAGTTAGTAAGAGGGAGGGAGAGAGGTTAGTTGGTTAGTAGGGTGAGTAAGTTAGTAAGAGGAAGGGAGAGAGGTTAGTTGGTTAGTAGGATGAGTAAGTTAGTAAGAGGGAGGGAGAGAGGTTAGTTGGTTAGTAGGATGAGTAAGTTAGTAAGAGGGAGAGAGAGAGGTTAGCTGGTTAGTAGGGTGACTAAGTTAGTAAGAGTTAGAGAGGGGCTTAGAAAGTTAGTACGGTTAGGTGCAGAGAGAGAGGGGGGTTAGAAAGTTAGTACGGTTAGGTACAGAGAGAGAGGGGGTTAGAAAGTTAGTACGGTTATGTGCGAAGATAGAGGGGTTAGAAAGTTAGTAGGGTTAGGTGCGGAGAGAGAGGGGTTAGAAAGTTAGTACGGTTAGGTGCGGAGAGAGAGGGGGTTAGAAAGTTAGTACGGTTAGGTGCGGAGAGAGAGGGGGTTAGAAAGTTAGTACGGTTAGGTGCGGAGAGAGAGGGGGTTAGAAAGTTAGTACGGTTAGGTGCGGAGAGAGAGGGGTTAGAAAGTTAGTACGGTTAGGTGCGGAGAGAGAGGGGGTTAGAAAGTTAGTACGGTTAGGTGCGGAGAGAGAGGGGGTTAGAAAGTTAGTACGGTTAGGTGCAGAGAGAGAGGGTGTTAGAAAGTTAGTACGGTTAGGTGCGGAGAGAGAGGGGTTAGAAAGCTAGTACGGTTAGGTGCGGAGAGTGAGTGTTAGAAAGTTAGTACGGTTAGGTGCGGAGAGTGAGTGTTAGAAAGTTAGTACGGTTAGGTGTGGAGAGCAGGTTAGTAAGAGGGAGGGTGAGGGGTTAGTTGGTTAGTATCGAAAGTAAGTTAGTAAGAGGGAGGGAGAGGGGATAGTTTGTTAGTAGGGTGAGTAAGTTAGTAAGACGGAGGGGGAGGGGTTAGCCCCCAACTAACCCCTCTCCCTGTCTTACTAACTTACTCACCCTATTAACCAACTAACCCCTCTCCCTCCCTCTTCCTAACTTACTCACCCAACTAACCAACTAATCCCTCTCCCTCCCTCTTACTAACTTACTCACCCAACTAACCAACTAACCCCTCTCCCTCCCTGTTACTAACTTACTCACCCTACTAACCAACTAACCCCTCTCCCTCCCTCTTACTAACTTACTCACCCAACTAACCAACTAAAACCTCTCCCTCCGTCTTACTATCTTACTCACGCAACTAACCAACTAACCCCTCTCCCTCCCTCTTACTATCTTACTCACCCAACTAACCAACTAACCCCTCTCCCACCCTCTTACTATCTTACTCACCCAACTAACCAACTAACCCTTCTCCCTCCAACTTACTAACTTACTCACCCTACTAACCAACTAACCCCTCTCCCTTCAACTTACTAGCTTTCTCACCCTACTAACCAACTGACCCCTCTCCCTCATCTTAATAACTTACTCAACTTACTAACCAACTAACCCCTCTCTCTTTGTTAGTTGGTTAGAAGCATGAGCATGTTAGTAAGAGGGAGGGAGAGCGGTTTGGTGGTTAGTGGGGTGAGTAAGTTAGTAAGAGGGAGGAAGAGAGGTTAGTTGGTTAGTAGGGTGAGTAAGTTAGTAAGAGGGAGGGAGAGAGGTTAGTTGGTTAGTAGGGTGAGTAAGTTAGTAAGAGGGAGGGAGAGAGGTTAGTTGGTTAGAAGGGTGAGTAAGTTAGTAAGAGGGAGGGAGAGAGGTTAGTTGGTTAGTAGGGTGAGTAAGTTAGTAATAGGAAGGGAGAGAGGTTAGTTGGTTAGTAGGATGAGTAAGTTAGTAAGAGGGAGGGAGAGGTGGTTAGTTGGTTAGTAGGATGAGTAAGTTAGTAAGAGGGAGGGAGAGAGGTTAGTTGGTTAGTAGCGTGAGTAAGTTAGTGAGAGGGAGGGAGAGAGGTTAGTTGGTTAGTAGGGTGAGTAAGTAAGTGAGAGGGAGGGAGAGAGGTTAGCTGGTTAGTAGGGTGAGTAAGTTAGTAAGAGGGAGGGAGAGAGGTTAGCTGGTTAGTAGAGTGAGTAAGTTAGTAAGAGGGAGGGAGAGAGGTTAGCTGGTTATTAGGGTGAGTAAGTTAGTAAGAGGGAGGGAGAGAGGTTAGTTGGTTAGTAGTGTGAGTAAGTTAGTAAGAGGGAGGGAGAGAGGTTAGCTGGTTAG
The DNA here is from genome assembly GCA_029339505.1 of Unio delphinus. Taxonomy (NCBI): domain Eukaryota; kingdom Metazoa; phylum Mollusca; class Bivalvia; order Unionida; family Unionidae; genus Unio; species Unio delphinus. Next base: position 4,141,918 of record JAQISU010000090.1, read on the forward strand.
TAGGGTGACTAAGTTAGTAAAAGTTAGAGAGGGGCTTAGAAAGTTAGTACGGTTAGGTGTGGAGAGAGAGGGGGTTAGAAAGTTAGTACGGTTAGGTGCGGAGAGAGAGGGGGTTAGAAAGTACGGTTAGGTGCGGAGAGAGAGGGGGTTAGAAAGTTAGTACGGTTAGGTGCAGAGAGAGAGGGGGTTAGAAAGTTAGTACGGTTAGGTGCGGAGAGAGAGGGGTTAGAAAGTTAGCACGGTTAGGTGCGGAGAGAGAGAGGTTAGAAAGTTAGTACGGTTAGGTGCGGAGAGAGAGGGGGTTAGAAAGTTAGTACGGTTAGGTGCGGAGAGAGAGGGGGTTAGAAAGTTAGTACGGTTAGGTGCGGAGAGAGAGGGGGTTAGAAAGTTAGTACGGTTAGGTGCGGAGAGAGAGGGGGTTAGAAAGTTAGTACGGTTAGGTGCGGAGAGAGAGGGGGTTAGAAAGTTACTACGGTTAGGTGCGGAGAGAGAGGGGGTTAGAAAGTTAGTTCGGTTAGGTGCGGAGAGAGAGGGGGTTAGAAAGTTAGTTCTTTTAGGTGCGGAGAGAGAGGGGGTTAGAAAGTTATTACGGTTAGGTGCGGAGAGAGAGGGGGTTAGAAAGTTAGTACGGTTAGGTGCGGAGAGAGAGGGGGTTAGAAAGTTAGTAGGGTTAAGTGCGGAGAGAGAGGGAGTTAGAAAGTTAGTAGGGTTGGGTGCGGAGAGATTTGGGGTTAGAAAGTTAGTAGGGTTGGGTGTGGAGAGAGAGGGGGTTAGAAAGTTAGTAGGGTTGGGTGCGGAGAGAGAGGGGGTTAGAAAGTTAGTAGGGTTGGGTGCGGAGAGAGAGGGGTTAGAAAGCTAGTAGGGTTGGGTGCGGAGAGAGAGGGGGTTAGAAAGTTAGTAGGGTTAGGTGCGGAGAGAGAGGGGGTTAGAAAGTTTGTACGGTTAGGTGCGGAGAGAGAGGGGGCTAGAAAGTTAGTAGGGTTAGGTGCGGAGAGAGAGGGGGTTAGAAAGTTAGTAGGGTTAGGTGCGGAGAGAGAGGTTTAGAAAGTTAGTAGGTTTAGGTGCGTAGAGAGAGGGGGTTTGAAAGTTAGTAGGGTTAGGTGCGGAGAGAGAGGGGGTTAGAAAGTTAGTAGGGTTAGGTGCGGAGAGAGAGGGGGTTAGAAAGTTAGTAGGGTTAGGTGCGGAGAGAGAGGGGGTTAGAAAGTTAGTACGGTTAGGTGCGGAGAGAGAGGGGGTTAGAAAGTTAGTAGGGTTAGGTGCGGAGAGAGAGGGGGTTAGAAAGTTAGTACGGTTAGGTGCGGAGAGAGAGGGGGTTAGAAAGTTAGTACGGTTAGGTGCGGAGAGAGAGGGGGTTAGAACGTTAGTACGGTTAGGTGCGGAGAGAGAGGGGGTTAGAAAGTTAGTACGGTTAGGTGAGGAGAGAGAGGGGTTAGAAAGTTAGTAGGGTTAGGTGAGGAGAGAGAGGGGTTAGAAAGTTACTACGGTTAGTTGCGGAGAGAGAAGGGGTTAGAAAGTTAGTACGGTTAGGTGCGGAGAGAGAGGGGGTTAGAATGTTAGTACGGTTAGGTGCGGAGAGAGAGGGTTAGAAAGTTAGTACGGTTAGGTGTGGAGAGCAGGTTAGTAAGATGGAGGGTGAGGGGTTAGTTGGTTAGTATCGAAAATAAGTTAGTAAGAGGGAGGGAGAGGGGTTAGCCCCCAAATAACCCCTCTCTCTCTCTCTTACTAACTTACTCACCCTATTAACCAACTAACCGCTCTCCTTCCCTCTTACCAACTTACTCACCCAACTAAGGAACTAATCCCTCTCCCTCCCTCTTACTAACTAACTCACCCAACTAACCATCTAACCACTCTCCCTCCCTCTTACTAACTTACTCACCCAACTAACCAACTAACCCCTCTCCCTCCCTCTTACTAACTTACTCACCCAACTAACCAACTAACCCCTCTCCCTCCCTCTTACTAACTTACTCACCCAACTAACCAACTAACCCCTCTCCCTCCCTCTTACTAACTTACTCACCCAACTAACCAACTAACCCCTCTCCCTCCCTCTTACTAACTTACTCACCCAACTAACCAGCTAACCCCTCTCCCTCCCTCTTACTAACTTACTCACCCAACTAACCAGCTAACCCCTCTCCCTCCCTCTTACTAACTTACTCACTCAACTAACCAACTAACCCCTCTCCCACCCTCTTACTAACTAACTCACCCAACTAACCAACCAACCCCTCTCCCTCCCTCTTACTATCTTACTTACCCAAGTAACCAACCAACCCCTCTCCGTCCCTCTTACTATCTTACTCACCCAAGTAACCAACTAACCCCTCTCCCTCCCTCTTACTATCTTACTCACCCAACTAACCAACTAACCCTCTCCCTCCCTCTTACTATCTTACTCACCCAACTAACCAACTAACCCCTCTCCCTCCCTCTTACTATCTTACTCACCCAACTAACCAACCAACCCCTCTCCCTCCAACTTACTAACTTACTCACCCTACTAACCAACTAACCCCTCTCCCTCCAACTTACTAACTTTCTCACGCTACTAACCAACTAACCCCTCTCCCTCATCTTAATAACTTACTCAACTTACTAACAAACTAACCCCTCTCTCTTTGTTAGTTGGTTAGAAGCATGAGCATGTTAGTATGAGGGAGGGAGAGGGGTTAGGTGGTTAGTGGGGTGAGTAAGTTAGTAAGAGGGAAGAAGAGGGGTTAGGTGGTTAGAGGGGTGAGTAAGTTAGTAAGAGGGAGGAAGAGAGGTCAGTTGGTTAGTAGGGTGAGTAAGTTAGTAAGTGGGAGGGAGAGAGGTTATTTGGTTAGTAGGGTGAGTAAGTTAGTAAGAGCGAGGGAGAGGGTTAGTTGGTTAGTTGGGTGAGTAAGTTAGTAAGAGGGAGGGAGAGAGGTTAGTTGGTTAGTAGGGTGAGTAAGTTAGTAAGAGGGAGGGAGAGAGGTTAGTTGGTTAGTAGAGTGAGAAAGTTAGTAAGAGGGAGGAAGAGAGGTTAGTTGGTTAGTAGGGTGAATAAGTTAGTAAGAGGGAGGCAGAGAGGATAGTTGCTTAGTAGAGTGAGTAAGTTAGTAAGAGGGAGTGAGAGAGGTTAGTTAGTTAGTAGGGTGAGTAAGTTAGTAAGAGGGAGGGAGAGAGGTTAGTTGGTTAGTAGGGTGAGTAAGTTAGTAAGAGGGAGGGAGAGAGGTTAGTTGGTTAGTAGGGTGAGTAAGTTAGTAAGAGGGAGGGAGAGAGGTTAGTTGGTTAATAGGGTGAGTAAGTTAGTAAGTGGGAGGGAGAGAGGTTAGTTGGTTAGTAGAGTGAGTAAGTTAGTAAGAGGGAGGCAGAGAGGTTAGTTGGTTAGTAGAGTGAGTAAGTTAGTAAGAGGGAGTGAGAGAGGTTAGTTGGTTAGTAGGGTGAGTAAGTTAGTAAGAGGGAGGGAGAGAGGTTAGTTGGTTAGTAGGGTGAGTAAGTTAGTAAGAGGGAGGGAGAGAGGTTAGCTGGTTAGTAGGGTAAGTAAGTAAGTAAGAGGGAGGGAGAGGGGTTAGTTGGTTAGTCGGGTGACTAAGTTAGTAAAAGTTAGAGAGGGGCTTAGAGAGGGAGAGAGGGGGTTAGAATGTTAGTACAGTTAGGTGTGGACAGAGAGGGGGTTAGAAAGTTAGTACGGGTAGGTGTGGAGAGAGAGGGGGTTAGAAAGTTAGTACGGTTAGGTGCGGAGAGAGAGAGGGGGTTAGAAAGTTAGTACGGTTAGGTGCGGAGAGAGAGGGGGTTAGAAAGTTAGTACGGTTAGGTGCGGAGAGAGAGAGGGGGTTAGAAAGTTGGTACGGTTAGGTGCGGAGAGAGGGGGGGTTAGAAAGTTAGTACGGTTAGATGATGAGAGAGAGGGGGTTAGAAAGTTAGTACGGTTAGGTGCGGAGAGAGAGGGGGTTAGAAAGTTAGTACGGTTAGGTGCGGAGAGAGAGGGGTTAGAAAGTTAGTACGGTTAGGTGCGGAGATAGAGGGGGTTAGAAAGTTAGTACGGTTAGGTGCGGAGAGAGAGGGGGTTAGAAAGTTAGTACGGTTAGGTGCGGAGAGAGAGGGGGTTAGAAAGTTAGTACGGTTAGGTGTGGAGAGAGAGGGGGTTAGAAAGTTAGTACGGTTAGGTGCGGAGAGAGAGGGGTTAGAAAGTTAGTACGGTTTGGTGCGGAGAGAGAGGGGGTTAGAAAGTTAGTACGGTTAGGTGCGGAGAGAGAGGGGGTTAGAAAGTTAGTACGGTTAGGTGCGGAGAGAGAGGGGGTTAGAAAGTTAGTACGGTTAGGTGTGGAGAGAGAGGGGGTTAGAAAGTTAGTACGGTTAGGTGCGGAGAGAGAGAGAGAGGGGTTGGATAGTTAGTACTGTTAGGTGCGGAGAGAGAGAGGGGGTTAGATAGTACGGTTAGGTGCGGAGAGAGAGAGGGGGTTAGAAAGTTAGTACGGTTAGGTGCGGAGAGAGAGGGGGTTAGAAAGTTAGTACGGTTAGGTGCAAACACAAGAAAAAAACACCAACACAAGAAAAAACACAAACAAGAAAAAACACAAACACAAGAAAAAACAAGAAAAAACAAGACAAAACTAAAAAAAAAATAGAAAAAACAAGAAAAAACAATAATAAACAAAAACACAAGAAAAAACACAAACAAAAGAAAAAACACAAACAAGAAAAAACACAAAGAAAAAACACAAAACACAAGAAAAAACACAAACACAAGAAAAAACACTAACACAAGAAAAACACAAGAAAAAACAACAAAAAACAAGAAAAAAAAAAAAAAACCAAGAAAAAACAAGAAAAAACAAGAAAAACAAGAAAAAACAAACACAAGAAAAAACACAAGCACAAGAAAAAACACAAAACACATTAAAAAAACAAACAAGAAAAAACACAAGAAAAAACACGAACACAAGAAAAAACACAAACAAGAAAAAATAGAAACACAAGAATAAACACAAACAAGAAAAAACACAAACAAGAAAAAACAAACAAGAAAAAAACAAACAGGAAAAAACAGGAACATAAGAAAAAACACAAACACAAGAAAAAACACAAGCACAAGATAAAACAAAAACACAAGAAAAAACACAAACAAGAAAAAACACAAACAAGAAAAAAAAAACACAAACACGAGAAAAAACAAAAAAAAAACACAAACACAAGAAAAAACAGACAAGAAAAAACACAGACAAGAAAAAACACAGACATGAAAAAACACAAAGACATGAAAAAACACAAACACAAGAAAAAAACACAAACAAGAAAAAACACAAATTCAAGAAAAAACAAGAAAAAACGAAAAAACAAGAAAAAATAAAAACAAAAAAGAAATAACAAGAAAAAACACAAACACAATAAAAAACACAAACATATGAAAAAACACAAACACAAGAAAAAACACAAACACAAGAAAAACACAAACACAATAAAAAACACAAACACAAAAAAACACACAAACACAAGAAAAAAACACAAACACGAGGAAAAACAAACACAAGAAAAAACAAAGACAAGAAAAAACACAAACACAAGAAAAAACACAAACACAAAAAAACCCACAAACACACGAAAAATCACCAACACAAGAAAAAACACAAACAAAAGAAAAAACACAAACACAAGATAAAAACACAAACACAAGAAAAAACACAAAGACAAGAAAAAAACACAAAGACAAGAAAAAACACAAACACAAGAAAAAACACAAACAAGAAAAAACAGAAACACAAGAAAAAACACAAAAACAAGAAAAAACACCAACACAAGAAAAGACACAAAGAAGAAAAAACACAAACACAAGAGAAAACAAGAAAAAACAAGACAAAACTCAAAAAAAGTACTAGAAAAAACAAGAAAAAACAAGAAAAAACACAAACAAAAGAAAAAACACAAACACAAGAAAAAAAAACAAACACAAGAAAAAAACACAAACAAGAAAAAACACAAACACAAGAAAAAACACAAACAAGAAAAAACACAAACACAAGAAAAAAAACAAACACAAGAAAAAACACAAACACAAGAAAAAACACAACCACAAGAAAAAACAAAAGAAAAAAAAAACAAACAAAAAACCCAAACACAAGAAAAAACACAAACACAAGAAAAACACAAACAAGAAAAAACACAAACAAGAAAAAACACAAACACAAGAAAAAACACAAACACAAGAAAAAACACCAACACAAGAAAAAACAAAAACAAGAAAAAACACAAACACAAGAAAAAACAAGAAAAAACAAGACAAAACTAAAAAAAAACTAGAAAAAACAAGAAAAAACACAAACACAAGAAAAAACACAAACACAAGAAAAAACACCAACACAAGAAAAAACACCAACACAAGAAAAAAAACAAACAAGAAAAAACACAAACACAAGAAAAAACAAGAAAAAACAAGACAAAACTAAAAAAAACTAGAAAAAACAAGAAAAAACACAAACACAAGAAAAATCACAAACACAAGAAAAAACACAAACACAAGAAAAAACACAAACAAAAAAAACCACAAAAACAAGAAAAAACACAAACACAAGAAAAGACACAAACAAAAGAAAAAACACAAACACAAGATGAAAACACAAACACAAGATGAAAACACAAACACAAGAAAAAACACAAAGACAAGAAAAAAACACAAAGACAAGAAAAAACACAAACACAAGAAAAAACACAAACAAGAAAAAACAGAAACACAAGAAAAAACACAAAAACAAGAAAAAACACCAACACAAGAAACAACACAAAGAAGAAAAAACACAAACACAAGAAAAAACAAGAAAAAACAAGACAAAACTAAAAAAAAAAAAACAAGAAAAAACAAGAAAAAACACAAACAAAAGAAAAAACACAAACACAAGAAAAAAACACAAACACAAGAAAAAACACAAACACAAGAAAAAACACAAACACAAGAAAAAACACAAACACAAGAAAAAAAAACAAACACAAGAAGAAACACAAACACAAGAAAAAACACAAACACAAGAAAAAACAAAAGAAAAAAAACAAACAAAAAACCCAAACAAGAAAAAACACAAACACAAGAAAAACACAAACAAGAAAAAACACAAACAAGAAAAAACACAAACACAAGAAAAAACACAAAGAAAAAACACAAACAAGAAAAAAGAAAAACAAGAAAAAAAAACAAAAACACAAGAAAAAACACAAACACAAGAAAAAACACAAACACAAGAAAAAACACAAACACAAGAAAAAACACAAACAAGAAAAAACACAAACAAGAAAAAAAAAAACACAGAAAAAACAAGAAAAAACAAGACAAAACTCAAATAAAACTAGAAAAAACAAGAAAAAACAAGAAAAAACACAAACAAAAGAAAAAACACAAACACAAGAAAAAAACACAAACACAAGAAAAAACACAAACAAGAAAAAACACAAACACAAGAAAAAACACAAACACAAGAAAAACACAAGAAAAAACAAGAAAAAACTAGAAAAAACAAGAAAAACAAGAAAAAACAAACACAAGAAAAAACACAAACACAAGAAAAAACACAAACACAATAAAAAACAAACAAGAAAAAACACAAGAAAAAACACAAACACAAGAAAAAACAAACAAGAAAAAACACAAGCAAGAAAAAAACACAAACAAGAAAAAATACAAACACAAGAAAAAACACAAACAAGAAAAACAAGAAAAAACACAAGCAAGAAAAAAACACAAACAAGAAAAAATACAAACACAAGAAACAACACAAAGAAGAAAAAACACAAACACAAGAAAAAACAAGAAAAAACAAGACAAAAGTAAAAAAAAAAAACAAGAAAAAACAAGAAAAAACACAAACAAAAGAAAAAACACAAACACAAGAAAAAAACACAAACACAAGAAAAAACACAAACACAAGAAAAAACACACAAACACAAGAAAAAACACAAACACAAGAAAAAAAAACAAACACAAGAAGAAACACAAACACAAGAAAAAACACAAACACAAGAAAAAACAAAAGAAAAAAAACAAACAAAAAACCCAAACAAGAAAAAACACAAACACAAGAAAAACACAAACAAGAAAAAACACAAACAAGAAAAAACACAAACACAAGAAAAAACACAAAGAAAAAACACAAACAAGAAAAAAGAAAAACAAGAAAAAAAAAACAAAAACACAAGAAAAAACACAAACACAAGAAAAAACACAAACACAAGAAAAAACACCAACACAAGAAAAAACACAAACAAGGAATAACACAAACACAAGAAAAAACAAGAAAAAACAAGACAAAACTCAAAAAAACTAGAAAAAACAAGAAAAAACACAAACACAAGAAAAATCAAACACAAGAAAAAACACAAACACAAGAAAAAACACAAAGAAAAAACACAAACAAGAAAAACACCAACACAAGAAAAAACACAAACACAAGAAAAAACACAAACACAAGAAAAAACGCCAACACAAGAAAAAACACAAACAAGAAAAAACACAAACACAAGAAAAAACAAGAAAAAAACAAGACAAAACTAAAAAAAAACTAGAAAAAAACAAGAAAAAACACAAACACAAGAAAAATCACAAACACAAGAAAAACCACAAACAAGAAAAAAACACAAACACAAGAAAAACCACAAACAAGAAAAAAACACAAACACGAGAAAAAACAAACACAAGAAAAAACAAAGACAAGAAAAAACACAGACACAAGAAAAAACACAAACAAGAAAAAACACAAACACGAGAAACAACAAGAAAAAACAAGACAAAACTCAAAAATAACTAGAAAAAACAAGAAAAAACACAAACACAAGAAAAAACACAAACACAAGAAAAAAAACACACAAACACAAGAAAAAACACAAACACAAGAAAAAACACAAACACGAGAAAAAAACACAAATACAAGAAAAAAACACAAACACAAGAAAAAACACAAACACAAGAAAAAACACAGACAAGGAAAAACAAACAAGAAAAAACACAAAGAAAAAACACAAACACAAGAAAAAACACAAACACAAGAAAAAACACAAACAAGAAAAAAGACAAACACAAGAGAAAAACACAAACACGAGAAAAAACACAAGGAAAAACAAAGACAAGAAAAAACACAAACACAAGAAAAAACACAAACACAAGAAAAAACACAAACACAAGAAAAAAACACCAACACAAGAAAAAACACAAACAAGAAAAAACACAAACACAGAAAAAACAAGAAAAAACAAGACAAAACTCAAATAAAGCTAGAAAAAACAAGAAAAAACAAGAAAAAACACAAACAAAAGAAAAAACACAAACACAAGAAAAAAACACAAACACAAGAAAAAACACAAAGAAAAAACACAAACAAGAAAAAACACAAACACAAGAAAAAACACAAACACAAGAAAAACACAAGAAAAAACAAGAAAAAACAAGAAAAAACAAACACAAGAAAAAACACAAACACAAGAAAAAAACACCAACACAAGAAAAAACACAAACAAAAAAAAACACAAACACAGAAAAAACAAGAAAAAACAAGACAAAACTCAAATAAAACTAGAAAAAACAAGAAAAAACAAGAAAAAAAACAAACAAAAGAAAAAACACAAACACAAGAAAAAAACACAAACACAAGGAAAAACACAAACACAAGAAAAAACACAAACAAGAAAAAACACAAACAAGAAAAAACACAAACACAGAAAAAAAAAGAAAAAACAAGACAAAACTCAAATAAAACTAGAAAAAACAAGAAAAAACAAGAAAAAACACAAACAAAAGAAAAAACACAAACACAAGAAAAAAACACAAACACAAGAAAAAACACAAACAAGAAAAAACACAAACACAAGAAAAAACACAAACACAAGAAAAACACAAGAAAAAACAAGAAAAAACAAGAAAAACAAGAAAAAACAAACACAAGAAAAAACACAAACACAAGAAAAAACACAAACACAATAAAAAACAAACAAGAAAAAACACAAGAAAAAACACAAACACAAGAAAAAACAAACAAGAAAAAACACAAGCAAGAAAAAACACAAACAAGAAAAAATACAAACACAAGAAAAAACACAAACAAGAAAAAAAAACAAACAAGAAAAAACAAACAAGAAAAAAACAAACAAGAAAAAACAGAAACATAAGAAAAAACACAAACACAAGAAAAAACACAAACACAAGAAAAAACGAAAGAAAAAAAAAAAAACAAAAATCCCAAACACAAGAAAATACCCAAACACAAAAAAATACAAACAAGAAAAAACACAAACAAAAAAAACCACAAACACAAGAAAAAACACAAACACAAGAAAAAACAAAAACACAAGAAAAAACACAAACAAGAAAAAACACAAACACAAGGAAAAAAAACACAAACACAAGAAAAAACACAAACACAAGAAAAAAAAACACAAACATGAGAAAAAACACAAACACAAGAAAAAAGAAACAAAAAAAACCACAAACACAAGAAAAAACAGACAAGAAAAAACACAAACAAGAAAAAACACAAAGACATGAAAAAACACAAAGACATGAAAAAACACAAACACAAGAAAAAAACACAATCAAGTAAAAACACAAATACAAGAAAAAACAAGAAAAAACAAGAAAAAACACAAACACAAGAAAAAACACAAACACATGAAAAAACACAAACACAAGAAAAAAACACAAACAAGAAAAAACACAAACAAAAGAAAAAACACAAACACAAGAAAAAACAAACAAGAGAAAACACAAACACAAGAAAAAAAACAAACACAAGAAAAAACAAACAAGAAAAAACACAAACACAAGAAAAAACACAAACACAAGAAAAAACAAACACAAACAAGAAAAAACAAACACAAACAAGAAAAAACACAAACACAAGAAAAAACACAAACCAGATAAAACAAACAAGAAAAAACAAACAAGAAAAAACACAAACAAGAAAAAACACAAACACAAGAAAAAACACCAACACAAGAAAATACACAAAGACAAGAAAAAACACAAACAAGAAAAAACACAAACACAAGAAAAAACACAAACACAAGAAAAAACAAGAAAAAACACAAGAAAAAACAAGAAAAAACAAGAAAAAACACAAACACAAGAAAAAACACAAACACAAGAAAAAACAAACACAAACAAGAAAAAACAAACACAAACAAGAAAAAACACAAACACAAGAAAAAACACAAACAAGAAAAAACACAAACACAAGAAAAAACACAAACACAAGAAAAAACACAAACAAGAAAAAACACAAACACAAGAAAAAACACAAACACAAGAAAAAACAAGAAAAAACAAGAAAAAACAAGAAAAACAAGAAAAAACAAACACAAGAAAAAACACAAACACAAAAAAATACAAACAAGAAAAAACACAAACAAGAAAATACACAAACAAAAAAAAACACAAACACAAGAAAAAACACAAACACAAGAAAAAACACAAACACAAGAAAAAACACAAACACAAGAAAAAACAAAAACACAAGAAAAAACACAAACAAGAAAACACAGAAACACAAGGAAAAAAAAACAAACACAAGAAAAAAAACAAACACAAGAAAAAAAAACACAAACACGAGAAAAAACACAAACACAAGAAAAAAGAAACAAAAAAAAACACAAACACAAGAAGAAACAGACAAGAAAAAACACAAACAAGAAAAAACACACACATGAAAAAACACAAAGACATGAAAAAACACAAACACAAGAAAAAAACACAATCAAGTAAAAACACAAATACAAGAAAAAACTAGAAAAAACAAGAAAAAATAAGAAAAAACATGAAAAAACAAGAAAAAACACAAACACAAGAAAAAACACAAACACAAGAAAAAACACAAACACAAGAAAAAAACACAAACACAAGAAAAAAACACAAACACAAGAAAAAACACAAACACAAGAAAAAACACAAACACAAGAAAAAACACAAACAGAAGAAAAAACACAAACACAAGAAAAAACACAAACACAAGAAAAAACACAAACACAAGAAAAAACACAAACACAAGAAAAAACACAAACACCACACTAACATTCACACCCACAAGGTCAACAACCTGGAAGATAGATCGTCAATAAGGTTCCAGACACACATTTTCTTTCCCGCTCAAAGCTCCCTTCACATCAGCAGGCATGCCAAATGATGCAAAGGATTCTGACAGGGGGTCAGGAAGGTCAGACAATGGGGTGACATCGACCAAGGTCTCATCACCCACTGTAAGGTCTTGAATCTGCATCTGAAAGAAAGTTGGAAAGTTTGTGAGCAGAAGGAGTGGTATAGCTACTCAACTGTGCACCTACTTATAGTATTGTAACAAAATAAAAGAACAAACATATTTGCAGTGTTTTCTTATGAACAATTTTTGTCTGGATCTGATTATAACGTGACCAAATTAACAGGTGGATTTATGCACATTAAATATAAATCGGTGTTTATTTATTCTGTATGGTGAAATTTTATGTCTGAATTGATCCTCAAAAGTTTCAAGACAGTTTTGTCAAACTTTCTAAGTAGTAATACTTACATTAATATGTGACGAAAAGTATCTTATTAAACACATTCAATGAGTTTATTAATTTATTATTTACATATTTTCTAATATTTGTGTGAATACTGATCGAACAGATTCAGCAACAAGGTCATTCTAATCAACATTCTTGTCAATGACACTCACAGGAGGAGTAGTTGGAATAGCTTGTCCTATTATCATACATATAAGTAGCTTATTGTTACTAGTATATTATCAACAAACTACTTTTTCTGATATCCATCCTCATTAGGGCTTTTTCATGATTTTAAATTGTTACATGCATATACAGGAAAAGAAACAAAGCAGCTAAATAATGCCGTACAATTTAAATAATAAATATAGCAACTTGGTTTTTTAGAATTTAGTCTTCTAATTACTTGAGATTAGTAGTTTCTTAAGTGTGTTAAAATATTAGTTTGTATACCCATAGGGTAATACTATCCAACAAGACAAATACTGCATTGATATGTCTCCTAAAAACAATAAACTCTTGATTAAAAGCAATGTTCGTTTCTTCTCCATCCAACAACAGTCCTTCAAAATGGCTGACACTCTGCTGTCTGAAAAGAGTTTCCAAGACATCTGCTTAGTGCTAAAGATTTTTAATATTGTTAAATAATACATGATATTTAAATCAGCCTTTGTTGTTAGATCAGTACCATCATTATTTCAGACCAGCTAGAGGAAACTTCTATGTAAATATGACTGTCCATTCTGGGTGAGAATGATGACAATACTGTCAATAGAGCCGAACTGCACATGTCCTATCATTTTTATGTAGGTCCAAAAAGTAATATAAAAAAAGCCTTCTGTAGAAAGACCATGTTGATATGACTTTACATTCAGAAGTAGTTTGATCATTCTCAAGGTGACTATCCTGACAGCCATATTGAATATCAGATCAGTGCCAATTTCATGTAGGACCAACTAGCAGACATAAGAAAACTGGTGAAGAAAATCATGTTGATATGACCATGTGTCAACAAGGAGGGTAATAACAAGAATGTAACCATATCTGAGGTCACATTGGCACAATTGTCTTTTATAAACATAGAGATATAAAGCTTGGTGTGATGCGACTTTCTGTTTATCAGGAGAAACAAGATTTTCAAGATGGTTACTATTGTGGTTATACTGTATATCTGATTGGCACTATTTTTATTTAGGATCACATGTGTTTTGGTGAAAAGATCATTTTGATTTAATGAAGCCATTAGGAAGAGTAGTGGTAAGAAGATCTTTGAGATAGCCACTATTGAGATAGCCACTATTGCAATCATATTGACGGCAAGATCAGCAAAGTTATACATAGAGACCACTAGAAATATCAAGTTTTCTGGTAAATCTTCAGGATTAGTGACGCTGTTCAAGATGGCTGCTTTAAACGCCAATATATTACTAAATGTCAGATGAGCAAATTTTTCATTTATAACAATTACAAAAACATGCTCATGATCAACCATTCTGGAAGAGTAGCCAAACTGGATGACAGTGCATCAGTTTTCATTTAGTAAATACGCCTTTGATAAATACGTGATTTATGGCAATCCTTTATGTAGTTTAGAACAAAAAACAACCTCAGATGTATGGATGAATAGCAAAAACCAGACAAGAGTCCAACCCTTAAAAACATCTTCTGGTGTATGACCATAAAATGTTTACTTTCATGGTTTCAAGATGCACTAAACACTGTATATAAAGGACATGATAAGGTGTTCTTTGTCATTTAACACATCAAAATATTTTTGATACAATTTAGTTTTTCATTTACACGATTACTGACAAGATGCAAAAAAGAAAAGGTTCTTAGGGATAACTAATTCTCTTCTAAATTTGCTGCAATGTAATACATGCAACAAGAATGAAAATCCTTCATATAAAATATCAGAATCCAGAGTAAAATTGTAATGCAAACTATTCATCACTAAATAATTTGAACAATTACACTATTCATTTAATTAATGAACTTCAACAATGTGTTGAGTCCAATACTCAGCAGCATTGCCAACAATGATTGTGGTAAAAATCACAAAACAAAATAGATGATATTTACCAGACAGCTACATCAGTGGCCAAGAATAAATTTGAATGCTAAGTTTTCTGTATAATGTTATCCTGGTCTATTGACAGGCAGTTTAAAAAAAAATCCACTCGTGATTATCATTGTCTTACTCGAAAATCAAATAACTTACAGGCTAGTACAGCAAATGATTCTTATCAATTCTGATTGTAACATCTTTACAAAGTAACGAATTTACAAACAAAAGCAAAGAGATGCCAAAAAGGTCTATGTTCAACACGTGTCCACTGTATTAAGGTTTGTTTGACAGGTTTAACTGAAATGAAGCTGTCAGTTAATACCTCTGTAATTTGAAATTAAAAGTCATTAATTCAATACCAACCCTAGTCAGTTACCTCAGTGTGTTATTTAGAAAGAACATGGATTCCATTTCTTTGGAATACATTTTAACCAGTCATGTGTGCTCAGTGTATATCATTAAAAATAAAGCATAAAAAAGGCATAATTAAACTTTTAAAAAAATCATGATTTTACATGGATTTCTATCATTAATCAGAAGAATGGTGGAATATTTTTGTTTAAAATATTTTCTATTGTTATATGTTTAGGCTCTTACAAATGTAAAAATAAAAAAGGAAAAACAAGCAATTTAAAATTTAACAATTTATTTCCTGAGAAATATAAAGGTAAAAATAAGAGCTTACGATTTTACATATGAACTTCAAATCCAAAAATTATCTAAAAATTAAAAATGTGAAGTCTTAGTAATAAAAAGTTTAAGTTCAAATCCTGATGATGGAATCAAGTGGTCAACATTGTACTAATGTGTCAACAGTTGTTTGTTAAATCACAAAAAATAATATTCCAATTTGAATTCTGTATAAATTTTGATAACAGTTTTGTCCTAGAATTTAGAGCAGTTATTTCCAGGTAAAAACAATCTCTTACAATCAAAACAATCTTAAGACAAATAAAATCAAAAGCCCCAAAACTGGTAACAAAATAATACACATTAACTTTACAAGTGTTATGGCACTAATGACTATTCTTTCTCAATCAACAATAAATCTAGCTACAATGCATAACATGACCAGATGCAAGTCACTCCTCTGGAAAAACATGATATGAAACAATCACTACTGGTTATTTGTCTACTCCAATCATGACCTCTATACAATTTATGAATCTTACTCGGTGAATGAATAGTTTTAAAAATGTTGTTCCTGGTTTTAAATCAAGGTCAGGAACTAGGTCAGCATTCAATTTGGTAGTTCATAAAAACTAGTTTGAGTCTCTAGATGAAGCCCTGTGTGCCCTGTGTAAAAACGTGTCTCAGGTGTTTATCTTTGTAGATCACTAACATCGCATCTATGCCCATGTCGGTTGGGTCTTGGCCAAAGCCACCAGCTTCCTGTGGACTGTTGGTTCCCCACACAATATACAGTCTACTAAGTATAGCCTATCATTTGCTGGGGGAAAAAATGGCATTCACCCATAACAACCAATCAGACAAAGCCATGATAATTTGATTCTCAAATTGGTCATACCATTAGCAAGAATATACAAAGGTACAAAATAGATTAGACATGATCTAATGTGGGGAAATAAGAATTCAAGCCAAATAGTTTCCCTATACAGTACTAGTGAAATTTGTTTTGGAGAGCTATTATAATAAAGTAGCTTAAAAAACAATCACTTCAACAGTGAGAATTACGCTGCACTGGCTATTTGTTTAAATAGATCCAAACTGAGAAAAGTAAATGTATAATGATTCCTTCCTCAACCTCAAACAACATTAATTATACAATACAACATAACTTCCACTATATTGATAGTTTCTAAGTGTATCTATCTTTATCTGAAACAGCTATTCAGTTGAAGAACGTTCAGACAAATGTGACTGAAGCATAAAATACTGACTCATGTCCCTGATCTTGAGTATTAAACCCAATGAGTGATGCAGCACCATTTATCTCCAAATGCACCAACACTTATAGCAGTAAGGAAAAATAGAATGGAATGAGAGGAATAACAATAAAAGAGCACAAGAGACTCTGATATCACTCAGCTGGGAAGATGACATGTCAGCTTTTAAATGTCAATTTTTGCTTTTATTGAAAATGTCGAGGGGACAAAATGCTAGCAGCACACAACTTTGCTCCACAGTATTTTAATATTGGTGCAAGTTATTTACTTCCTAAACATACATCGAGAGCTGATCTGATGCAGTGGAAATATATACATTTTTTCAAAACGTCTGTTATAAAAAGATGCAAGTTACATTATCACCACATTACAGAAATCAGTAAGAGTTTTTTCAATCTTCAATCATTGTGTCATTGTTCAAGATGTTTTCAATGTAAAATTAAATGAGAGCTCATATACCTATATCTATATCTGTTGAATTCACATCTGAAAGTCAAAACCGGTTTTCACTCAATGCTGAAAAGCTCATTGACTTAAGAAATAGACTAGAATAAATGCTAAGTTTAATGTAGGAACTTAATTCTTAGCTTGGAAGGCTACTGGAGAACAGTAAGCAGCCCTACAATGCAGTCCAAAAATCTATATTGAGCCGATGCTGACCATGTTATAATCTTGACCATTACATCCAAAGGTTAGAACAGGAACTCTCTGCACTAAAATCAAAGAATCTACACAGTGTTGGAATGGATAAACCAGAGGCAACAAAAGTGTGCCAGAATACCCAGTCAGAACAATACACAAACATGTCAAAGGAACAAAACACAAGAGCATGTCAGGGCACTCAAATTATACCAACACCAGCTATAAGAAAAAAATCAGTATACACACAAATAGATGAAACCACACCAATTAAACAAGACCAGTCTCTTCTACAGGTATTAGACGGCCAGAACCAAAAATTAGCTAAAGCACATGCTGTAAACACTGACCATCATGTGTCAAACTTATCATTAAATCCAGGCACAGAATAAACTGTTCTAAAGACAACCTCCAATTACCCACAGCAAGAAGCCAAATTAAATACAAATACTAAATACAGCAGCAGTCACCAAATTGTCAGTCAGTCTAGTCATGCAATGTATCTGAACCCCCCACTTGTCAAAATCAACAATATAGTTAAGGACAGGTCTCTTCTCATAGGATCATCAAAACTCCAAGGAGTAAGAACAAAAGGATTATATAAAACTGATGTAAAAACCCATAGAGGTGCATCGATTAACACTATTGCAGATAAAATATTGGAAATGGATATGTCACGATATCATACTGTAATTCTTCTCATTGGTGGGAATAATTACAGTAATGGCCAATCTTTGAAGGGCATTGAGGAAGTTTATGAAAGCTTGTTGTATGCCATCAGGTCCAAAAACAGTGTAAAATAATCATCTCAGGGCTACCGCCAAGAAGGGATATACTTATGACTCAACTTAATGACACCCTAAGTATGTTGTGTGAAAATTTCCAAAAACTATTTGTTCCACAATACAGAACTTTCTTCAAAGACAATCATGTAAACCAACAATTATACCAGCGAGACCAAACCCACTTGTGCAACAGAGGTACTGCCTTGCTCCTTAGGAATATAGACCAGTACATAAGACTTATAAAAGGGGTTAGGCACGAGTCAGAAAACTGCTTGTATTGTGGAGAGCACGGTCGTGTAATACAGTGGTGTCTGCATGGAAAACAGATTCGTTGCCATCTTTGTAATGAACTAGGACATAAGCAAAAGTTGTGCACATACCAATAGGAAGAAGGCTATGATGTACAGGCCTATGCAACACACATCCAAAAACAAAATGCATTAGAATATGTGTATACTTTTCAATGTAATAATTATAATTCTGTGAACAGGTTTCAGGCACTATCTGATTTGTGTACAAAGTGCAGCTTAAATTATGCGATACTGTTCAAGTTACTTCTCCCTCTGAGGTTCCCCAAGTGTTTAATATGTCAATATCTTCTTGTATGCATGTAAATCAGTCTCATTTTGAATATTCTCCTGTATCCACTACATGTGGTCGTTGTACGACAGATGGATTTAGAAACTATCATATTAGGTGATTTTAACATTGACTACATGAAAACTCCACCATTAACATGGATAAGTAACTTTGAAACTTATAACTTTACTCAATTAATTAACACCCCAACTAGAGTAACAGATAAAAGTGCTACTATCATTGATCATGTCTATACTAATAAACCTGAAAACATAAGTGAAATAAATGTGCCAGTGTATGCACTGAGTAACCATTACCCAGTCTGTATAACATGTTCCAAAATCATCTAAAAATGGGCAACACATTGAAATACAATACAGGGACTTTAAACAGTTTGATGAGGAAATGTTCTTAAATGATTTAGTATGCAAACCCTTTCAATCAGTCTGCAATATAGCTGATGTCAACACTGCTTTAGATAAATGGTATCAGATGTTCAATGCAGCCTTAGACAAGCATACCCCAATTAAAACAAAAAGGGTTAAACACCAAATTACACCCAAGTGGATTACCCCTGAGATCAATGAGGCTAGGCACCTAAGAGATAATTTCCACAAGAAAAAAGACATGAAAAGCTATAGAAAGTGGAGGAATAAAACTAAGCATCTGATAACTAAGGCAAAAGAGAACTATTATAAGCAGGCTATTAATGAAAGTAAGTGTACCAAAACATTGTGGAAGCATCTAAAAGAGCTGAACCCACCCAAGAACAGTTGTCTTCCTCCTAGACTTAAGCAAAATGATGATATAGTAACATATGTACAAGACATTGTGGATATGTTCAACAATTTCTTCATAACCATCTCCAGTAACAGTATTCAGAACCAGACTAACCTCCCAATTGAACTTGATGCTCTACAGTTATTTACAAGAGCTAAAATTCCTGAAGATAATTATTTTTCAATAGCTAATGTCAGTGAAGTGGACGTTTTTGATATGCTGATTAAGTTGAATATTAATAAATCCTCTGGATTGGATGGTATTAGTCCATGAATCCTTAAAATTGCTACACCAGTAATAACAAAGTCATTAACGCATATCATAAATTTAAGTATAATGAGTGGTAATTTTCCAGAAAAACTGAAATGTGCAAAGGTTAGACCTATCTTTAAGAAAGGAGAAAAGGAGGATCCAGGAAATTACAGACCAATATCAATTCTACCTGTATTGTCCAAACTGCTTGAAAAGCATGTAGCCATTAAGGTCTATAAATTTTGTGAAACAAACTCTCTATTTCATAAAGCACAATCAGGATTTAGAAAGTACCACTCATGCCAAACAGAACTTACCAAATTAATTGATCTTTGGCTGAAGGAAATGGATAATGGGCATATGACTTGGATTGTTTTCCTTGACTTAAAGAAAGCTTTTGATCTTGTTGATCATGAAATTCTGCTGCAAAAGTTGAACTGTTACAGGTTTGACAATCCTTCTTTAAATTGGTTTAGATCATACCTAAACCAAATGTCTCAACAAGTAAGCATTGACAATATTAGCTCTCAAACTCGCACTATTCATTCACGAGTCCCTCAAGGCTCAGTTTTGGGCCCTCTCCTCTTCCTTATCTATATCAATGATCTACCATTAAATAATGAATCCACCAATACAGAATTGTTTGCAGATGATGCAACCTTGTATACATCTAGTTCTGATACTGAAGTTATCCAAACAAGATTAAACTCAGATCTTATTAGAGTCCAAAACTGGGCACAACAAAATAGGATGGTAATTAATGAAGGTAAAACAAAATGTATGATTCTGGGGATGACACAAAAACTACGCAAGTCAGGGAACCCAAAACTATCTCTTGCAATAAATAATCATCCATTAGAAAATGTCAATCATGAAAGGCTTGTAGATGTGTCCATAGATAATAATTTATTATGGAATGACCATTTTGATAAGCTTTGTAAAACACTGTCATCCAATATTGCCCTTCACAGCAGAATCAAGAAATATTTACTTATGGAAACTCGCAATCTATACTACAAGTCATATATTCTTCCAACAATGGCTTACTGTTCTAATGTATGGGGAAACTGTGCTAAATCTGAGCTTGACAGGATTTATAAACTCCAATAAACAAGCAGCACGTGTAATTTTAGATACATCTGTTGACCATCCCTCAAAAGCATTAATTACATAACTCAAATGGTTCACAATATATGACAGGATAGATTTTCACAAGGCAGTTCTTTTATATAAATGTCTACATGGAACTGCACCAGAGTATCTTCAGGACTTATTCAGGCCATTTTCAACACAATACCAGCTGAGATCAATCTCACATGGAAACCTAGTACCAAAACCAAGAACAGAGCAATTCAAAAAGAGTTTTCAATACTCTAGTACAGTTCTGTGGAATAAGCTTCAACTACATGTAAAATCGGCTGAAAATATTAGAGTATTTAAGAAGAGATATCAGGAGCATGCATGTGTTTCTAACAGATAATGGAATTTAGTATTTTAATACGATACATGCTAATATAAGCACTAATTATTGCTTCTTCACACAATGTGCATTTGTTATACTTTCATTAAGAGGGCCTCAAGGGAGAATAGTTCTTCACTAATGAGTCACCCTCTATAAATAAAGCATTATTATTATTCTTATTATTATTCTTATTATTATTATTATTATTATTATTATTACTTAATCAAAGAAATGAGCTCTGCCCATAATTATTAAATGTGCTGACCATTTCCTGTAAACATCAACATTGACAGATATTAATCTAATATTAATTAACCTTAGTGGTGCATGTGGTTTAGCCAACACATCTTTCAATAAAGAAAACCAGTTACTCATTGTTATGAATTTCAGTTTCACAAAAATATTTAAAAATTAGTATAGACTCTTTACTAGTAACAAAATGTAGCTCACATTAAAACTTGCACTTCATTGAACTAAGCGAGACCATTAGTTACTTCAAACAAAATTATGCTGACATTAAAAGTTTATCAACTTAACTGGGGGCAAGATAAGTGGGGAAACAATTAAGATTTTTGGGGGGACTGGACCAAACACTCAACATACATGCTTTTTTGAGATAATTAACAAAGGACAAGATAATGTGCTTTAATATTTCATATTCAAAATATGGTGACTTT
Organism: Unio delphinus; assembly: GCA_029339505.1. NCBI lineage: Eukaryota > Metazoa > Mollusca > Bivalvia > Unionida > Unionidae > Unio > Unio delphinus. Next base: position 4,163,547 of record JAQISU010000090.1, read on the forward strand.
ATATGGCTATGTTTGTGTATTTGCCAGACTTCTTCTCTGGATACTGCTGTTCTAAACATTTAGTTGTTAATGCCGTTTACCACTTTAAAAAAGTTATGACTGCAGGCCATTTTTAATCTCCCAAAAGGTTTAAACTGTGCTCTTAATTAACTTACTAAATAAAATCTCAGATTTGTTTACCAACAGGTTGTGAAAGGCTAGCATGATTCTGTAGGCAAAGGTGTTTAAGAAACTGAGATAAAATTATTGCAGGTCACTGGAGTGTCACACTGACCTAGCCTGTGTTTGTTGTCTAAATGTTCAATACTGCTCATGATAGATTGACACACTAACTTGTGTAGCTCTAAAAAAAAAAAAATCCAAATGCATGGCTGAAGCACAAAATTTCAATCATTATCACTTAAGATGTCCTTACAGTCCAGAACATAATTATCTACCCACTTGTATGCAATGTTTACATAAGATGCTGACAATATCCAAGTGAGAATAGTATTTAAAGAAGCCTTTACTCTTATACCTCAAGTCAACTTAGATAACCTGGAAAAAAGCACAAAATGCTCAAAACCAAGACTAATTAACAAGTAGAAAGTTTTAGGATTAAACTCTTAATGTGATTTACGTTAAAATGTTCCTACTAAACATCTGGGTGTATTTTAGCCAGAATATACCAAGTTTGAAAAGATTGCATGATACTTTGGTGATGGGCATAATCTGCATGAACTTTCTGCAACATTTCCTCTTGGTTGCAGCTTATTTCACACTTTTTGTATCTTGTTAGTTACCAGTTTCAAATGTCCAAACATCAGTCAACATTGCTCTGAGGTTATGGCAAAAAGTAAGAATTTAATACATGTATATCCAATTAATACATGTATATCCAATTAATACATGTATATCCAATTTTAGTGCACAACTCTTTGACTCAATTTTGTGCAGCAAACATGGAGTAAAACTCAATTTCTGAAGGTTTTTTTCCAAAGCATTTGCTGGAAATGACAAATTACCAATAATCATAATGTCCCAGACATATTTGTACACATTGCTGGTCTAGTGTGGGTTATGAAAGATATGGATCCTGCTTTTGGGATTTGAAATGATTAAAAAATCTAAATGATACTTTCTTGAACTACTTGCTTGAACTTTTATTATAAATAAAGATAAATAAACAAGCTTTTGAAATTAATTTTCCAGAATACTTTACACAGCAAAACTATAGATTATGCTTTTGGATCTTAAGACATTAGTACCTTTTAATTTCTGATCTTTGAAACAATTACATAAATTAATTTGTTTCCTCTATATTTGGACGGATATGACAAAATGTTATATAAAATATTTTAAGCCCACATGTTTGGTCATGGGACTCTAGTATGTATTATTAAGATACTTACCAAACATGTCAACATTTACAATGAAGATATAATCAATACCTCCAAACAAGTTAACATTTATAATGAAGATAAAATCAATACTACAGTCAATGTGATTTCAAGATACATACCTCAGTTTCTAACTTCCGTGCCATTGATCTCGTCACAACCGTACTAGGCACACCACTGCAACAGCGGTGGTAATTCCGGAGGGGTATGACCATCGTTGTTACAGTTTCAAACATACGCTGGTTCAAGCTATAACTAAGTACTGAAAGCACTGAGTGACGGCAAGCACCAAGGAGGATTTCAAGGTCTGATCAAGAAACTGAAAAATAAATGTACAAAAATGGTAATATTACACTGAGAACTGTTAGAAGAGTATAGAAGATTAGAAAAACCTACATTTGAGTCATGTTTTTAAAACCAATACTGACTGATGTGAAAATCTATGTCACAAGCTTTATGGGATCAGAATGTTTCATTTTATAATTTTGAGAAAAAACTAAAAACATCTGCCTTAGAATTGCACAACTACTATTTTGACTTCATAATGATCAAAACAATTTGACATGTACAAGATAATAATGTAATGTAAGAAGAATAATAATGTGACAAGGAAATATCACTGATAACATCAATGTGCCATCCGATGAAAAAGTATCTCATGAATTTTAGAATGAGTAATTTCTATTTTCAACATTTTATGTCACAATCAACAATAACAGAACAAGTGCTGCTGAACACATGCCTAAATAAAGCAAAATAATATACATTAAATTACTTTCAACCGGACCACTTCAGCAAAAAATGAAAAGAGAAAGAAACCTAAAGGGATGTACTTCTAAATCTTGACATATGCAATTATGTCTATGCCAGGTTTTCCCATTCTTCACATGCATTAAAATAAATTCCCCACCACAACAAAAAGTTTCTGGCATTCCTATTCTAGTTCAGGAGATGGACAAAGTAGAAGTTGTGAAGATGAAGAGCACATATCTTTCACACAGTGATTTAATCTAATTTAGAAAATGTTCAGACTTAAGAGTCTGGTTTATTTTCATCTCTCATCTTGTAACAAATCACATAATCAACAAGTGAGATATCATTTCAACCTTAACTGAGAGTGCTCACTTTACTTAAAATTACAATTTGTATTTGTATGGAACAATATTATTTTTTCTATAGATTTTGTATTTGTATGGAACAATATTATTTTTTCTATAGATTTTGTATTTGTATGGAACAATATTATTTTTTCTATAGATTTTGTATTTGTATGGAACAATATTATTTTTTCTATAGATTTTGTATTTGTATGGAACAATATTATTTTTTCTATAGATTTTGTATTTGTATGGAACAATATTATTTTTTCTATAGATTTTGTATTTGTATGGAACAATATTATTTTTTCTATAGATTTTGTATTTGTATGGAACAATATTATTTTTTCTATAGATTTTGTATTTGTATGGAACAATATTATTTTTTCTATAGATTTTGTATTTGTATGGAACAATATTATTTTTTCTATAGATTTTGTATTTGTATGGAACAATATTATTTTTTCTATAGATTTTGTATTTGTATGGAACAATATTATTTTTTCTATAGATTTTGTATTTGTATGGAACAATATTATTTTTTCTATAGATTTTGTATTTGTATGGAACAATATTATTTTTTCTATAGATTTTGTATTTGTATGGAACAATATTATTTTTTCTATAGATTTTGTATTTGTATGGAACAATATTATTTTTTCTATAGATTTTGTATTTGTATGGAACAATATTATTTTTTCTATAGATTTTGTATTTGTATGGAACAATATTATTTTTTCTCTAGATTTTGTATTTGTATGGAACAATATTATTTTTTCTATAGATTTTGTATTTGTATGGAACAATATTATTTTTTCTATAGATTTTGTATTTGTATGGAACAATATTATTTTTTCTATAGATTTTGTATTTGTATGGAACAATATTATTTTTCTCTAGATTTTGTATTTGTATGGAACAATATTATTTTTTCTATAGATTTTGTATTTGTATGGAACAATATTATTTTTTCTATAGATTTTGTATTTGTATGGAACAATATTATTTTTTCTATAGATTTTGTATTTGTATGGAACAATATTATTTTTTCTATAGATTTTGTATTTGTATGGAACAATATTATTTTTTCTATAGATTTTGTATTTGTATGGAACAATATTATTTTTTCTATAGATTTTGTATTTGTATGGAACAATATTATTTTTTCTATAGATTTTGTATTTGTATGGAACAATATTATTTTTTCTATAGATTTTGTATTTGTATGGAACAATATTATTTTTTTCTATAGATTTTGTATTTGTATGGAACAATATTATTTTTTCTATAGATTTTGTATTTGTATGGAACAATATTATTTTTTCTATAGATTTTGTATTTGTATGGAACAATATTATTTTTTCTATAGATTTTGTATTTGTATGGAACAATATTATTTTTTCTATAGATTTTGTATTTGTATGGAACAATATTATTTTTTCTATAGATTTTGTATTTGTATGGAACAATATTATTTTTTCTCTAGATTTTGTATTTGTATGGAACAATATTATTTTTTCTATAGATTTTGTATTTGTATGGAACAATATTATTTTTTCTATAGATTTTGTATTTGTATGGAACAATATTATTTTTTCTATAGATTTTGTATTTGTATGGAACAATATTATTTTTTCTCTAGATTTTGTATTTGTATGGAACAATATTATTTTTTCTATAGATTTTGTATTTGTATGGAACAATATTATTTTTTCTATAGATTTTGTATTTGTATGGAACAATATTATTTTTTCTATAGATTTTGTATTTGTATGGAACAATATTATTTTTTCTATAGATTTTGTATTTGTATGGAACAATATTATTTTTTCTATAGATTTTGTTTCTTTAGGCTGTTTTAACTTAGCTTTAACAATTGTTCAGTCCTATCACTATGATGTCTGCAGTGAGGCAGTTTATAGTGATGTCTAGCAATGGGGCATCATGCTGCAGACATGTAGCATGATGTTCCACCCAGTCACATAGTCTGACACCAGGCCGACGAGTCCCATCACTAACCATCACTAACCTCTTAATGCCAAGCACCTAGTGAGGCAGTTGTTAGTACCATTTTTTAAAAGTCTTTGGTATGACTCAGCCGGGGAAAAGTATAATAGATGGAATGTTTAGGTACTTTCGAGACTAAGACAAAAATAGCAAACATTATGAGGGAGCCACTTCATGTACACCACAAAATGATGCATCAAATGTTTCATTGTGTTACCACAGGGCAGTGGGGTCAGCATTGACATTGATACACTTCTAAAAAAGCATTTAAAGCCTCACTGCATTTCAAACATACCTTATTCATACATGAAGGTCCTAGGTAAGAGAATGGAGTGAGTGTCATGATTGACCACCTCGAGAGCAGTGGAATTAACTTTGCACATGTACATTAACTGTACATCATAGGGAATGATTTTGAATTTTAACTGTATAAATACAAATAGTCCTGGAACTGTCAAACTTTGTATGACTATGCATCTTGAAAAGCTGATGGTAATAACAATGTTACCACAAATTAGGTCACTATAACCCAGAATTTTATGTTTCATAATGTTAAGTTTGGTTTTTAGCTCATTTATCAAGAATTGTTTCATGCAGGAATCAAAGATGGTTGAATGCATCTTTATTAGTGTCCCACCTTTTCAACAAAAGGTCATTGTGACATACATATCATTTTTGTGACCTTCAAGTTTTGTTTACTTCAAGACGAAATGTGTGTACGATTTGGTGTTTTAATGTAGCTTTACAATGTTTCAGTCATGTAACACGATGTTCTAACTAATCACATTATCCTGACACAAGGATTATCAGTCCTAATTCAAACATCTTAAAGCTGAGTGCCATTAAGTGAGGCAGCTGTTATGATTTGTACAAGTCTTTAGCATATACTTGGGAGTATATTGAACCTACGACCTCCTGCTTCATGACCAAATAGGATATCTGGCACCTCTTTAAAAAAATACTATTGTACCTATCATGTAAATTGTGAAGTTTGGAAATGGGGTTGTATCTCAAGAACTACAATGTCACAAAAGTTGTCACTGTGGCCCGTATTCTACAATTCACTTAGCCTGGGTTCAATCACATGCATTGTATATATCAGAAATGTCAAACTTCCAAACATGTACATCCTACAAATATTGTTTCAGACAGTACCTAATTAAAATGTTACATTGCATATTGTGACACTGGTTATCCTCAACATTTTCAACTTCTTATGATATACATGTACAATGAATTAATTTTAAGAGCAATGATTCTTTTAAAACAGATTTAATATCTGGTTTTTATAAGCTTATTATTGTAAATATTCGTTAATATTGTAGAATATAATGTTCTTTACAATTTTTTACATCTAGTATACTGTCACAAAACGTACGTGACTAAATGTCAACCAAATTGTTCTTTTAAAAACAAGTTTTAATGCAGAGAAAAAAGAAAAACATACAAATAATTATTCCTGCATGTGAAAAGGTATGCAGGAAGTGTATCCAATCAACTGGCTTAAGTCATTCCAAAACTGTTGTACAGTTAGCACACAGTACTAGAAAGGTGTTTGCTTGACATGAACTTGATGCAGTCATTTTTATAATGAAACCAAATTAGATTAGAACCTCTTCTACTTTTGTATGTTAAGGCAAAATACCTTGTCTGATCTAATTGGTCTGGTTGAGTTTTCCACTTAATTATTGCTTTAGTTTATAACATTTTTCTACGTCTTTTACCAAAATACTATATTTTTGCAACCTTTCTTTGTTTTAATAAGGTGAAGTCTTTTTTTGCTTTTCTTATGTTATAACAATTTCTGGCTGGGATTCAATAGATAATCTATGTATGTCTTAGAAGAATTAAAGACATTCTGCATATTGTAGAAAAGCTGGTTCCAATATTATGCTTTTCATTTCATTCACTTTTTTGCAATAAAAGGAATTGCTAATCACTCAGATCATATTGTTTATAAACTGTATACCTTGTTAAAACCTTCTGCAAAAAATAAACACCCTCTGACCTCAATATTTTCATTATACATTAGGTCTTTTGTAAGAAAATCTGAAAAAGTCTTTTGAATAAATGTTCTCGAGTATGTGATAATAAGATATAAAAACATCTTTCCAAAATATATTAACATCCACTACGTTCCTTTCTATACAAGTTTACCAAATTTTTTTAAAATCCATCATTTTCATAGTGGAAGCAATGAGTATACAATTGTCAGAAGATGAGCATAATATTCTTGCTGGTGCATACACATGCGTGAGGCCGCATAGGTTTGTTGGACTGGAATAAGTAAGTGAAACATAGCACAGAAAACATTTTGTGTTTGATTTTGTATCAAATGGATAGCCAGTGTATGGTACAGAACAATGGGGAAGTGTGCTCTGATTGTGATAGTCAAAGGATGATCCGAGCAGCAGAGTTTGGAACTTGTTGAAGTTTCTGGAGTAGATATTGTGAAGAACTAGACATAATTGAGTTACAATAGTCCAGTCTTGAAAGTACTAATGAACACACAAGTGTTTTAGTGGCATCAACTGAAAGATATTTGTGAATGGAACTGATGCATCTCACTTCAAGATATGCAGCCTTGCACATGTTCATGTGCCTGTTGATGCAATATGAGAGTACAGTCTAGAGTATCACCTAGATTTCATACAGACTGAATTTAAAGTTGTGTTGCTGATATTTATCATCTAAGATAAAAGATTTGAATGAGAGTCTGTATTGTGATCACAATAGCCTCAGTTATATCATCATTCATCTGAAGTTTGTTACAGGTCATCCATGATTTCACATCAGAAATGCACCTCTTACTCCTTGGATGGTAGAATCAACTTCATTTGGGTGGCTAGATTTGTATATTTGGGTGTCATAAGTGTACAATTGTTGCAACACTGGGTGATGCTCTATGAAACTTGAGAGCAGCTAAGCGTATAGAATGAAGATAACAGGTCCAATAACAGACCCCTGTGTAACACCACAACATAGATCAACGGGGTTGGAATGTATTCCATTTGCAGATACAATTTGTGTCCTGTTTACTAAGTAGGACTTCAACCACTGTAAGGCTATATTCTGAATGCCAAGTATATGCTGGATAACCAAGACATGTCCATTAACAATTACACAATTATTTATTGTGATAAAAACTTTGAATCCATTTTATAATTAAATTACTGAAGTTGAAACAATCTAATACTTTAAATAAAAATTCCCATTCCAAACAATAAAATTCTTTAACAGTCAATCTGCAGCAACATACCTGGAATGTTACACTTCAGTTTAAATCATTCCTGCCCTTATATTTTTACAAACAGATCTACCAGCCATAAAAACAGTTTGACAGTCTCTAATTAAGTACAGTAATACTTTACAATCCTATTTGCAATACATGCTGAGGCTACTCTTTTGATAGTATTAAAAATAGATTTTTCTCAAATTTGTTAAATAATTTTTATCTTTATAACCTTTGCCAAGATTTGTTTTCACAACCAAAGACAATTTACCTAACCAGAAAATATCTGAAATCATTCCAAACAAACTTTAGAAAATTTAACAGAAAAGATATTAGAACCTGAACTCTTACACATTTTCATTTTTACTAGGACAATTATATTGGTCAGCTATGATCAGGATATGCTCTCAAACTTATTTTTAACTAAAATCTTAACTTTCATTATCTAATCCTGGCCAGCCAAACCTATACTCTACATTATCTTCACCCATTTCAAGGCTGGTTCCCATTTTTCCATACAATTAGCAATGTGTGACACATATCCACCCTCCATTTTCTTGACAAACCCAGGAAGAGTAGCACAATGCACAAGTAAATAAAGCACATAGTTCTGCTTGTCAAAGATCACATTAGTGCATATTAAACTACATTTCAAGGTCATTTACACCAATATGGCAATAATATAAAGTTTAAACAGCATTTAAATATTTGAGTTTTAGTTACGAAACTCAGAAAAATTACATGAAAATATAGATCCCTAATCAAGAAGTACCCTTCTACTAATGTCATTGATCTCTTTTAGCAGCAGCAGGGGCGAATCGGACAACTTTTTAGAGGCGTCTATTTGGCAAACCAAGGCTTCTTCGAAATCGTAAAAAAAGCGTCAATTTGGCAAATTAAGACTTCCTTGTAAATATTTTAAAGAGGCTCATGGGCAAAAAAAAAAGACGCCACAATTTTCCAATAATATTGCTATGATGTATGTAGTATTGCAGTTTATAGTGATGTCTAGAACTGGGGCATCATGCTGCAGACATGTAGCATGATGTCCCACACCCAGTCACATTATCCTGACTCCAGGCTAAACAGTCCTAACACTAACCTCATCATAGTGAGTACCAAGAAAGTCATCTGCTTACCCATTACATTCAGCGTGCCGTTATATCAGACAATATTTTCCTCTTTATCTTCACTTGTGTAATAAAACTGATCAGGATATTTATTTATTGTTTATATTATTCATTTGCTATACTGCAGTACTTTTATTTTTGCAAATTTATGTGGGGCGAAATGTCCTGGGCCGGAACGTCCATGGGGCGATACGTCCAAATACCTTGCCATTAAAGTAACTATTTGCATATGTAAAAGGTACAAGTCAGTGCTATAGTCTCCCGTAAAAATATGTTTATACTTTTCAGTGGCGATATCAACTGAAGCTTCAAAACTCTCTCCGGACCTTGTTGGAGAGTAGGTTAAAATGTACCCTAAACCTAATGATAATGTACGAGAACGTAAAGTAACCTCCATCCACATTGGTAGTTCAATGTCGTGACAGACCAGTTTTGGGATTGTTCCGACGCTTGCAAATTATCTAAACAAACATTTAATACTGTTACGGTTTCTTATCTTTTCTCAAAGGTATTGTAAAATCGCGTTTTAGACAATCCATATAAAAGCTAGAATTTAAACGAGTTTCACTAAAGTATAATATAAAAACTTCACTAAGCTTTCTAAGGAATCTAGTTGTTTTTTATTTTTTTTTGTTGAATATCCCGATGGGGATTCTATACTGCATTATGGGCTATCCATTATTATTAGCGATTTTTTTATGTTGCAACTGTTCTTTAATGGATGTATTCTCTCTGAAGACAACATATAGTAAGCTCATATGACTCCGATTGTAAAACAGATACTGACATCGTGCATAGATAGAGAGTGCAAACGAAAGAAAAAAGATGAGATAGTGCTTGAAAGGTTTTCGAGATTGAGATAATTTGTTGCTTAATTTGGCAAACAACTGGTGATGTAATTATTTTACTTATGGAACAAATGCTTGATACAATGTTAAATGAATATACTGAATAAATTCAATACAGTTCAACTAAATTAAGTCAAAGTCAAAAATAGAAACACCTTTAGAAGAAAACATTCCAATGATGACAACGGTAAGATTCAAATAGCTAGAGACACCTGCTTGCACATAAACATTTGCATTCCTAAACATACAGGAATACGCTTAAATGCCTTATATGCATGGTCTTTCAGTCAAGTTTCCAATTAACACAACTTATCTCCTCCCGCTGCACTTAACGGCAACGCTCTTACATGTCAACAGTTACATGTACATGAATTTGGGCCATATTTTAAGATAATGAAGATGTGACGAGACGTCAGATTGTTGTGTGTACTCAAGTGCACATGCTGCTACTTATAATTTAAAATTATTCATTGGATATTACGATTAGATTATTCAAATTGTATTGCATTGCTGTACAATGTATTATGGTCCTCTGTTCATTGGCACACCTCTGAATGTATGAATAGAAAACGAGTTATTCGTTATAATGATAGCCTTCGTTATTTATTAGACATTCCTAGACAGAACAGTTCCCCCAATATCGTTGTAAATTATAATTTATTCAGATTTGATGAAGTAATGAGAATGTTTGAATTCTCAATGATGACAAGAATATCTAATAGTAAGAACTGTATATTGAAATCTCTGGAACTATGATATTAATTTCAATTCTCGTATTAGCATGTGCTACTCAAGTATCATTCTTGACAATGCGGGACCTAGTACATTGTGTAGATGCGTCTGTATAATATATACATGTATATATGATCTTTTTAATTTTAATTTTAATTTAGATTTATGGACTATGTAGATGGAAATAAATTCTCATCTTAAATACATACATATAGACTTGCACGTGTACTTGTACATACATAAACATATACATATGCCTGTTGGTCTTAAATATACATAAACCAGTAATCAAGTTGAATGACATTTGTGTTACTTGAAAATAGAGCGTTACTCAAACTGGGATAGCGCGTGACTAAGATGTAATACTGATTGTGTGAGCTAAAGCTAAGAACCGATCAAAACAATGAAAGTTAAACATAATTAGCTGTACATGCAGTTTTAGCAAAGCGATAATAAAAACTGAGTTTAAAAAAATTGAAAGTTTGTAAAGTGTACATTATTATTGATAATATTTAACTTTTGTACACAATTTATGATTTGTGTCTTGAATTGGATTTTGAATAGCCGGGAATCGAACCCACATTGCCTCCCGTATCCGAGGCTGACGCTCTGACCACTTGGTCATCTAGGTCACTAACATCTTATGAATCCGAGAAAAGAGATTTTAATTAAGTATTGTGCATTAGGACAATAATGAGAACTCAAATATTCGCTTACGATCGCTTACGATAGAGATCAACATCCATTAATTGAGTGGATCAAGAAATAAAATAATAAAGTTTAAGCAAACCTAATCAATATATTTTCAAAATGTCCACGTTCCTTAGTATGATCAAACAAAAGTCATCCGCATTCAAAGCTGAAAACAGTTTGAACAGTAATATTGCTCCAATTGGTATAGAAAAGGAAGTAATTATTCTCATGCTTTTAGTTTAAAATTATCTTAATAATGTAGTAACAGACACATAATATGATCAATCTATGACCTACCTTGTCAGAACATGTAATCCAGCGAATAAGTGTGAGACGTGGACTTAAATAGAGCGAGACCATGTGATTTGAAACCTTTGTTTCGGGAATGTGTTAGCTAATGCACGTGCAACTTGCATTACTACCTAAAGTGAAGACAAATCATTCATCAAATTGAAAGAAGAAAGAAAACCAAAACACGAGCCTTAGTATGTCAGAACTATATTGGATACATGTTGACCACAGGTGCATTTTGATTAGATGTGCTTGTATCTAAAGATAATCGAATATATTATATTTTGGACTGACAATTTGAGTGGAGAAGATAGAGGACATCATACTATTAAGTTTGATAGGGTCTGTCAGGAAATAAAGCAGTGAAAGACGTCTCAGTCCAGTTCGGGTGTCAACGCTTTATCAATACATATCAGTTGCAAACACGATCGTGTGCTTATTATGGTCTTTCAATTAATTTCATGGCTATATTCATCCTGAAAATTATGAGTAAATTAATAGGTAGCGTTTAAACAAGATTAAGACAACAAATTGCGAATTAAAAGATCTACTCTGAATGTTTAGTTCAGCATGTCAAATATGAAACATACACATGGTGTTCCTATTTCGACTAACGTCACATATTTTAGAATGATTAATGCAGATATGTTTACACTCAGAAGGTTTTAATTTATTTTTGCTTGGCTTTGCTTATTGATAGCGTACTGATTTCTGAATCGCACACTTGGAAAAAAATAAAACTGTATGAACCAAGAATAGGTTTAGATAAACTTTGAGAAGGATTTTATACTGTTCGTACACGCTTTCTATATGTATAGTTATATTACGTTGATCACGAAATGTTATTTTTTTAATTTGTTCTTTGTTGACGACAAACCGTTGTGGCTACAATGCTTGAACAATTTGGTTTTCCCCCTCGAAATATGACCGTGTCCGAAAAGGAGGGGGGAATCACATTTCGTGTGATACCGCGTGTTAGGGTAGGATATGTGTGTCTTAGGTACTGTTGTTACACATGGATTTCAACATAAATAACATTTTTGAATTCTATTTAATCACTGGATCCCTTTTTTGTGGAAATACGCGCAAGCATGGGCATTTATCCTTTTATGTCAGTTAAAATTAATGTATATTTTAATACGTAATATCAGAATCAGATATCTTAGTATCTTCATAATGCACATTAATTAATTGAAATATCTTTACTCGGATTCATAATATTTTATTGACCGCTCTAGTAGTACAGTGATTAGAGCGTCCGCCGCGGAAGTGAGATGTCGTAGGTGCGATCCTCGCCCGAGTCATACCAGAGACTTACACAAATGGTACTAACAGCTGCTTCGCTAGCTATCCGCATTAAGAGATCAGTGTTTGGACTGGTCGGCCTGTTGTCACGATAATGTGACTGGGTTGGGACATCACACAACATGTCAGCGGCATGATGCCCCAGTGCTATATGCATCGCTATAAACTGCCTCACTGCAGACATCGTGACTGAAAACTTGTTAAAGCTACGTTAAAAATCCTAATCACACACATCCACACACACTGGATCCTTTTTATGGAATACGTGCAAGCATGGTTACATGTAAGTTAAAATTAATGTTTATTATAATACGTACGTGCCTATATTAAAAGTCAATACAGATCGTTCAGCACATTATTTCAGTACTGTAATTTTTTTCAGATTTTATCATACGTACGTACTACCATACCTATAGTGAAAGTAAATACAGATCATTCATGCGTTCAGCACATATTATTTCAGTAATGTGTGTCATTTTGTTAAGAATTTGATTATACATCCATTTATATGTCAATTACTCGTTTTATTTCAATCCTTGTAAGTACATCCATATTTAATTGGAAGGCCCTTATTTACACGCCCCGAGAAGTACATACGGCAAAATCAATGTTAATGTTTATGGATATTTTTGGATGAGATCAACGCAAGGTGTGATCCAGCACAATATGGATTGAATGTCGCGCACTAAGGTGTCATAATTATCTAAGAATGTTTAACAGTCAAGTTTAATTTATAGTACTTTCCAGTTTGGTGTTAGAACTAAAAACTAATTACAGTTTATTTGAAGTGTTTTTCTTCATTAGAAACTCAATTAAATTTTAAGTTTTGAGCATTTTTGAAATTCGGCCGGCTATTTGCAATTGGCTTGTTTTTGTGTTACAGTGGTGTCAGCCAAAGCCTGTAACTGTTCGATTCATGGATGAAATTCCTTAAAACTTTGTAGCAGTATTTAAGAGAAAATGATTTGATCATGGATGGAAGTTTTGTTCATTGAGATGAAATTGTCTAACCCTGTCAGGGCAGTATTGATGGAACTTTAAATTGGTATACAAATTGTATTATTAATGATAGACAGCTGAAATATTCACACCTTGTGTATACTGACTGATGCAATTAGAAATTCTATATAAAATGTAAAATGTTTAATTTAAATATATTTTAATTAATGTTTTGTATTTTAATAAATCATTTTTGCTCCATAAATTCACAGCAATGATATCTGATGGAGACAACGCTCATTAGTATTAGAACAGGAGTCTGACGTTTTATCAATAAAATACGGCGAAATGTCTGACAACATGAATTACCCTGATCAATAATACATGTATATTATTGATAAGGGTAATTCATGTTGTCAGACATTTCGCCGTACTTTATTTTTGATAAATTGTCAGACTCCTGTGGTATTAGTAGCAATTCCTACACCATATTCAATTTGCAATGGAGGATTTTTTGTTCAAAGAATGTCAGCAAAAATCTCTTTAAATTCTTTGTTAGCACATAGTAGTGTTTGTAGATTACGGACCGGAAATGTAACTTCCAATAGATTATATGGCCTATTGTCATAGATACGGACCGGAAATGTAACTTCCAATAGATTATATGGCCTATTGTCATAGAGGGATCCTGAGACAAACACACCGATGAAAACATTTGCCCACAGACTGGCAATAATGGTCAAGTTGAGAAGTCTGACTATTCCAAAGGAGCTCGATGCATCCCATTTATGCCATAAGGATGGGTGAATGGATGGATGTATTGTGAAAGAAGGCGAAAAGAATATAAATTTTAGTCCGCCATGCTGGTAGGAAAGCGCTATCTTATAGTCTTTCCTTTAGTTAGTAAGTCATGCCATGTTATAATATTTAATTATAGAATTTTTGTGAAAGATTCATTTAAATTGCTTTTTAATCTCTTAATTGTGTATTCATATTCAGACAAAACTGTTCGACATCTCTATAAGTCTCATCAGGTGGTAGTAAGAAACACAAATGCACATGAGTTGTGTTACCAACGGATTTCCCCACTACAGGTTTCCCTTCTGTACTATATATTCTTTTTGCTGTCTTTAACAACATTCATTTTGCACATGGAACGAAATCAAACTTTTCTATCTACAGTGTTCATTGGATAAACCTGTGCATAGGAGTGATCGTCCTTGGTGTCTAGAAGTCCTTTGCAGTAGTCATACTTCCTAATGCATTGATAAGCCCTGTACCTCAGATGGGCATGTGTCATATTTCATTGTCTTGCTAGACGACGTCGCCTGGTTTATGGATGCTTTTGATACAACTGATGGTAAGTGCAGCTTTTATCCCAATGTCTCCAGTGATCTCAGAGTCCTTGATGAAAGTTTAATTCCCAAGTGTGTTACTTTGGTTTTCAGTGATGATCCCAGGATATGATCGAGTATGTGCATTGTTGAATGCACTTTTGCCTCAAAGTGTTTGGAATAGTTCACATTTTAGGTAATGAAAAACTGTTTGATCTGTTCACAGCCTCGCATTTCTGTGTGTCAGTGTTCAGTCGCAGCAGTCCCGGATTACCCATTAGGCAGAGTAGGCAACTGCCTATGGGCCCCGCGACTTTTATGGGCCCCATCAGGGGCCCCCATGAGACCGTGACCGTGGGTCTGGGGCCCCAAAAGTTTGACTGCCTATGGGCCTCCACGGTGGTTAATCCGGCGCTGAGTCGCAGTCGTTGTACAGCATCACAGGAGAGTTTCATTTTCAGAACTTCTAACGGGATTTTCTTATCATTTTCTGTCAAGTTAAGATGAGTCACTTGATGAGGGTCTTGGTATGCTGATTGCATCCACCAGTTGTTAGTACTTCCTTCCCCTCAAACCTATGTATAATGCCGGCATTTTGAGCAGTCCCCTGAATCACAGCTCAGAGTGGCATCCAATGCATGGGGAAGTTGACGTTTAATTTTTATAACATCACCTCTGTTATCCTCTATCAATTGCTTGAATATCAAACCGCAGCGTGCTTTAATGTCTTGACTATTAATGTTCTTATTTAGGCTTTTTCATTCTCTTGTTATTATTCCTGGAAACATTTCTTCGCTAATATTGCAGAGTTAAACCGTTTCAATTGTAAAAGACCCAAATGGATGGGGTCCGACAGTCTTTCTACTTCCCACATTGGATGCATAATGTTGTAAGAAGCTTGGAAGCCATCAGTACCATGTGCATCTCCATCTGTTGTTGCATGTCTAATCAGAATCTCTTGCGGAACACATTTGTTTCCAATTTCTCCTGCCATTTCATACTCTGAATGGCCTCCTGGACATTGCACATCAAAACCTTTCCCCTTCAGCCATACTCCAGTCCAGCAGAGCTTGTTTCTGCTATAGACCCCACATAGTACAGCTTCTCTGTAACAGTTTCACATGAAATTTTAATAGCCTGTGTATGAACTTTGGCCAGGTATCGTTTTATGTTTAAAGCTAAGGCAATGTATCTTGCATCAAAAGCAAAATTTATTTGTTTAGGATGCTGAACACCACGCATGACATTAACCTGTCTGACTCGTTTCCGTTTATTTGTCATATCAATTTCATTGAGCTCAACAGTTACCAAGCCAAGAATGTTGGATGCTCTTTGCATAGATGATGTGCTAGGTTGGGGAATGTCAGTGGCTGCAAGCATGTATCTAGATCAGGTATTGCCCTTAGGGGTATCTTGAAGTCCAACTTGAAAATCAGATCTACAGCAACAGGATGTGGATCAGGTTTATGTTTTTATCTCCCATACAACTTATACTCCGGTGACTTAAAACTGCAATTTGTACACATCAGAGTCTGCTACCAAGCATGTCCCCATTTTCTTTCATTAGCAATTTAGCACTCTTGCCTGTCACATATGTTGAATTGAGTACTATGAACAAGAATAATATCATTCCACATCTCAACAATGTTTTATCATGCATATGATACGTGTTCCATCGTGTTCATATACTTCGATCATTTTTCAGGTCGAGTTTTAATCTAGATGATGATTGTACAATATTTGCAGACCCAGGTGTGGCATTACAGTCTTGAACCTGAACTAATTGGAGACCCCGATTTGTCGGCTTTGTCACTGCTATGAGAGATAACTTGTCTGCATCGATTCTTCTGGTCACTGGAACTGTATTTAGTTAGATAGGATATATGGTCTTGTGCTGGGAATAACAATTTTACCGGGTTGGTCTAGATCGACCGCTCCTGGAAAGCAGCACTTATTTAGTGGTAATTTTTTTTTAAAAAGCCCCTAATGTGTTTAAATTGACCGAAGGAATAATGACGAAGAGAGAGAGGTGCCGTTTCCTTCACCTGGCAGAACGCTGGTTGTATTTAGTTAGATAGGATATATGGTTTTGTGCTGGGAAAAACAATTGTACCGGGTTGGTCTAGGTCGTCAGCCCCTGGAAAGCAACACTTATTCTGTGGTAAAAAAATAAATTTTAAAAAAGCCCCTAGAGTGTTTAAATTGACCGACGGCATTTGAAACACAGCCAGCGTTAATACATGTAACTAATGTAGCCGAAAAAGCCTCGTTAAACCAGGCTATTGATTTCAGACAGAGATTTACCGTTCCTCTAAAACAAAGTGCGGGAGAAACTGGACCGAAATCCCGCCAGCTGATGACAGATAGAAGACAGCAGGCGGTGATTAAATCACCACACATAAACCTGCAAACTAATGAGAAATGGTTAACACAGAAGAGACTAACATAAGGACGCATACGAGTGATTCGTATTAAATACCACAGTGGAGAATTAGTAGTAAATGACCCGGAAATAGAGCCCCCCAAAATTACAAATAAATGATAATTCTTAAACACAGGGCAAAACAAGAGCAAATGAAACTTAGCCAAAAATATTTCCTTATCATGCCTACAAAGAAACAAACCAAAAAATCATACTGACTCCGGAAAGCTATCGTAGGTGGCTAGTAAAATTACACCAGATACTCTTTTAAAAGATCTGCATATTTTCCATCACGTCCGCGCGATGGAAAAAAAAATCAATTCCATCACAGGGCAGAAGCAACCGAAGCTTGCTATCTAAATAGAACCCACATTAGTTGATGTAATTAATAACAATGTCATCGTGGCCACTTTCGCTCATGCATAACTACATACCAAACAAAATAGTTGAAAAATGGAAAATCAGGAACAGGACTCCCCGAAAGTGAAAGTCTTGAAACTGTAATACAATAAAAGAAAATAAATGGTAAAATATAAAAATAAAGAAATAAAACAATTTTTGACACAATAGTAAACGGAGGCAGGACTCTACAGTGAACAAGCCACTCAAACACTTGGGATAATGGAGAAATCCTGCCTTCATTAAATATGCAAATATGCAAATGACTTTGTTGAAACGATGGTTTTCATTGGACATTGTGGTTTATAGAAAATAACATTGACGTGAAGACTTGTGCTGCTGGAAATTTAGTATTATGTTATCAGACCGGTAGTATATATCCTTGAACCGTTACTAATAATGCATTGTACGTTTCATTTCAGCGCTGGTAATTACATGTTATTTTGTTTATTATTACAATTTTTTAAAGTTCTATTCGAAATTAGACCGCCATTGGTGGCGTTATCAATTTTCGTGGATTGGTTGAATTGCAAGGTTATTTCGCAAGTAGTTTTAGTTTTATTATTATTACTATTATTATTATTATTATTATTATTATTATTATTATTATTATAACCGTATCTATGAATTCTTTGTACGTTTATACTTTTTAATAGACCCGTTTTGAAATTAGAACTGAAATTATATGAAACAGTACGCCTCATACCCATTTATGACCGTTATCAGTTTTCGTGTTTTAGTAGATCGCATTATTTTGTCTACACGGCAGTACTCGTATTAGTATGTACACTGACAGCGTTACTAAGAAATAATTTACGTTTTATTTGGGTACTGGCAATTACATTTATTTCCGATTAAAACACTTCTACGTTTTTTACCGTTATTAATTTTCGAGGACTGGTAAAAAAAAAATTTGAAAAACCCACAGGGGCTCGTATCGTTGTTTACAATGGACCTGTCATGCATGTGCTATATTGTAGTTATTATATAGTACATTAGTCCGAGTTTCCTCTGACCCTTGCCTCCCCATTTTAGATATTTCTACAACATAAATATCGTATTATAGTATATGTATGACAGGTCAATTGTAAGTAATGATACGAGTCCCTGTGGAAAAACCAATATGGTGTGGTCTAGCTTCCGACGATACTGGTTCTGTGGTATCTCGATATTTTTTAATATTTCGGTATTTATTTTATCTATTGCACCACATATTGTGTACTTATATGTACCACATGACCATAGGTTACTAGTTCTAAATCACCAGATTATTTTGGGAAAATGTCAGTATTGCTGACACGTACACTATTTGATAAATAAACCCATGAATACTACTGTTTAAAAATAATATCCTTAACCTATGTTCTCAGGTAGAATCAATATCTTCTTAAAATTTATATCACTTTAACAAAATGTTTAGCCAGTTTGTTGTCTGATAATGCTATACAAGAGTTAGATCATATGATTACTGTGATGGTCATTGACTAGGAAATCTAATCTTTGTTAGCAAATAAGAATCAAAATGTGAAGCATGTTAATGTCATTTTTTTTTTGGTGGCTTTTGCATTTAACAGGTGTTGACTTGAAAGCTGCATTATACAGAATTTATTACTTTTCATTGAAACACCAGTTGTTGTTCAAACAGTCTTAGGTTGATATGTACTTTCATCCTCATATTGATTGTTCATTCTCAGCAACAATCACAGAGCAACTCCAGTCATTGTGGTTGGTTATTTACAAATGCATTTCTTTAATTCTTTCTTATAAGTTTATGTTGCTGTAGGGCACAGGTGGCATAATGAGTGCCATAGAAGTAGCATCCATTTTTCAAGTTGATTACACTTTGTGCAACACAATGATACATTAAATTTCCAACATTAATACAAGTATATGCCATTATCAGATTATTTTTTTTTGTTGCTGGTCTTACTGCAATATCAGAGTAACTCCCCTTTCACAACACAGACTTTACATAACATCAGTTTATTGCTTGTTTCCCACAGCCATCTGATTTATAGTGGAAAAAAAAATCATTTTAATACAAATGACAACAACAGACTTAAATTATATCTTGAGGGTCATTGTTTTTATTAACTTACTTGCTGATTACAGACTTTATGACCAGAAATATCAAAGCACTCGTGTATAGTAGACAACAGAAAATTTAAACAAAAGGAAACAAATAATTCAAATTTTAATCATTTTAAATCAAAAACTGAATTGACTGAGTCTCATAAATTTTGTGACATAACGACACAAGTTTTAAGACCCTTTTTGGTCTACTTAAATGATAAATATACATTATACAGCTTCATCACACAAATGTATGTTACCGTAGTAGTTGTAAAGACTTAGCTGGGTCTATATACTGGTCTATATCTTCCATATCCTATGCATACCAAAATCCATCCAAAAATCTCCTAAAACAGACATTTTATAACCTTGATGGTAATCTTATTGATATTTTACAGTCAGCTGATCATTAACATCAGAAGTCTGTTCAGCAGATGCATTAAGTTGAATGATAACTTTGTCAGTGCAAATCCATATCTGGTGACAATAACAATCAGTACTATTCAAGTTTTACGAATAACATGTCCATATAAACGTACATTTGCCTGTATATTACAGTGTGTGTTTTAGATTTTTAACATAGCTTTAAAACAATTTAAGTCATGTCACTATAATGTCTGCAGTGGCAGCTTATAGTGATGTCTAGCACTGGTTTATCAGTTTTCGTGAATTGGTAATACGATCGCATTGTTTTATTACTATTTAGTACTATTGTATATAATTAAACTGTTAGTAAGAATTCATTTACTTTTAGTTTGGTCCTTGCAGTTACATTTCTTCCTATGATATCGCGGGTTTAATATCTTGAAAATTTAAGGGTTTTTTTTGCATAGCGCCACCTATCATGTACATATTTTATATGCACTACATGACTGTAAGATACTAGTTCTTCTTTGCCAGTGGATTTCTGGAAAACGAGTTTGTGCGTGTGTGTGTGTTTAACGTAGCTCTAATAATTATTCAGTCCTATCACTATGATGTCTGCAGTGTGGCAGTTTATAGTGATGTCTAGCACTGGGGCATCGTGCTGCAGACATGTAGCATCATCTTCCCCCCACCGCTCCAGTGGCCTAGTGTTTAGAGAGTCCATCTCGGATGCAGTAGGTTTTGGGTTCGATCCCCGGTCGAGTCATACAAAAATGGTACTAACAGCTGCCTCGCTTGGCGGTCAGTATTAAGAGGTTAGTGTTAGGAATGGTGAGCCTGGTGTCATGTCAGGATAATGTGACTGCGTGGGACATCATGTTACATGTCTGCGGCATGATGCACCAGTGCAAGACATCACTATAAACTGTCGCACTTTAGACATCATAGTGATAGGACTGAACAATTATTAAAGCTACGTTAAACACACACACACACACACACATTTTATCAGTCCAAAGAATGTCTTATTCCAAGCACTTTCATACATTTAGATACTGTGTCATCCGAACTATCAGTTCTAGACTAGTAACTTGAGTACGTTTCTGAATATCTTTAGTCTTTGTCAGTTTGCTGTTTAACCCAAAAAAACTTATCCAAATTTGCGAATGGTATTTTGTTTAAGTCTCAGCATGTATTGATTCCGAGGTCACATTCACTGCTTATTCTACTTTGCTCAGAAATTAAGACAATAATAAAATATAAATTTATTTATTTGATATACTCTTATAAATGACCACATTTACATCTCTGGTTCTTTCTGCCTCTGAATTTATTCACAGTAAATATCAATACATTGTCCCACCCAGCCACCAGTTACAGCCTTTGAACCTGCCACCCAGTTATTGCATTGTGTTCTTTTTTAATGTACTCTTATAATGGCAACCTGTATATCAATGGGTCCTTCAGCCACTAAATTATGTCAATGTAAATGTCAACACAGCTAATGAATCAACACATTTACGCACTAAGCAGGTGGCTGAAGCATGACAGGTAAGTCTTTGATTGTTGCCGCCCACCTATTACATCCAAGATAAAACATTGGCCTACAAATACGCGTGATTAAGCATTTCCGAGACCTCTGAAATAACATGTTCATATATATTTACATTTACCATTATTATATAATGATTTATATAAAGCTTGTGATAACTGACCTGTCTAATTCATTCTGTCATATATGTTTATTCTCCTAAACTAATGGGTCATCCATAAAGTATGTATACATGGTGTGAGGGTGAAGTGTTTTGAAAAAGCATTAGCAGCAGGGTGACTGTTAATGAGCATTTTCTGCAGCTGCAGTTGTCAAAATCCCTTGATAACTGATGTTTATTTAGAGATGTTGAGCCAGTCAAGTCAGAATCATAACCAGCAGATGAGTTAGATGCAAAGTGGCCCTTATGCCAAGTCAAGCAGAGCCAGTTACTACTTAAAGTTATGAAGTGTGATTACCTTTTAGTGTTCTTGCCCATGGTGCACATTGTGGAAGACATATTTATTCTTCATTTTCTGACAGGACTGGTTGGGATATCTCATGATCTGACATATTATGCAATCCAGACCCTGACTCCTCATGAGAATTTGTGAAGCCGTACCATTTACAGTTCAGCATGAAATGTCACATGATTATACACAGCTTACAATAGTTGTCATTCAGGAAAAGAACTGTTAATATTCATGATTTCGATGATGTCAAAGCTGGTGATAAATATTGAAATCGGTCATTTTGTCATTCCAAGTGATGACAAGCCTGAAAATATTCCAGTAATCCAGTTCGATTGGTTGAAATCATAAATTTAGTCACTTTCTGATTTTTTACTATTACACTTTTTAGCCTGATAAAATCTACTAAATATTAGTTGCTGTTTAACACTTTCTTATTTTCATTTGTAAAGTTTCATTACTTAGTATTAATTTAAACCTCTGCTTATATTTAATGAATATCCTAATAACTTCATCATTCAAAATTCAATTGTCCCAGCTATTCTTGGAAAAGGGATGGTGACTCACCAATATGTTTACACAGTGGGTGTACAAAAATATATTCTGTGCAGTCTGTAAGGGGAAAGGTGGTAAAAAATCACAGTTGTTTCATACATACTTTATTGAGAACCCCTAACATCATTATCACCATATTATACTCACCAAATTTACTATTCTTAGGTTAAATTATTTTATCAATTAAGCATTATTTTTAACATGTTTTTTCTTTAGACCATAGTGACTTTACTGTTCCTTTGCGCATAAAATATCATTGTAATTTATGATTATTTCCTTCTGTATTTCAGCTGATAATTATATGGCTCTTTACAGAAGGGCTTTGTCACCTTATAGTCAAAAAGATGTTCACATGACATCTTCACTGTTTTGAAACATTATAGATGAGTCCTATGCCAAAGACAAGCTAACAAGAACATTTCAATTTGTCATAAAAAAATGGTACGTTTCTCTTACCTTAAGCTTTGTATGGTCATTTTTTAATTGTCTATTATTTATTAATATAAACTTAAAATCTTTGTCACAATTGTGTGTTCAATTGCTCCATTTTACAATAAAGTAAATATTTTACCCCGTATCAGCCACAATTATTAATTTTTCCTACAAGCACTAAAGGCAACAAGTGCCATGTATCTGTATTAAAAGCAATAGTTCCATTAAGTCTTATATATTTCACTTTCAATTCATCATGTGTAAGTTATTTCACATTATTATTATTAAGTGCATTATTCAAATATTCAATGTTTGTTTGTTCACATTGATGATTTCATATCATTTAATTTTCAGATTTACATGCTGGTTATGCAAATGAATTTGAATGTTCATGATCTGCTCTTTCATTTACTTTAGCTGCTGTGGTACACATATTGATACAACAGATGGGGAATCAATACAAACGATACATCTTGCAAGTTATTTTAGACTTCATCAGTCATGAACCACTCTGGTGGCCTATTGGTTAGAGAGTCCACCTCAGATGCTGGAGGTCATGGGTTTAATCCTGTGGCCAAGTCATACCAAAGACTTACAACAAAAATGGTACTAACAGTTGCTTCGCTTGGCGCTCATCATTAAGAGGTTAGTGTTAGGACTGGTCCGACTGGTGTCAAGTTAATGTGACTGGGTGGGACATCATGCTACATGTCTGTTGCATGATGCCCCAGTGCTAGACATCACTATAAACAATCACACTGCAGATATCATAGCAATATGAGGGATTTTTAAAAAAAAATTCATTAAAAAATCTATACCACACAGAAACTCATTAGTTATGAATAATTATTATTAGTTTGCTTTGTTATTCTTTACACTTTAATTCATCTTAAATAGTATTTACAGTCACAGGCACTTGTTTTTTTTCAGTAATGATAAAGACTATTGAGAGGTGCTTTGTTTGACCGGTTTTCAAATATCAGACGAAAAAAATATAGGAAAAATGAAAAAAGAAAGATAAAATAAAAACTGTTTTGAAAAGTTGGCAATGCCTGTTTTTATTTCTTATTCCACAATTCATCGATTGTCAAGAGATCATTCTGAAAGAAGGAACAAAATAACCAGCGTAATTTGCAGTATTTCTCTTTATGCTTGTTTTCCAGAAGTACTTCAATATAGAATTCAAATAAACTTTCCTACCATTTTGTTTTTTTTACTCAATATCTCTGCTTCTATTAAAATTTTATGGTTCAGTATGTAATTGAAAACATCATGAAATGAACATAAATTTTTGTTTTAAGGGCTGCATAAGGTTTCACATTCATACCCATTATCCATAATACTGATACATCAAATGAGCTTAAAACATGAAGCTCACAATTTTGTGAAGACAATACAGAACTGGATATATACTGTGTGTATGTGTGTGTGTCACTGTCATTGACACAGTTATTTTGGTATATTTACATAAACACTCTGTGAAAATATAAGCAAACTTAATTCGAAAATCAATGAAAACAGTGAAATGTAGAGCCACGTTTAAAGTTAAAAAGTTCATGCAGGGGAAAATTATGAAACAATGCTGTCTGCATCAGTTTTTAAGTTTATAGTCAGTATATAAAAGCTGACCTTTTTCTTTTCTTTTTCATGTTAAAGTGGACTCGGATGTAAATAATATGATCTGATATGTTTCATAAACAATTTTATTTATTATGTGTATGTTGTTATTCCTTTTTGTTTTGACGAATAGTATGCAAGATTTATTGACATCTAATGCAATATATTCTTTTTCTTTCATTTGTTCATTTGAACAGTAATGGCATTGGGCAAATCCAGAACGACTGCATCATCAAAGGCAAAGAGAAATCTACCAGACTAAAGTCTATTTTTTAGGGTATGTTAATCAGAAAAATGAAGGTTCATTCTTATGTTAAGTTTTTGTGTTTCCTTATACTTACTACTGTACATTTTGCACGAGATAAGGTGAACCATGTTTTCTTATTTGCAGGTGTTTTTATATTTTGTTAATGTTGAATTCTTCAGTGTATCTGCTGAAGAATGTTCTTTTGTTTTGCATACATCGGCCTGTTTTATGTGAATTACTATCAAGATTTATGGTGAGAGCATTTATTCAGTAGCACGCTTTGATGATAAAAATGATGAAAGTGATGTCATTGCCATTCATTACATACACTGATGTTACTATTGGTGCCACAATGAAGCATCATTCTTCAATTTTATTTATTATAGGACTTATTCCCACGATAGTTCTTAATTTTAAATTTGCCAGTGTCTAGTAGGGAAAAAAGCTGGTACATAATTTCTTGTCTTGCTCACTAATGTTAGTTTCAGTACCATTAATAAGTTGACAATAGTTGGAATTACAATGGTTATTGAATTTTTGGTAGTTGATCTTTTAATTCCTATGTGTTATTTTTTTTTAATAACAGTTTATTTGATTTCACAGGTAACATACTAAGTTTAGTCTTGCACCAGCTTCTTTGGTGCCGTCCACTTAATATGTATGCAAAAGTCTGGCAAAGCTTCACCCCTACACCCCTCCCTGTACACATGCATACTTTTTTACACACACCCCAACCTGTGTATGTATGCTTGACCACCCAATTATGTATAACGGCCTATATTTAATTCACGTATGAACAATCAAGGCTTAATAGTATTTGTTTTTTTTTATAAAACAGATAGTCCACCGCCACTGAATGTCTGTCTGCATCCAAGAAATAACTGTGTAACGTTAAAAAGTTTTTCTCATGTCCGCTAAAATTCAAATGCCAACTGAACCCAGTCGAATAGGTTATGCGTACGTACGTTATCATTATACCACTCCATACGCAAGTGTATGCATTACGGTTAATTCCAGCTCCCCTCCATGCGTATGTACTAAATGGACAGCCCGTTTCCATATCTCCAATTTTTTTAACTACCAAAACTTACTTTCACATTTCGGTCATGAATTTTGCCAATATTAGCAGACTCCTGTTACCCCTTATTTGAGCATAAGCCATTAAAATCCCAACATCCTCTGTCCGGGCACTCTGTTGAAGCACTTTCCAAGGTTCTCCTAATGTGATTTCAACTACATGTACCATCTATCGTGGTTTCATTATGCTATTGGCTCCAGAATTTAAAAAAATTTAAGTTGATCAGCACTTTACCGTAATGAAGATGTCTTATGTTTTCAGAAACTTGTATGGGATGATCTTGGTTATACTGGAAATGAAAGTGTTCAATCTGCTAACACATTTTTCTTATCTCATACAAGTGAAATAAATTTTCATCGGTTATTTTAATTATTGATACACTTCTAAGATATCATCCATAAAGAAGTTATACAGGGATTTTATGGGTGAGGGGTCATGCAAAATTGTGCATAATAATAAATTTTATGACAATTTAGAAAATGTGACCTATGAAGGTCTGATTTAATACGTACCTACAGTGTAAAGAACATTAAAGTAAAGTGACAATGAGACAGATAATCTTTAAATTTCAGTGATGTGTTTGAAATGTATCATTATGCTTTATTATTACAATAATCGATGACATTTTTGTAGGACATTGATAATGAACATTTTGTGGGTACATAATTTTTAGTCATGTTAAAACTATAAATTTATTTATACTACATACACATACATGCCAATCATTACGCTTTTTTTCACTAAATTACGCCTTACACCTAAACGTATATGGATTACACTTTTTTGGTATATCCACCTTCCAAAAACAATCGTTTGTTTTCTCACTTTTATTAATATCCCATTTATCCCACATACCATATTTTAGAAAAGATGGCTTCTACATAACTACAATATAAGAGTAAACTTGTCCATGCTGTTTCTTAACAGTATTATGTTCTATTTATAGCAACTATCCTATTAGCCAGAAACATGCTCTACTTTAAAATTTTTGACCTCGTATTCTATACATAGCAGCTTCATGGCTTAGTTTACAAGACAATAGACTGGTTTTCTAATTTTTAAACTTTGCTCACAGATTCTTTTTTTCTAATTTATATTTAGTACAAAACCAGTCTATAGGTATTTTGTGATAAAGTGTAATTTATTTTAGTCGATGCGTGTATGAGAGCAGAAATATCTCCTTTCAAATAATTTCACAGATGGATTAGAAAAAGGCCAAAAGTAAACGAAACAAAAAATAACAGAATCCTACAAAGATGAGGACACAAGGGCAGCATCACGTGACATCTATTGCAGGCCATGTGGAAATAATTTTACTATTTGGCGCTAAAAGTCTTCAGATGTATTCTAGTCGATGTTTGTGTTAGAGCACATATATTTTTTCAAAAAAATTCACAGGTGGATCAGAGAAAGACACAAAAAAAAACCAATCCTTCAAAGATGAATATATGAATGGCTTGTCTTACGAACTCCAATACTTAAGGATCTTCTTATCTGCAGCAGAACTAAAGTGCGGACATGAATGTTATAAACACAGAGGTGTTATTTACCAAGTTCTTAATAGAAAGATAATGATGATTTTGCTATTTGTGCAGAAGCAAGAGAATTCATAGAACATAATTTTACTCTAGCTGTGAACGAGTTTTATGATAATTTTTTGAGATTATTATGCTATAGCCTGTGATTACATGCTCCAAAAATTCCCCTTTGGAGATGAAGTGCTTTTAAAGCTTCGGTTGCTGATGTAAATGAGAGACAGTCAAAAGGCTTCGAAAGTGTTAGATTCTTTTTCAAGACATATCACTTTCTAATACCCTCATCTGCCTTGGATCATCTGGAACGAGAATTCCTGAAATATAAAGTTTAGATTCTACCTGACAATATACTTAATGCAGATAGAGTTGATGTGCAGTGGCACCTTATTTCCCAGCTAAAAGACACAATCACTTGAAGATATAAATTTCCTCTTCTTTGTCAGGCTATGAAAGGAATATTGGTTCTTTATCATTCTAATGCTGACAGTGAGAGATTGTTCAGTATTGTTAACAAACATAAAAGTGAATACAGATCCAGGCCTAGTAACCCAGTAATTTATGCTCTACTGGTGTGCAAAACATTCATGATCTCAGCTGGTACAGTGTTTTAAAATGCAACATGAAAATCTGTTGCTTTTTAAAACTGAAAGTGCCACATATGAAAACTTGAAGCAGTAAAGGATGTCAAAAGACTAGAGGGGCAAATAAATCATTGTTTATTGAAATTGTAGCATGTTATATGTGGATTACTCTTTTTCTGCTTCTATTTCTCTTTTTGTCCACTTGGATTCCACTTTTTCCTCGTCAGAGGTTGGTATGTATTCACACATCCTAAAACATGGATTTAAAAGTATTATTATAAAACAATTTGATATAACAGCAAGTCTTGTTTCCTTTTAATAAAAAATTTATACATCTTGAAGTATATCATTGATACAGCATACATACTATACATATTTTTTATATATATATATATATATATATATATATATATATATATATATATATATATATATATATATATATAGTTTTTATTTTTCTGCCTTAGTTACAGGAACCTATAAGTCACACATTAAAATAAAAAAGTATCATAAATATGAAGCCCCTTAATTCCTTACTTACTGGAAGTTTTTATCTTTCAGATCCAGTGATGAATGTCATTCTTATGATGGAGAAGAACTGTGTTATTCTCCACGGAAAGCCATTTACAGTAGCTACTACATACAGCAGATTTACTCAGAGAATGTGACCTCTACTAAGTCTTGGAGCACAAGCATAATTTCTCAGTCCTGAACAGCATTAACTTTTTACGGCTCACTAATTATTAGTACTAGACATATCTGTATTAGTTAATTCATTGTACATTAATATTCAAAATATTGCATTTCTGATCACACTTGCTGATGCTTCCATGCTTTTCCTATTAATAAAGCAATACAGTGTGATCCTGCTGTAACAATGTAGTTTGGCTCCATATAACCCAGTTGTGTTATAAATCAAACCCTGTTTTAACCAACCAATTTATTTACCTAAAATATGGTGGGCTGGAGGGGTTATACAAGCGTTTGCAAAAAGGGGCACTTTTGATTATATGTAGACTATATGGCTTCAAAAGTCTGGACATTTAGTTTACGTTTTGTGCCAATGATTTTACCAATTGTAAGCATAAGTTTTTATGAAGAAAAAAAAGGAAATAGCATTTGTTTGGTCAGTTGTAGCAGTTTCTTATGTTTCATACGTTCAAAAGTTTGTTGACTGTAGCATCTCGTTATCATAGATAGACCAACAATTGTATCTCTCATTTGGTGGGTTGTTTCCCATTATATTTCTGTTGGCGAAGTAATTCTGCCTTCCATCATACATGTTTTCTTTAAGAAGGCCATCATAACATGAATACACAGGTATTCTGTTCTGTTGTCAGTGATTACTACAGAAAATACGAGTATTCTTTAATTTTACAATCCACTTACAGAGTTCAGTGAAAATAAAAATATTAATTACTAGCGAGCGGCCAATAAACCAACACTGTTTCTTCCAAAACATTCATTATGAGCTAGTTCCTTGTGAGAATGATATCCACTACCAAAAATGATTTAAGAAAAAAAAGTAATGAGATCTCCTGGAACATACAGTACTCAGGCCAGATGTCAGGATAAGCAGATTATGATATAACATGCAAAGTGGCCAGTATTATTGGTGGAGGAAGAACCAGGGCTAACCCCATGAAGAACCACTGGCCCACGAGAAGTTACTGGCAAGCTTTCTCACATACCCACATTGGCCAAATCCTAGACTTGAACCAACGCAGACAGGTGAGATGGCAGTGACCCGTAATGGAGAGCACTTTAGACCACTCGGCCACTCAGGGTCCCTATAAGAAGAGTACATGTATATTTCATTTCAGAAGCCATTTTATATCCAAATTTGTGTTACATCAAAGCAATCTATAGCGGGGTCACACTGTTTATTTGATATGGCAACATCTGTACAAGACATTGTGGAAATGTTCAACAATTTCTTCATAAATATCTCCATTAACAGTATTCAGAACCAGACTAGCATAAAAAATTGAACTTGATGCTCTTCTGTTATTTATAATAGCTAAAATTCCTGGTGATATTTAATTTTCAGTAGCCAATGTTAGTGAAGCTGATGTTTTGATATTGTAATTAAGCTGAATATTAATAAATCCTCTGGATTGGATGGTATTGGTCCACGAATTCTTAAAATGGCTGCACAAGTAATAACAAAGCCACTAATGCATATCATAAATTTAATTATAATGATTGGTAATTTTCCAGAAACACTGAAATGTGCAAAGGTTACACATATGTTTAAGAAATGAGAAACGAAGGATCCAGGAAATTACCGACCAATATAAATTCTATCAGTATTGTAAAAACTATTTTTAAAATTTTTAGCCATTCAGGTCTATACATTTTTTGAAACATACTCTCTATTTCATAAAATGCAATCAGGATTTAGAAAATACCAATCGTGCCAAACAGAACTTACCAAATTAAAAGATTTTTGGCTGAAGAAAATGGATAAAAATGGATAATGTAAAAATGTTGGACTTATTAGAAACGATTTTAGTTGTATAGTTTAGAAATATAAAAGATCTCATTGAAATATTTTTGCATTAAATATAGATCTGAAATATTATTATGGTAATATCATATCTCTATTTTATGCAACTGTAAATTTTCTTCTTCTCTTTGGTTAATTTTCTGCGTTAATAAGTTTTTCAAAGATGTGGTCCTAGACCAGGAATTTTATAAGTCACATAATTAAAAAAAGTTTTCTATGTTACTGGTGCTCTCCTATATTTTTCACTTAAAAAAGACAAAGTATTATTATCTTTGTTGTGCCGAATATTCTTCTCATTTAAATTGGGTTTAATTTTATATTAATCCCTTTATTGTTGAGAGAGAGAGAGAGAGAGAGAGAGAGAGAGGTTTTTTTGTGTGTGCAGTGATATATGTCATAATTCCTATAAGTGAAATGATCTATTTTCATTTTATTCAGACATCCTATACATTAAATATTACTTCGAAGGAAAATAAGGAGAGAATTATCATGGTCTAAATAAAGTTGTATTGTTCTTGTACAAGGGTACCTGTTGACACATTGATGTAATAGTACATTATAAGTGTTACTTTCTGCAACTTAACTTGGCAAATAACAGTTCAGTATATTCCTTGAAAAAAAATTATGTGCATGCAGATTAAAACTAATGGGCTATGTTCCTTGTGAGTATATATGTTTTTCACATGTCAACAGTATTTATCATAAAATCAATTTATCGACTTTTGCTCTCTTTACAGTAATGCAGTGAAAGCTATATTAATAGGGTGCATGCAAATGAATGTTTGATGAATCAAACTTGACCAAACATTTTGACTCAAATCAGACAGGAACTGGAATTTAATTTTTACCGATGAAATTCCCTTCTACAACTTTTTTCAAAGCCACCTATGACAGGCTGTATATCCTTCAGGTTGACAACAGTGATTTATATGAATTCAGAGTTGTACTGTGTTCTTCATAAATTGCTACCGTTTCATTCATGCTTTTTTAATCTTCGTCAGTGGCAATGTTGCACAAGAAAAGTGATTCTTTTGAGATAGTCAATTTCTCATATATTAGATGTGAAAAATTCTCCACCATAAAATTTTGATAATATCCTGATTCAATATATCGCATATAATAAAATGGTGCTTCACTGCTGTCATTAATAATTTTAAGTAAAGTAACACTCCCTCAGTACAATTAGGAAAAGTGGCTATATTTATAGCAGCATCCTCAAATTGTTGAAGCTGCTTATTCTTCGAATCCATGAAATGGCACTCTATCAACTGACTGATGATGTCATGCTCTATGTAAATGGCTTTATGGCACTTTTCCAAATTGGTTGTAAACACATTTTTAGCAATGCTAACTTCTGATAAATCTGACTTTCTTTTCCTGGATAAAGTTTTATTGTAAATATCTGTGGGATGTAATGCGGCTTCCTGCTGTAAAGAATTTGACACAGGAGTTTTAACTTCTATACTGTAATCTGTTGTCCACTTTTCTCCTAGAAGCTGCCTCTTGCAAATAAATTTTGCAGTTTGCTTTTCAAATTCACGAGCATTGGAACTGTTTAGCATGACAAGTAGTGGCTGTGATCTTCAATAGTTTATGGGTATTTTGGTGGCATTCTAAAATCTTCATCCAGTAAAAGGAGATGCAGTTTGCTTCGCTGTTGACAGAAAAATAAAGTTAACTGTTAATAAAACATCTTGAATATCACTATAGATACTATTTTATAAAGATCTTTGTTATCATCAAAATGTTATCAAATGAGCTTAATTATTAGGAAACTATGCAAATTGTTATGTATGAGAGACATTACACACAGACTGAAACACAATGAGAAAAGTTAAATGAGAAAAGTTAAATGAGAAAAGAGGGTGAGCTGAGTACCTAACAAAATAAAAAATAATCAAGGTACACATTAGTAGTAATGTATTAGATTATAATGAAACTATTCCTTGAGTGGAATATTGTCTTAATCAGTTCCAATATAACTGCTAATTCTGCATATAGCAATATTTTATATATGTAAAAGGAAAAAAAAGTATAGGAACTGAACAAATTAGTTTAGGTAAGTAATTCCTTTCAAATCAACAAATGAAATAAAACTTATCATGAAATATCCACTGAAAAATAATTATAAAGTTGGAATATTAAGAAACTGTCACAAAATTTCATGTTACAAAATAATACAGGTAAAACTAGATCACAGAAAATTAAGAAATCGTAAGTTTAACTATACCATACAATATGGATAACTGATATGATGATGAAAGCTATGTGATAAATAGAACTATCAGTGAACCAAAAAACATGCATTTTTTAATTTCAAAGAGCATTTCTAATGACAATCATTGTAATATCTAACCAATGGCACTGGACATAAATGCAGATCACTAGTTATTTTTGATAACTGCCCAAGAGGTAAAGCTTGTTCCTATTCTTCAATGGAATTAAAAGAAAACTGAACCTGCAAATGTGATAAAATATTTTTTTTTAAATGTTTAAAATAAGTAATTTTTTTCATTACAACAAAACCTTAAATATCATGTATATTCCAGAGAACAGTACATAAAGAAGCTGAAAACAAAATATATTCTGAACATTCAAATGTTGTCAAAGAATTAACTCATATGATAATCAAGATGGCCTTAAAAACAGGACAGTGAATAAAGAACTGGGCTCTCCTTCACCAACAGACAGATTTTCACAACTTAAAGATGAAGAAATTCATAGCAAGTAACCAAAAACATGGTTAGGTCATCAGAAAAAATTGTCTTTTATATATGACTAATGCTGTAGCTGGTTTTGAAAGAAAGTTCCTATTCCAGTTTCACCTGCCACTGCTGAAATACATTTCTTCAGTAATGTTACTATGAAGAAGATTATTTTAATATGTTACACAGTATATGGAATATTTAAGCCAAATAAGTACAATTGTAATAATGAAGCAGTTAATATTTGTCATTACAAAGTTACTATAATTATGACTAAGGTCTTCATAAGGATCAAACTAGTGTTACTGGCCACAGCAGATTTTTCAAGGCCAAATAATTTTCATAGACCAACTTATTTAATTTTGTCTGATGTAACCAATTTGTGATGACTGTAGCATGTGATTGACATTTTCAAAAGTTTCAGTGCACTATTATTATGTTTTAAGGACAACATTATTCATGAATGAATGAAAAAAGAAATATATGACAATAACTGAGTCACACTCTACAATGTAGACAAAAAATGCAAAAACTGTAAGATTACATACCAAATAAATGTGTTTTAATACATGTGTTTTAATACATGTGTTTCCAACTCATTTCCATCGTAACTGGTAAAAGCAGTCTTTCCATTGACATAACATGCCAGGATGAATATGACCTATTACATGCTGTCCTAAAAGCTGCTCTGTTTGGAATGTTTCTGTGCAAAATTCCCAGGAACATTCGATCTAGAGACAGATTAGTAGAATAGGGCATGATATGGGGAACTAAGATACTGTAACTATGAGAACTAATTCACGTGTTAAACAAATCTGAACCTGTTTGAAAGTATTTTCCTACCTTTTAAAAGTATTAAAAAAAGAGAAAAAGATGACCAGGAAAACAAATAAGTTTAAAATGCTAATCTTGTATATTAAGGAAATACTGGCAGTTAAATTTGGTTTATTATGATCACTCACACTACATAGAAACTTTCACAATTCAGACTGTACACACTACTGCTAGTTATATTTGCTGATCAGGAATTTCCTAGAACTTATTTCTCATTGATACATATTCTGTTTTAGTGATATACATATCAATTCCTCGTATGATAATTTGTAATATATATATATTGTGAACAGAAGGGTGAAAAAATAAAATGTGTGTACCCAAAAGGTATGTTGTTGTTATTGTTGTGGGGTTTAACACCATTTTTTAGCACACGATAGGCTATACATGGCAAGCCCGTATTAATTGGTTGAGGAAGAACCAGGGAAAACCCCGGGAAAAACAACCAACCCATAAGAAGCTCCTGGCAAACTTTCTCACAAAGGTATAGATGACAATATAAAAATAATTACCACTGTAGGTCCAGGATTTTCTTCAACATCACCAGAAAGGATCAGTTTCATTTTTGCAAAGTTCTTCCAACAAAATGCAGCAATTTTCTTTACAAATGACAAACAGTTTGACAGCACTGTTTGATCTCTTTGTTCACATTTCATGCCTATATATTGATAAAGAAGATAAATTTAATAATAAATGAACGAAACATCCATTAACAATATGTAACAACTGTATTCAAGGTGATGTTAAATGTGGCATGGCATCACTTTGTAGACAGGAATTTTGCATGAGTATGCAAGGTATGTGCTTAAACAATGGCGAGAAACAGTATAAGAAGGATCTGATAATTCACTTAATGATATTACTAAAGGCATCAGCGTCTTGAGCCAGAGTAAATATTATATCGTAATATCCTGGTTTTCTTTCTGATAAAAAATGACTATCATGGATGATATATGGCATTAAATCCACAAAGCTGAGTATCGTGTCTGAAAGGAAATTATTCATGCCTTATTGACAAATAAATGTTGAATCATTTATTGTGAAAGACACAAAATAATGTTCAAATTAAATAAAGGGAAAACGATTAAGTCACATTAAAGTTCAACTTTACTCATTCTATACCTCAGTCTTAATAAAACGGCACATTAGGATGGCACTATATACAATACACACACACACACACACATATATATATATATAGACACACACAGAAAGTAAGAGAGATGAAAATAGTAAACAGACTAGATACATAACTGTAATACTGAAATGTATTTTTACCAAATAACTGAATTTCAGGAACATCCAATGCAATAAAATCAATATCAGTTATGGAACTTATGTGTCTGGATGCTTTACAAGTATATATCTCTTCCTGTAAAAGGGTAAATTCATTATAAAGCCAATGATTGAGGGTTGTTGAGCATTTCATAAATAGGACACTAGAAGTATTAAATAGCTATACATACACAGATATCAACAAAGATGAAAATTGTACCCTGATTCTGTTGGAAGATAAATTTTAATTTATGCATGAATTATTATCATCAAAAGAAAATTGATATCTTTTCAAGATATTATTATAGGAACATTAAAATATAACATGGACTGTATTAAGGTTTCAGAAATAATTTATGTGTCATGTTGAAGTAACTGTGTGTGTGTGTGTGTGTGTGTGTGTGCAAATACAAAAATCATGAATCATATGTATTAATTAAAAAATGTACACCATGAATTAGTTATGTAAGTATTTCTGGAACAAACTAAACAAACGAAGTAGTATAAGTTGTCCTCATTCAAAACAAGTGATGGCTGCCTTAACACAAGAAGCCAAAATATAATTTTGGTAAACTTAATTAAAATTATTAGGTTCTGAATTGTAGTTAAGCAGAAACTAATATATATATATATATATAATACCTTCATATGGTTTGGTTTGAATGAAGCATCCTTATCTGGAAAGAAATAAATGTTTTAGATTTGATTAAAGAAAAGGCTTACAAAGAGGAAACCAAAAGCTAAATAATAATTAAGGAATAAAACAATATTTGTGTATCTATCCTGGAAAATGAAAAACAAGCAGCTTCATATCACAGAATTTACAGGTCAAAAGCACCAAATATATAACACAATATAATTGTAATGCATCTATTTCACCAAGAATAAGCAAATTAACTGGGTTCATTTTTGAAAATTTAATAATAATTTGTCAATAACTACTTAAAGAAACATACACATGATCTCCTCCATTTTCTTTCTATGAGGAACATGTCTGCTCAAGTAATGGTTCAAAAGAAAGTCTTCCTTAGTGCATTTCACACGGCACTCAGGACAGCAGAATACCTAAAAAAAATAAAAATATTTCAACAGTAATAGTGTTTTAGGAAAATAGAAAAGCACTTAAAATTTTAACAATGCTGCTCTTTTTAATAGCTTAGTATTCATTATTATTAAAGAACAGTGATTCAGAAATATATATAAAAAAGCTCAAGATCAGATTTCTTCTTTACTGGTTAAATGTGAAAACAGTAGCCACAAAACAGTATTTAGAATGATCAAATTAAAAAAAAATTGTATAGTATTTTATACTTACCTTTGCAGGGATGATTTTCTGGATGAATCTTTTCAATTTTGGTTTCTGGTGTGTACAGGCAGCATGAATATGTCGATCCTTAAAAAGTTAAACTTTATATGATGGCACAAAATCAAGCAAATTTGATAACAACAAATGTGGTCATTAACACAGTCATATGCAAAGTTGCCTATATCACAATTTGCTCTGAAATTTATAAATAAATACCTACATTAACATATATTTTTTAAAAACTGAAATTTCCAAAGTCATTACTTTCACTGTAGTTTCTATAACGAACTATAATAACGAAAACAGCACTGGTCTTTTATTCATTAACTTTCAGACTGAGACATTTATACTTTGATAATTAACATTTATACCTTAATACTAAACAATTACCTTGTATATGAATAGCTGTTGATAAAAGTAATGCAGGTCAGGATGAGAAAATTTATATCTTTTTCTTGTGGATGATATATCTGTCTGAGCTGTGAAACCTAACTTATGAAACAAGTGAGCTATGTACATTTTCGAAAATAGACTAACAATAATCATGAAATTTATGTATAATATCTTTCAGATTTAATAAGAAATAAAACATCTCTTCCCACACCCACTTTTTTGATGTTCAAAGGCAATGGTGTGATGGTGATGGAACTGATATTTAATGCCATTTTAACACACTGTTAGATGGTTAAGGCTGAAAGTCACATAACTGGAACCAACAATGAGAAACTGACATTCATTTTTTGGAGTGTGAGTGGACTTGACAGCATCGGATTCGTATGAACAATTCTTCAAACTATTTTTAAAATTTAACAAGACTTTCAAACTCTGAGACAAGACAAAAGCTTCATTATGTCTATTTCAACCCTTGAACCATACCTGGACATTCCAAGCAATCTGTGTGTGAGTTTATATAACAAACCTCACTGTATATGTGAAAAATCAGAATTCTTATAACAATTCCAGCCTGTACATGTGGCATAACTGATTCAACCTTTCACCCCGAACACAAAGCAGGTCGAATGAAACAATTCCGCTAAAATATTAGTGCAAAACTATTAGGCATTAGATAGTTATGCCAAAGAAAGTTACTGCACAGATAAAGCTAGAGTAAAAGAGTTTTGATCTATGAACAATAGATGTGTCAATGACTTTCACAATTTATGGGTGGGTGTAGATATGACACATGATCATATGATTCACGTTTCATATGAATAATTCTATGAAATCTTTGTGAAAACCCAGATATCGTTAAAAAGTTGCAGCCTGGATAGGCCTGACGTAGGCCTAACCTAACCTTTTGACTCAAAACCATGAAGTGGAACATGTAGTTGAAACTGGTATACGACACCACTAGGACAATATAAATAAATTATACAACATATAATTCATGACAGGAGTTATTCAAAAAACGTTGTGGCTGGGTCAAGACGATTAACTGACCCAGATCTTATTGAAAAAAATATCAAGCTTTACATTACATATTTATGTCCATAATGTGAAAATGTGACGAACAGACTCATGAAAATAGGGATAAAAATGCGGGGGGTGGGAGGGGAGACTTTAGTATAATTTCTTACTTTAGATGATACATATTTCAATTTATCTTTATCTCTATCTAATAAAATATGCTCATACCTTTTTAACTCGTGTTGAAATAGGTACTCTGTATCGTTTATACCTCCTGAATTTGGGAATAAATGGCTTTTTGCTACAAATGCAGCTCTCCTAAAATGAAATAATTATAAAACATTAATAATATATGTTAACAAAAAAATCTGTACTTTGGTCAGTCCAATTACTCTTAGGTATATAATAAGCACATTAATAATTTTACCTGTCATTTTAAAAAGGACAAACATGAAGTTGACATTTTCTAAAAACAAATAGGGGCAGAACATTAGGATTTAACATGGACATATTGCTGTAATACCAAAATCATTTACCAAATATAGACTGATGTGAATATGTGACCTTATTCATGTTAAAGCAAGTTAAGATTTTATGTAAATACTATAATTTATGTTAGTCACCT